>CM072807.1:84823737-85423737 GCA_037013495.1 Hippophae tibetana
CAAGATAAAAGGAAAGACAGAAAGTATTAAGTCTCTGGATAGAGCTCCCTCACAAATGAATAACAAAGGTATAGTCTGTTAGTATATAAAAATAACGTACACATGGATTAAAAAAATATATTAGTGTAGTCACATGGTGTTTATAAGTAATATGATACTTAATTTCTATACTTGAAGTTAACATTTTAAGATTAAAGATCTTATATTATTTATACATTATGTAAAATTTACGTATCAAAACTAAGGTACCAATAACATGATTGTTTTGGATCACCCCAATCAATATATGCCCAAACATCAGTCACGCTCACAAGTTTTTCAAGCATGTGAACGAATTGAGAAGTTGCATGCAAACCTTGTTACCACATGAATCGAACTCATTCATAGTTTTGTTGAGTTTGTATAGTTAATTGTTTTGTTCTCCAGATTTTTACTGAAATAATGTTAGCACTGAAATGACGCGGCATCGAAACTATCCGTAAAGTGTAAAGTGTAAAGTGTAAAGTGTACATACTTATGCAACTATTTAATAAAAAAACTCAAATTGATAAATTGAACTCACTTTCAGACATTTTCTAACCTGGTTTCATGGGCAAAAAAAATACCAACTACAATCCAATTTAGCCAAATTGATCAAACTCAACTTATTTTTATTGATTTTAGGCTAGATTTGAATTGAACAACACCTTGGGTTGGACTTGTCTCAACCATTTATATTAAATATCTTAATATTTTTATTAAGATGATTTTTGAAGATTTTCATATCATTGTTGCCAGAGCAAAAAGTTATCTAAATAAATAATGTTATAATTTTTTAAGATTTCGACATCACTTTTAAAACTTTTTGTTGAACAAACCCTAAATCTTCCTTAAAATAGTTATTCTAAAATAAAATGCTTAAAACATGCACAACAATAATCTTATTATTATTGGCTCTAGCACAAGTTAAAAAATAAAGTTTATTACAAAATAGAAAGCTAGAAAGTAAATCAAAACAATAAAGGTAAAACAGATTAATAAAGAGTCAAAATGCATTATAACTTGCAATTTTTTTTCCTTTTTTTGATTATAGGTCATGCAATATATACATTTTTCTATGATACAAAATATACTGTTTTTCAATAAGCATTCATAGTTGAATGAAAAAGGCTCCTTTTTATTTTTTATTTTTTTGAATGGAAAGGCTTGAGAGCAACATATTATACCTTCTTCATGTCATGCATTATTTATTAACAAAAGTTGGTTATTTTTGCAACATTCTATATTTTGGTGACAAAATAAAAAAAAAATAAAACCATATAAACATATTATTGAGTCCCTTAGTAGCCCTAAAAGATTGGTGGTGGTGGCAATAAGCTCAAGGAAATAAATATGGGTGGGCATTGTGAGTGGTGGGAAACTATACCAGGAAGAGGTCAAAGAGTTGATGTTATATAGCTCCTTAGTGAGCAAATTAGAAAAGTCACACGTTGGTTAGGAATGAAAATCGGTGTTGGATTTAGGGCTATAAATAAAACCCTCATTCACATTTGCAAAACATCCCAAAATTTGTAAACCTTCGTCTCTTTTATAAGGGTAATTGATTAGCTCAATTTTGCCCAATTAGTTGTAATTTAGAGATAGTGGAAGTTATCAACGACGCACGAGAAACTAGGTAACATTTATACCGAATCTCGTTAAATTTCTGATGTATTATTTTTCTACTTTAATATTACTGTTTTAATATCTGTTTTAGTTTATTTTAACATTATATTTCCAATAGCATTATTTTGTCGGGTTAGTTTGAGTTCTATTCATTTAAATCATACGTGAATAGTAACTACTTAGAATAGAAAAAATATACCCGATTTTTCCAACAATTGATATCAGAGTCGAAGGTTTCTACCTAGACATTTGTGTGTATTCTGTTTGTTTGCTATTTGAATATAGTTGTTAGTTGTTGTAATTTGAAGAAATGGCAGAAAAAAAAATTCTTTCAACCAAAGGCCAATCATCCACGTCAGACAAAACTATAGTGATAAATGCAAGGTTCGAGGTGGAAAAGTTTGATGGAACCGATCATTTCGGCACGTGGCAATGCGAAGTTCTAGATGCTCTGTTTCAACAAGGTCTAGATGTCGCCATTGAAGAAGAGAAACCAAATGGAATAGATGAAATAAAGTGGAAAAATATCAACCGATTGGCATGTGGTACAATCTGTTCGTGTCTCTCAAGAGAACAAAAATATACATTCATGAAGAAAACATCCGCAAGTAAGTTATGGAAGACGTTGGAAAACAAGTTTATGAAGAGTGGACAAAATCGACTCTATTTGAAGAAGTTATTCCGTTTTGAATACCTTCCATGTACTACAATAAATGACCACATTAATGCTTTTAATCGATTAGTAGCAGATTTGTTAAATATGGATGAAACTTTTAAAGATGAAGATTTAGCCTTGATGTTGTTAGCTTCCCTTCCTGATGAGTTTGATCACCTTATTACGAGCTTACTCATTGGGAAGGATAAAGTGTCTTTTGAGGAAGTTTGCACTGCTTTGTATAGTTATGAAATTACAAAGAAAGATAAAAAAGAAAGCAGGAATGAAGCAACAGAGGCACTGTCTGTAAGAGGACGTTTGCAAACACAACAAAAAGGAAGGAAAGGTAAATCTATGTCGAAAGGAAGACTTGGTAAAGATGAATGTGCCTTTTGTCATGAGAAAAGCCATTGGAGGAAAAATTGTCCGAAGCTGTAAAAGAAAGGAAAAACTGTGCAGTCTGATGCATGGGTAGCTGAAAGCAATTCAAATTCAGATTTTGCATTGGTTGGTTTGTCAACAACATCCCATCCTGGTGATTGGATTTTTGATTCAACGTGTACTTTCCATGTCTCCTAACAAGGAGTGGTTCTTTAACTTTGAAGAACTAGACGGTGGAGTTGTTTTCATGGGTAATGATTATCCATGCAAAGTTTTGGGGATCGGTACAATTCGTTTGAAGAATCAAGATGGTTCCACCAGAGTCTTGACGAATGTTTGTTATGTTTTAGATATGAAGAAGAATCTCATTGCTATGGGAGTCTTCGAATCAAAAGGCTTCAATGTGACCAAACAAAATGGGGCATTGAAGGTTACTTCTGGAGCACTTGTGGCGATGAAAGGTGTTCAGAAGAATAACTTGTACTACTACCTTGGTAGTACGATTATTAGGACAACATCAACAACAATTTCAGAGAAAGAAAGAGATTCAGAAACTACCAAGCTGTGGCATATGCGTTTGGGACATACTGGTGAAAAAGCTTTACAAATTCTAGTAAAGCAAGGCCTGTTAAAAGGTGCGAAACCGACAAGTTAAAATTCTGTGAGCATTGTGTATTAGGGAAGAAAAAAAGAGTAAGCTTTGACACTGTTTTCCATAATACAAAGGGCATTTTGGATTACATTCATACTGATGTATGGGGGCCAAAAAGAACTCCATCCATAAGTGGCAAACATTATTATGTCACTTTCGTTGATGACTTCTCTAGAAGAGTTTGGGTGTATCTCATCAAGAAGAAGAATGAAGTGTTAGGAATTTTTCTCAAGTGGAAGAAGATGATCAAGACTCAGATTGGTAAAAAGATCAAACGTCTAAGGTCTGATAATGGCACTGAGTACACAAACAATCCATTTATGAAAGTTTGTGAAGAAGAAGGGATAGTGCGACACTTCACTATTCGAAAAACACCACAATAGAACGAAGTTGCACAACGTATGAACCAAACTTTGCTGGAGAAGGTTTGGTGTATGTTGTCAAATGCTGGTTTAGGCAAGCAATATTAGGCTGAGGCTGTGACATATGCATGCCATCTCATCAACCGTCTACCATCGTCTGCTCTTGAAGGAAAAATACCTATGGAGGTATGGTCTGGAAAACCTGCTAAAGATTACAATTTCTTACATGTGTTTGGTTCAATTGCATACTACCATGTAATAGAATCAAAGTTGGACCCAAGAGCCAAGAAAACTATTTTTTTGGGGATCCCTTCTAGTTCTAAGGGATATCGACTATAGTGTCTTGAAACAAAAAGGATAATCTTTAGCAGATATGTTACCTTTGATGAATTTTCCTTGTTAAGAAAGGTAACTGAGAAAATTGATGGCACTTTAGAACAAGTGGAGTTTGAGATCAGAATTGTTAATCCAGTTAGTGAAAATAAGACAGAAGCTAATCCTCCATTGACAAAAGATGAATCAGATGAAGAGGTTTTAACCCAAAAACCTCCACAGCGACAAGAAGAAATTGCAGTTGATAGGCCACGACGACAAAATGTCAAGGTGCCTACTCGATACAAGGATTTTGAAGACCTACCTGCTCAGTTTAAGAATACGGCGGCCTGTGCACTTTCAGTTGTGCATGATAATGTTTCTTCCATTTATAAAGAAGCAATCAAAAGCCCTGAAGTTGAAAGATGGAAGGAAGCCATGGATGAAGAACTTTTGTCCCTTCAGAAGAATAAAACATAGAAGTTGACACAACACAACTACCTATGGGTAAGAAGGCAATTGGCTGCAAATAGGTGTATGCAAAGAAAGAGAGATTTCCTAACAAAGATGGTATTCGCTACAAGGCAAGGTTGGTGGCTAAAGGCTACGCTCAAAAGGAGGGAATCGATTATAATGAAGTATTTTCTCCAGTTGTAAAACATTCCTCCGTTAGAATTTTGTTGGCCTTAATAGCACAGTTCGATTTGAAACTAGTTCAACTTGATGTAAAAACCACATTTCTACACGGTGACTTAGAAGAGAAAATCTATGTCTCAACCAGAAGGGTTTAATGTTACTGGTAAAGAGAATTGAGTTTGTAAACTGAACAAATCATTATATGGATTGAAGCAATCTCCAAGGCACACATGATGCAGCAAAAGTACAAACGATTGGTACAAACGATTTGATCAGTTTATGTTGCAACAGAAGTACACCATAAGCACACATGATCATTGTGTGTATTTTCGCAAGCTACAAGATGACCCAGAGTCAATATTTGAAGAGGGTACTACAACGTTTTGGTATGAATGAACAGACAAAACTTAAGTACTTCGTTAGTTCCCCAATTCAAGCTTAGTGCTCAATTATCTCCTAAGAATGATGCAGAACGAGAATATATGGCAAAGGTATCATATGCAAATGCGGTTGGTATATGCAATGGTGTGCACAAGACCTGGCATTTCACATGCGGTTGGTGCTGTAAGTAGGTACATGCATGATCCTAATAAAAGACATTGGTTGGTTGTGAAATAGATTCTATGGTATATTATAAATACTGTAGATGTTGGTTTAGTATTTCAACAGGATAATACCGTTAGTCAATGTGCAATCGGATATTATGATTCGAACTATGCAGGAGATTTAGATAAGCATCGGTCAACTATTGGTTATGTGTTTACTCTTGTTAGACTACCTTGCAGTCCACAATTACTTTGTCTACTACAGAGGCAGAGTATATGACAGTTACAGAGGCTGTGAAGGAAGCTATTTGGTTAGAAGGTTTGCTTGAAGACTTGGGAGTTGGTCAAAAACATATTAAGGTGTTTTGTGATAGTCAAAGTATTATTTATTTAGCAAAGAAAGTCTACCATGCACGTACAAAGTACATTGACGCTTGTTATCATTTCGTGCAAGAGATTATTGAAGGTGGAGTACTAGTTCAGAAGATCAATACTACAGAGAATCCCACAGATATGATGACCAAGGTGGTAACAACAATCAAGTTCAAACATTGTCTAGACTTGATTAACATCCTGCAAATCTGAATTGACACTAGCGTCGTTGATCTAGTGATTGAAGAAATCATTCAAGAATCACTAAGTCGCTAAGGTGAAGATTTGTTATATAACTCCTTAGTGAGCAAATTAGAAAAGTCTCACATTAGTTAGAAATGAAGATGGATGTTGGATTTAGGACTATAAATAAAGCACTCCTTCAACATTTATAAAACATCCCAAAATTTGTAAATTTTCCTCTCTTTTGTAAGGATAATTGATTAGCTCAATTTTGCCCAATTAGTTGTAATTTGAAGTTCATCCATTTAGAGACAGTGGAAGTGGTCAATGACGCCCAAGGACCTAGGTAACATTTATATCAAACCTCGTTAAATTTCTAGTGTTATTATTTTTCTACTTTAATATTTCTGTTTCAATATCTGTTTTAGTTTATTTTAACATTATATTTTTCATAGCATTATTTTGTCGAATTAGTTTGAGTTCTATTCATTTAAATCATAAGTGAATAATAACTACTTAGAATAGGGAGAATATACTTGATTTTTCCAATAGTTGAGTAGGTGGTGTAAGAGAATGAACTGGTGGTGGAGGTGACTGAATTGGGGATGGTGGGGATTGGACTGGTGGTGGAAGTGAGTGAATAGGTAGTGGTGAGGATTGGAAGAGGTGATGAGACAAAATTGGTGGCGATAGAGAGGAAATTAGAGTAGGAGGTGAGTGGATTGGTGGTAGTAGTGAAGGAACTGGGGAAGGAGGGTAATGAACCATTGGTTTTGGGGAATGGATTAGTGGATAAGGAGAATGAATGTGGGGTGGTGGAAATTGGACAAAGGGAGGAGGATGGTGAATTGGAATAGGTGATGGTGATTGGATAGGTTTAGGTGGAGATTCAATTGGAGATTTATTGTGATGCTCTTCTAGTGATGGAGGTGAGAAAATATGTGGTGTTGGTGGAGTTTGAACAAGTTTGGGTGGTGGTTGAATTGGGGAGTGATAAGGTTTCTTTAGAATTGGTGAAGATTGGATTGGTTTTTGTGGAAGATAAACTGGGGAACAATTTTTGGGATCAACCTTTAGTGGTTGAGGTGAGGGAGATGGGATTGGCTTTGATAGACACGAAACTAATGAAGCATCAACAGGATCTTCAGGTGGTGGAGATTGAACCTCTAGTAGTGTTGGTGATAAAGATTGGATTGGTTTTGATAGAAGATTAACTGGTAAATGATCTCTTGGGTCCTTAGGTGGTGGAGATTCAACATTTGTTGGTATTGGTAATGGAGATTGGACTGATTTTGGTGGAGGATTAACTGATGAACGATTTTTATGGTCTTCAGGCGATGGTACACGTGTAGTGGACCAGTGCTGCTTGGGAGCCATTTGTACTTGTGGTGGTTATTGTTGTTGCAACATATGTAAGAGCGTTCTTTCGTTATTTTTACCTGTAGGCTTTTGGAATATGTTCGAATAAAAAAATATTATGAACCAATAGCAATAGCACATCACGAAACAGAGCATTTGAACATTGGAAAAAATGAAATCTGAAATCAATATTCAGAAAAATAAAACCATCAAACAAATCTAACCTTCCATTGAAGAACAGAGGATCAGTGATCGAGAGTATACGAGCTTGGCAGGGAAGATGATGAATAGTAGGAGGGATGAACCGATGAAGAACAGTGACCCGGAACAGTGATTGGGAACAGCGACTGGGTAGGGAGTGTTGCACCGCGAGTTGAGTCTGAGAGAGAAGGGGGCAGAAATGTTCAGCGACTGGGTAGGGAGTGTTGCGCTGCTAGTCGAGTCTAAGATAGAGAAGGGGCTAAAATGCTCAACGACTGGAGAGGGTAGGAGTGTTGCTCTGCAAGCGACTGAGAGAGGGGGGGCTGGAATGCTCAACGACTTGGTAGGGTATGAGTGTTGCGCCGCGAGTGTCAGAGGGAGAGGGGGGGCTAAAATTCTTAGTTTAGATTTCGGTTTGTTTAGCTTAAATTTGTTACATTTGTATTGTGAGGTTGTGAGCTGAGCACTGAGCAGAGAAATCAGTAATATAAAATGTTTAATAGATTTAAATATTTTTAATTTTAATCTCATAGAAACCAACCCATTTTTTTTTTTTGGATATGAGTAGATTATATTTTGCCCAGTTTTACAAATAATATAAAAATATCTAAGAAATAAGAAAAAAATTATCAAAATATAAACTAATCAAATTCACTTTCTATACAGAGTTTTTCGTATTTATTTTATATTTATATTATTAAATAAATACAAAAAAATTATTATTGAGACAAATATTCTACTAAATTTAAAATATGATAAATCTAATTATGTTAACAATTATAGAATATGACTAGCCTAAATATATTTCTTTATCTCCTTAATAAAATGACATCAACTTTCAAAAGAAAGAAATTAGAATTATTCCTAAAATATTAAGAATAAGAAAAAGAATAAAAAATAAAATTTCTTTAATATTATCAAATTAATTATTTTTTAAAATATCTTATATAAACATAAGAGCTAATTATTTATAGTTGAAAAATTCAAAAATAATTTATAAAGTTTCTACTTAGACACTAATAATACAAATAAAAAAAATCTAAATAATTTTTTTTAGATAAGCTTTTAATAGTACATAAAAATAAAACTCAGTAAAATAAATTATAAACAAAAAATAATAAAATAAATTGTTCTCTCTTTTCTTCTTATATCTTGGTATTATTATTCATCTATAAAATGAAAAAAAAGGTATAATATATTGCTATCAAGCCTTTCCATTAAAAAAAACAAGAATAAGAAGAAAAGAAGACTTTTTTCTTCGAACATGAATTCTTATTCAAAAACAGTATGTTTTGTATAATAGAAAATTGTATATATTGATGACTTATAATCAAAAACAGGTTAAAAAAATTGCAAGTTTTAATAACGTTTTGCCTATTTATTAATTTGTTTTACCTTTATTGTTTTGGTCCTCATTTTTTTTAAAGAATAATTTTCGTTTACTTTCCAGCTTTCATTTTTGTAATAAACTTTATTATTTTAGCTTGTGTTAGAGCCAATAATAATAAGATTATTGCTACGCATGTTTTAAGCATCTTATTTTAGAATAATTATTGTGAGGAAGATTTAGGGTTTGTTAAACAAAAAGTTTTAAAAGTGATATAAAAATCTTTAAAAAATATAACATTATTTATTTAAATAACTTTTTGCTCTAGCAACAATGATATCAAAATCTTCAAAAATCATATTTCTTTTTTTTCTTCCTTTTTCCAAAGTTATTTGAAATATAGATTTTAATAATGTAGTCCATATTAGTTAAATAAGAGATAAATATTATTTAAACTAATATACATACGATTATAACACATTTTTAAATATAAAAATACGTTAAGAATTTAACATAAAATACAGACATAGTAAAAATACAGAGTTGGATTTAGTTGATGGTAGGTTTCCTATGTTTAATGAAGAAAATACAAAGTATGAATTCTAGAAAAAAGCTAATTAATTATTTCTTTATTTGAAATATAGATTTTAATAATGTAGTCCATATTAGTTAAATAAGAGATAAATATTATCTAAACTAATATACATACGATTATAACACATTTTTAAATATAAAAATACGTTAAGAATTTAACATAAAATACAAACATAGTAAAAATACAGAGTTGGATTTAGTTGATGGTAGGTTTCCTATGTTTAATGAAGAAAATACAAAGTATGAATTCTAGAAAAGAGCTAATTAACTATTTCTTGGATACTTAATTCCATATCCAAGGATCTTATTGATAACTTTCTTTATATAACTTCAACCAAAAAGTTGTGGGATGAAATAGTCGAAAGATATGGTGAGAACAATTAGCCCTTTGGTCTATCAGATTCAAAGAGATATTGTTTCAATATCTCAAGGTAATGATTCTATTGTAAAATATTATGACAGACAGAAGTGTCTATGAGATGAATTTGCTTGCCTTATGTCTTTACCTCCATGTACATGTGGAGCTCTATAAAGATAATTTCAAATTTCCACTCTATGAATATATTGATGTAATTTCTTATGAGATTAAATGATTGCTATGACCTTAGTAGAAATCAAATTCTGGTCATGGATTCATTGCTAACTGTGAATCATGTTTATTCAGTGCGTCTTAATATTGAAAAATAGAGAGAAGTCCATATTAATTTTAATGAAAGTATTGAAGCAACTTGACTATTAACCATAACTTAAGTGGGAACTTTTCAATTTAAGAAAGAAACTTCTGTAAAATGAGTTGCTGCTAACAAGAAGAAAAAGGAGAATAAGATTTATGAACATTGTAGAATGAAAGGACATGGAAAATATATTTGTTTCAAACTTCATGGAGTTCCAAATTGGCATAAAGAATTAAGGGATCAACAAAAGAAAGGTACTAACAAAGATATAGAAAATATGGTTGACAATCCATTTGATTATAAAGACATGAATGAAGCTAGAAAAGAGAAACAAAGTAATTTAGTTATTCTAGTTCAATAAGAGTTGATGAAGTACAGAAAGGTAACTATGCAAACTTTTCCAATTTCAACAATTTTACAAGTAATACTTCCTCTCTTCAGTGTGTTTTAAGTTATGCTATTAGTACTATTGAGTTGTTAGAAAATGGTACTTGGATAGTGGAGTCAAGGTCTACTAATTACATGTAAGGTGTTAGAATTTTTTTTAGCAATCTGAGAAAACCTAAAAACCTTTCACCAGTTTATTTACCAAATGGATCTTCGAAATATGTTCACAGCATAGGAGACATTAATCTTTCAAATAAATTTTACTTGAAAAATGTCTTATACATACCGAGTTTTAAGTTTAATCTTATATTAGTTCATAAACTTGCTCATCTTGTCCAAATGGAATTCAATTTTGCACCAACTACTTGTATTCTACACGACCTGTAGACTAGAGAGATTTTGGTAGTAGAAAAGGCTTTAGGCAACCTTTATGTTTTAGATATTGTTAGTTTTTAATATTTTAACAATAATAGCTTTATTACTAATGTTGAGTTTCTAAAATCAAGTACTTATGGATTGAATTGTAGTAGTGAATTTTCTATCAAAGAATTTTTTTCTTACAACTCAATTGTAGCATAGCAGATTAAGACACTATCCTATAGATATTTTGAAACATAATGTTTTTTTAAAAAGAAAAATTTAAAACATTTTGATTAGTGTGAAGTTTGTCACAAGTCTAAATAACATAGATTACTTTTCCCCATTAGTCATACCAAAGCCTCACAATTTTTTGAACATATTCATTCAAACTTATAGGATCTTTATAACCAAGTGTCTGTTGAAAGAGCCAGATATATTCTAACCATTGTCGATGACCACACTAGGGCCACTTGGACTTACCTTATGATCCATAAAAGCCAGACCAATTCTTTTTTATTATCAACTTTATCAACATGATTCACACACAGTATGAGAAATAAATTAAAATTATAAGGATTGACAATGAGATAGAGTTTACAAATTCATAATTTTAGTCATATCTTTCTAGTAAATGAATAATTCATCAAAAATCATGTCCTTATATTCCCCAAGAAAATGGGGTAGTGGAAAAGAAACACAAACATATCTTACAAATTAGTAGAGCTCTCACGTTTTAGTCATGTTTACCAAAGAAATTTTGGGGTTCTTCAATCCTTATGGCCACTTACATCATAAATAGACTTCCATTCTCAATTTTAAATTGGAAAACTCACGTAGAAATACTTCTCTCAAAACCACCAAATTATTCAAACCTTAAAGTCTTTGGCTGCTTATGCTATATGACCAATATTTTACCAAATAAAGATAAATTACCGAAAGAGATTTAAAATGTATATTTCTTCTATACGTTTCAGCTTAAAAGGTTTTAAGAGTTTATGATTTAGAAAAACATAAATTATATACCTGGAATAAATTCTTTCTTATAAAATAAAAATGACAGTATTGAAAACATAGAACAAAATGTTTTACCTCTTCCTATAAATGAAAGTGAAATCTTATATACCAAGATCACCATATTTCAAATGATTCATTTTTTTTTTCTAATAATGATAATACTTTGGCTAATTCCATGTAAGAGTATCTAGATAAACCTCACGTACTCAATGAAGTTCAATCCATTTAAAAACATAATGTCAAAATCAGAAGTAAGTCAACATAAATAATAGATTATGTTCTTATATTAATTATCAAGCCTCTAGATAGAATCTTTTGTTAGTCTAAAGATCTTAGAACATATAATCCACAAACTTTTCCTTTTACAAAATCTCTTATATTTTATTATGGTTACATGTCCTTTTTGACAAATGTCTGATGTTCAAGAACAAATTCATTTGATAACATGTATTATTATTTCCATGGCTACCCACGACACAAAATTAGTGGTCAAGTAGTTGCAACGAAGTAGATCTACTTCTCTGGTCTCAAGCATGCACCTCAGAAAATGCTTGGAATGCAAACTCAATTTCTTATCCTTTGTAAATTGCCTAAATACCATTATTTTCTTCCATGTTTATTTTTTGTTGCTAGTTCTTGATTATGTAATCAAATAGATTTCATGATTTGCATTTATCAACTTCAATTTTAACTCCAGTTTATTGTACAATACAACCTTTTTCAAAACTTGATTAGATAATGCCGATGTTTTCAATTTAAGGTTCTGGATCATGTTATCAAAGAGTTTTTCATAATTCGTGCTTCGATTCCAACTCATATTACATATTACATATGATTTTAGTATTTATAACTTTTTGTTTGTTTGTATTTTATTCTTTCCACGTATTTCTATTCTCATTTATCATTTTTTTTTCTAGTTTAAAAGAAAAAATATATTTTTTTTCTTATAAATTTTATTAAAAAAACATAATAATAAAAAGATGTGAAAAAATCTTTTAAGTTGAAAACAAGGAAATCAAAATTCTCTTTTGTAAAAACTATAAAAACTCTCACATCTTTCACCCGTAATGAAAATAATTAAGGACATTAAAAATTCATCCAAATAGAGAAATCCAATCCATCTCTTATATTCTTCTTAACTAGGTTAGGTGTTGACAAACCTACAATTGTATCTGATTTCTCCTTGGCTTCCTGTTAGAACATTAATGTTGCCCATCTTTACTATTGAATTGACATATGAATCAAAGAAATGTCTCTGATCAGAAGCATATGCCCACACTTGCTTTCGTACCTCCCCTTCATTGTCTTCGCTTACCAACAAAGTGTCTGATCCTAACAAACCCTTTCCTTGTATGACATTTACATAGTAATGGTTGTCGAATCTAGTTGGAGTTGCTAAATCAAGAGGAGCCAAATTGTCATCTTTCCCTGATTTTGGGCATATCGATCTCAACATTCTTAGAAACATTGTTGACCTTTTATATTTATCGTATAATCCTTTATATTTCACATCATATATTCTTTGTCGAAAGTTTAAACATTTTGCTTTTCCCATTGTATGACTACCTGATTCATATATAATAATATTTTTAAATAAAAATTGATATTATCGTAACTAAATTTATTATTATCATGATAATTTTTCATTAATGATAATTTTTACAATAATAAACATATATTTTTATAATTACAATATCATTATCTTTTTAAATGATTGGCTATGTAATGATATTTTTTAACTTTATAACTTCATAATATAGAATCAAGTTATATTAATATTTACAATTTAATTTGAGTTATAAATATATTACAATATGCTTTAAAATACTGTTTATATTTTTATGTTTGTCCCAATTTTCTCTAATTACACATTGCGTAAATTTTTATGTTTTTTCATATTCATGTGATTGTAAAATTTACCTGATAAGACAACCAAGTCTTGAATATTGAGGCCTTGTTGTTGGAAGTTGGCAATGAGAATGTCGAGAGAGGAATTAGGTGTAGGAATGTACTGATTGGCACCACTGAGGCTCGCTATCAACGAATCTCTTCTGCCAAGTAACATCTTCCAATTAGGCCCGCCTCTCTGTTCATTTCCAAAGGCATCAAGTCAACAAAAATTGAAAATTAAATTTCTAATTAAAAATTATTTTATTAATAATTATTTCAATTTATAATTTTTGATTTGTTAGTATTCTTAATTTCAAATTTTGTTTTTTCGAAAAAATTAAAAATTAAAAATTAAATATGATAATCAATTATTAATTTTCAACGTTCAAAACCTATAAATTTAATTTTAAAGTTAATTTTTAAAAAATTTAAAATTTGATTAAATTTTAAGACTAAATTTCATATTCCGAATATAAACATTGAAAATGAATTATTAAATGTACCTATTTTAAAAAAAATCGAATTAAAATAATTATCAAGAGCTAAAAAAATTCAAATGGAAAGAAAGAGGAAGCTATGTTATATGTATATATACCAATACAACGGAATCACGAGCAGCTATAGCTAAAATATCAGCACAAGAAACTGTATAGGGACATGACTCTTCCAATAAATATTTTATTTCGTCAATGACTTCAAATCCTCTTAGTGAGTTTATGTTTTGATTAGCTTGCTTTTCACTGCTAATTTCTCCATTGCTGTCCAAAAGAACTGAGGCATCACAACCCTGAATTCCCACGTACCAAATAACATCAAGAACCAATTATATAATATAACAGGTCCGTTTGCTTGTATTTATGTTTTTTTTTTTTTAAAAAATCATATTAACACATAATTTGTACTTCCTCCTCATGCATCTATTTGTGTGTGAGAAAAATTAACAATTCAACCATTGTATATACTCTTTGAAGAGTACATGCAACTGTTGTAATGAAAATGTTTTCGTGTGTATGCACGCAAATGCGAGAGTTAGAGAAAGACCAAGACAAAACAATCATGGAAATGCAAACGAAGCAGAGAAGCAGCCATTCGAGGATCTTTAGATACAGCAATCTCAACTTGACGCCGAACAATATCTTCAGCCAAAGGACATGTTTCTTTGTAAAACTCAGGAACCAGAGGTCCTTCTCTCAAACTCAAAATCCTAGGCAAAACAACCAAAGCTAGTCCGATCAAGAGTTTAATACCCATTTGCTCCATTGTAGTTAATTTACTGAAGTGACTATAGGATTGTAATATATATATGAGTGGGACAGTAAAGCAGTTATATTGCATTGACATTTCCGTCTACATTAAGATGAATAATTTGGCAATGATGTCCTTTTTTACGTTTTTTTTAATGTAGCTTTTTCCTATTTTCAAACCCAACTTATCCTCAACGATTGTTTTTTAATGATTTTGATCAAAGTTGTTGCAACTAACTCTATCTAATTGCTCTGTGCTCGTAGGAAGTAAAGTTAAAGTGGGCTGCCAATTAAGTTTAGCCTTATATGATGGTATGAAATTAGATTCTTTAATCTATTTTTTATTTAATATTTACTTGTTTTATTTAATAAATAGTAATTTTTTTATTTAATAAATAGTAATTTTGAGTTAAATCTATTAATATATAAAAAAATTAGTGAAAAATGGTAAAAATATAATTTATGGAATTTGTTTACAAATTTTTTATGAATTTTAAATGTATGCCCAACCAGGATTTATCACGTAGTGTCACGTAAGCACAAGAGCTAACTGCGTAAGCCACGTGGACACCATATTAGTAGAGATGATGAACCGGTGTGAGGAGTGACGTAAAGCTTTACCACATGTCAGCACGACTGTTATGAATTAACACTTGCGGAAACGAAGATCATGTCCAATTTTGGTTGCACAAATTAATAATAATGGGTAACAACAAAATAATCAGCAGTAAGAAAATAAATGGCACACAATAATTTAAGTGGTTCAACTTTTCAATGTGAAAAGTCTACTTCACTGACGACGGCACACCGAGAAAAATCCACTAATAAGCAAATGGAGATACAAACACCAATTTTCAAAGCTTCACAAATTATACCAAAATCCAAAATCAAACCACAAAATATCTCCTCTAATTTACTGGTAATATATAGCAAGATAAATTAATAAACTTGCTATTAAATCAAATATTACCGTACAAACAGAATAGCCGCTTACTGCATATTTTCAACCCTTTAAACTGGCAAACAAATAGCAGTTCCGTTGTTGATGAATGGTGAAAATTGAACTGCTTGGCTGGACGAGAATGGAGCTAGAAGTGGCTCGGTTTTCAGCTTCCAATTTGGCTTTTTCTGTTCTTTTCTACAGCTGCTGTTACTCTCTCTTTTCTACAGCTGCAGTTTTAATTTCTCTCTAGCAGTTTCTGATCTTCATGCAGGGTAGCTCTCTCACGCCGCTGGGTGTTTTTTTTTCTTTGTTGAATCTTGCTGTTGTTGCTATATATTTCACGCAACAAAGAAAATGATATATATATTACAAAAGTTGGATAGGGTTTAATATGGGTTTGGGCTTAATATTGTTTTGGGCCACTATTAACAAATCTCTACCTTGGCTCAAAACATAAAACATATTCTTCAAATGAAATTCCTCGGATTACCAAATAACCGTCATCCAAATCCTCGAAGGGTGATTATCTTCTACAAACACCAATCAAGTCCAAACAATGCTTGAACTTGTTAAATGAAACTGGTTTGGTTAACATATCAGTTGGATTCTCTGTAGTGATTATCTTATTGAAAATAATAGTACCCTGAGAGACAATGTCACGAACGAAGTGATATCTGACATCAATGTGTTTGGTTCTTTCATGATACATAGTATTCTTAGTCAAGTGTATTGCACTCTGACTATCACAAAATACAACAGAAGTATCCTGTTGTAAACTCAAATCACAAACCAAAACTCTAAGTCAAATGACTTCTTTCACTACTTCTATTGCTGCCATATATTCTACCTCTGTCGTAGACAAAGCAACTATAGACTATAAAGTAGCCTTCCAACTAATGGCACAATGAGAAAGAGTGAAGACATAACCTGTCAAAGATCTTCTTCTATTCAAATCACCAGCATAATCGGAGTCCATATAACCAATAACACTACAACCAGTATTAGAACATCCATCATATACCAAACCAAAATTAGATGTACCTCTCAAATACCGAAGTATCCATTTCACTACTTGCCAATGACCCTTACCAGGATTACCCATGTATCTGCTGACAACACTAACTGCATGTGAAATGTCTGGACGAGTACAAACCATAGCGTACATTAAACTACCAACGGCACTAGCATGTGGAACTTGAGACATGTACTGCTCTTCTTCTTCTGACTGTCGTGACAAATCCAAAGAAAGCCTGAAATGCGCACCTAACGACGTACTCACGGGTTTAGAATCTTTCATACCAAAGCGTTCAAGAACTTTTTCAATACAACTTTTCTGAGTCAAATAAAGTTTGCCCGTTTGTCTATCCCTGTAAATTTCCATGCCCAAAATTTTCTTCGCTGCACCCAAATCTTTCATCTCAAATTCACCACTAAGTTAAGACTTTAATTTTTGAATCTCAGACTTATTTTTAGAAGCAATAAGCATGTCATCAACATAAATCAATAAATAAATGGATGGACCATCATGAAATCTTTTATGATAAACACAACTATCATAATCACTCTTAGAGTAACCATGATCAATCATAAAAGAATCAAACCACTTATACCACTGCCTAGGAGATTGCTTCAGCCCATATAAAGAATTTTTCAATAAACAAACATGATCTTCCTTACTTGGAATAACAAACCCCTCTGGTTGATGCATATATATTTTTTCCTTAAGCTCACCATGTAAGAAGGTTGTCTTGACATCAAGTTGTTCTAATTCCATGTCAAACAATGCAACCATAGCAAACAATACACAAATAGAGCTATGTTTCACAACAAAAGAAAATACTTCATTGAAGTCAATACCTTTATTCTGACAATAGCCCTTTGCAACAACACGTGCCTTGAATCTAGCTGCTTCAACCTCAGGTATACCTTCATTTTTCTTGAAGACCCATTTGTTTCCAACGATCTTCTGGCTCTTAGGCGGTTTCACCAATTCCCAAGTATGATTCTTATAAAGTGATTCAATCTCTTCATTCACAGCAACCAGCCACTGAATAGACTCATCACAAGTGACAACTTTATGATAACTAGAAGGTTCATACACCTCAATAGACTCTGCCACAGATAATGCAAAAAAAACTAAGTCTGCATCTGCGTACCTCTGATTGCGTCGAATCTCTCTTATTTCTTTACCCTTAGCATACTATATGGTTGCTCATGTTGCTCTTCTGCTACATCATGAGAAGAATCATCTATCTCATCCATGGATGGCCGATCTGAAGTGCCCTCTTGCACTTGACTAGGAGCTTCACTCTCAAGCTCCACCTGCTCACTAACACCGTGGTCTTTATCTGCAACTATAGACTCTTTTTTCTTTTGCAACATAAAAAACTCATCAAACTTAACATCTCTGCTAATCACTAATTTAGGTGACTTGGGTTCAACACACCATAATCTATAACCCTTCACCCTAGAAAGATACCCCTAAAAATATGCATTTCAATGTCTTAGGCTCAAGTTTACCATCATTAACATGAGCATAAGCAGGACAACCAAAAACTTTCAAATCAGAATAATTAGCAGGAGTACCAAAGAATACCTCAAACGGAGTCTTCAACTCAATTGCAATTGATGGAGACCGATTCACCAAATAGCAGGCATGGTTACAAGCTTCAGCCTAAAAGGATTTATCAAAGTCAACTTGAAATAGCATACAACGAGCTCTTTCTAAGAGAATCCTATTCATACATTCTGCTACTCCATTTTGCTATGGTGTATGACGCACAGTGTGATGTCTCACTATGCCATTTTTTCACATAACTCATTAAATTGACTGTCACAAAATTCCGAACCATTATCAATCCTCAAATGCTTGATTTTCTTGCTTGTTTGATTTTCTATACAAGCCTTGAATTTTACAAATTTTAAGAACGCATCATTCTTATTTTTCAAACAATACACCCAAACATGACAAGAAAAGTCATTAATAAAAGTCAACATATATCAGGCACCACCTTTAGACACAACACGAGAAGGACCCCAAAGATCTGAATGAATATAATCAACAGTACCTTTCATTTTATGGATGGATGTACTGAACTTGAGCTTGCAATGCTTTCCATAGACACAATGCTCACAGAAATCAAGCTTCCCAGTTTTCTGACCACAAAGCAAATCCCGTTTGTTCAAAATAGACATCCTTGCCTCACTCATATGCCCAAGCCATATATGCAATAATCGAGTAGTGTTTGAATCTTGATCTAACGAGGATGAAATTGATACATTGCCAATAATAGTGCTACCCTGAAGCATATAGAGACTACGCGACAATTTCCCTTTAATAACAACGAGAGCACCCTTACTAACTTTTAAGACTCCACCTTGAGCTACATACTTATAACCTTGTGAATCAAGAGTACCCAAAGATATCAAATTCCTTTTCAAATCTGGAACATGGAAAACATCTTTCAAAGTCCTAACAATACCATCATGCATCTTAATTCGGACAGTACCAATACCAACAACCTTGCAGGACATATTGTTTCCCATCAAGACAACACCCCCATCAATAGACTGATAAGAAGTAAACCAATCTCTACTGAGGCACATATGGTAAGTACAACCCGAATTAAGAATCCAAACATCTCCAGGAGAACCAATAGATACTGATAGAACATTTTCACCATCGGAACCAGAACTATCTGCAACACCAACAACATCATTAGTACCAGAAGACGTTGTGGTAGATTTTCCTTTACCTTTGAGTTTCGGACAATTTACTTTCCAATGCCATTCCTGACGACAATAGTTGCATTTATCTTTTCTTTTTCTAGATTTGGATCTAGACTTGCCTCTATTATTGCTTGTTCTTTTTTCTTGATTTCTACCTCTGACAAATAAACCATTGCTATTATCATTGTTGCTTGTAGACACCTTTTTCTTCAAATCTTTGGAATTCAAAACTACTTTGACATCTTCCAAAGAAATAGTGGCTCGCCCATATAGCATGATATCAACAAAATTTTCAAATGAATGAGGTAAAGAACATAATAGAACTAAGGCTTGATCCTCATCATCAATCTTAACACGACCATTTTTTAGATCACGAATAATTTTAGTAAATTCATAAAGATGAGTGTGCAAAGGTGTACCTTCTGACATTCTGAATGTATACAAACGCTACTTCAAATATAACCGACTGGCTAAAGACTTGGTCATATACAAATTCTCCAATTTAAGCCATAACCCAACAGGAGATTCCTCATCACCAATCTCACGTAATACCTCATCAGACAAGGATAACAGAATTAAACTGAGAGCATTTTCCATCAATCCATCTTTTTCTTCATCAGTTAATTTTTCTGGCAATTTATCCTTGCCTTCAAGTGTCTTAACAATCCCTTCTTTAACTAATATGGCCTGCATCTTCATACGCCAAAGACTGAAATAATTTCTACCATTGAACTTCTCAATTTCATATTTTTCCGCCATGACAGAAAACCCAATATTAAATAAACAGAAGCACAACCCAGAAAATATGAAACCAATCAGATAACCAGAAGCTCAAAATAAATCCAAAAGAACAAACTTGATCAGTTCCAATAAATAACAGAATAACTCAATGCCCTGATACCAATTTGTTATGAATTAGCACTTGCGAAAACGAAGATCGGGTCCAATTTTGGTTGCACAAATTAATAAAAATGGGTAACACCAAAATAATCAACAGTAAGAAAATAAATGGCACACAATGATTTAAGTGATTCAACTTTTCAATGTGAAAAGTCTACTCCACTGATGACGACACACCGAGGAAAATCCACTAATAAGCAAATGGGGATAAAAATACTAATTTTCAAAGCTTTACAAATTATACCAAAATCCAAAATCAACCCACAAAATATCCCCTCTAATTTACTCGTAATATATAGCAAGATAAATTAACATTCTTGCTATTAAATCAAATATTACCGTACAAATAAAACAACCACTTACTGCATATTTTCAACCCTCTAAACTGCCAAACAAATAGCAGTTCCCCTGTTGATGAATGGTGAAAATTAAACTGCTTGGCTGGACGAGAATGGAGCTAAAAGTGGCTCGGTTTTCAGCTTCCAATTTGGCTTCTCTGTTCTTCTCTGTAGCTACTGTTACTCTCTCTTTTCTGTAACTGCAGTTTTAATTTCTCTCTGACAGTTTCTGATCTTCACACAGGGTAGCGCTCTCATGCTGCTGGCTATTTTTTTTCTTTGTTGAATCTTGTGGCTATTGCTATATATTTCACGCAGCAAAGGAAATGATATATATATATATTACAAAAGTGGGATAAGGTTTAATATGGGTTTGGGCTTAATATTGCTTTGGGCCACTATTAACAACGACATTCATCCCGATTTCATCCTACTCGATCAACGGACTTGCCACACATCTTGACTTGATTCGTTCAGCTGTTCCACCCGTGTACCACACCAAATATTTTTGTGAATCACGTTGCACCAACTGGCAGTGAGTCAACAAGAATTTACTTGGACTGGTCTTCCTTGACATGCATTGTGCTCTGATTCATCCTATAATTTTTTGCATGCCACGTGTCTAATTATGATTGGTTGGCCATATTAATTCTGCTCGTTTTGATCTCAGCCTTTGATTTGAAGCTGATTTGATGGTCCAAATTTCTTATGAGCTATATTCAACCCCTTAATCACCTCATAAACTCTAACAAACCGTTATTACCATAATTTTGATCAGTTTTTAGAGCTAACGAGAGAAAATTACAAAACAATCAAAAGAAAATACAATTTTAGTAAAGATTCAAAAGGACATTGGTATTACAAATCAATATATTGATTATATTTCTTCTTCTACTTCTTTCTTTATCAATTTTTTTTGTCTTTCTTTGTGAAAAATATGAGTTTTATGAACAAAATTATGTCTAATTAATTTATGAATTCAATTCAATTATATTATTTAATCTTATTTTTATGTTATTAATTGTTTGGCCAACAATTTATCTATAGAGTCAATTAAATAAATTTGAGAGAATTATTTAATTGTTGGTCTTGATTAAATAACATGCATAATTTCTAGGCAGAGATGTATGATTCTTATATATATGATCCATAATTGATAAACTCAATAAATAATATGTAATTTAATTGACATGAGAGTTTGATTAGATTAACTACTATATAATGTGTAGTTCACTTGAGAGAAGGATATATGGTAAAACTGATTCAATTGATCATGTAATTAATTGATAATTATATTGAGAAATATTTTAGTAATTCACATGTTTAGAAAATTAGAGGATTAAGTATTCCTAGATATTTTCTCATATATTGCCTTATTATTGCCTTTTTCCGTCATCTGACTTCATTAGATGTATGCGTGTGTATCACACACACACACACATAATTAGTTGTCCAAATTTGTTATCTTTAACGAAAATACACTTTAGACTCGCGAGGTGGCACAAATCCGTTATCTTTACAAGAATGTCACAAAAGTTCATTTGGTAAAGGTAATGGACTTATGATGCCTCACTTTTTTTGCTAAAATAGGGCATTATAAGTCTATTATTTTTACAAAATGAACTTTTATGACCTTTTTTGTAAAGGTAGTAAATTTGTGCTGCCCCATTTGATAGGTAAGAGGCTAAAGTATATTTTTTTAAAGGCAACAATTTTTTATTGTATTTTTCCAACAGAGAAGGGCGTTAAAAGAAAAAAAATATTAATTTTAATAAAATCCTACAACTTGATTCATAAGTCAACGGAATTTGATTTAAAGGAAAATATATAAGCTAATGTTTGCTAAGACTTTAATTAGTGGTTTAGGACAAATGAAATCATTTGTAATATGTTTCTCTTAGTTGAAGCTTAAGGCTATAATGTCTACCACTTATTCCATTTAGACAGCAGGACCATATATCCCTTGCCCCAAGGCTTAACATGTAAGGCCTCCCTTATTTTTATAGTAAGCTTGATTTCTTGAAAAACATCATTTACAAGAGTTCATTGATTCAAACTTATATTGGGAATATATGTTTTTGTATTTCTCAATTATGCAATATAAGCATTTGATTGAATTAAATTAGTTGGCATGCTAATTTTGGTAAATCAGATTAGTTGATTACTCTAAATAAAAATAAAACTCAACATCATTTTATGTTTATTGAATGTTCTTTTCTTCTTTGCCTTGGTGCGTTCTCTAAAAGAAGCATTCTATGATGAACCAACACTCACTTTATGCCTTGGTGCCTATGGCCAATTGTAGGATATGAAAGGCAAAGTGAAACCAGAGCACAATCAAGAAAACAAAGATGGAAATGACCTATTCCGTGCCAAGAAGTAGAAAGAATTGCAATTGGATTTAGAATACTTGGTTATTCCATGATTAGCATTATTATTGGTTAATTTTTTACATGTATTTTATATTTTGGAACACTTTAATTAGCTAGCTATAGTAAGGCTTTATTATGTTTTAATGCATATATAACTTTTAATTTTCTCAATTTATAAATTTATTTTAATTTATATTGAAAAATGAGGTTAATTGAGATATATATGGTCACAGTTTAAGTGTATCGAGACGATAGACATATTATTTTGTCTCAATCCTATACAATATTATGACCAAATGGTATGTATATGACCTCAGTCTTTTATAGAATCAAGGTCATAAGGTATGTCTATGACCTCAGTTAAAAATCGAGACCATAGGTAACAGTTTATGATCTCTCTCATTTAGGCTTCGGTTTTTACAACCGTGGTCATAGACGTACGATCATGGTTAAAAATTTAGGTCATATATCAATATTGTAGTAGTGTTAGGTACTACTTTAAGATGTTTATCATGTCCCATAAATGAAGAAAAACTTGTTATATGTGACTCAATTGACATCATCAGGCCACTATGTCTTGTTTGGTCTCCGAGATGTGAAAGTGTATCGTTATCTCAAAATCTCATAAATGTCGACAATGGAGGGGCAATGATTGGAATCAATCTATGTGATATTAGCAGAATCTGCATATGTAGACAGGACAAGAAAAAATGAGACAGCAGATCATATGACACATACGGTTTTAGTTATTCCAAGCTAAGTGTGATGGTGAAGAAGTCGATGCTTAAAGGGCTTCCTCAACTAGACGTGCAAACAAACACGGTATATGCAGAATGCTAGTATGGTAAAGCTCACCAAAGTCCATACAAGGAATCAAAGTTTAAAGCAAAAGAACCATTGGAGTTAGTTCATTCTAATGTATTCGGGCCCGTTAAGCAACCACCAATTGGACGTATACGATATATGGTGACATTCATTGATGAATTCTCAATATATGTGTGGGTTTTCTTTATGAAAGAAAAATCCGACATATTCTCAAAGTTTAAAGAGTTCAAAGAGCCAAATGAAGGAGAAGTAGGAAATAAGATTTGTTACTTGCGCGTAAACAACGACAGAGAATATAGCTCAAGCGAGTTCTCTCGATACCTAAGGAAATGTCCAATACATCATCAATACACTTGTACCAACATGCCACAACAAAATGGTATAGCAAAGAGAAAGAACAAGAATCTTGTAGAAAATTTTCGAAGTATGCTACATGAAACCTACAATTAGATAATTTCTAGTATTTGGTTGTATATGTTATGTATTTATTTCTAATCATTTACGGAGCAAGTTTGACAAGAAATTTGTTAGATGTGTCTTTGTGGGATATGATAGCCAGAGAAAGGGGTAGAAATGTTGCGATCCAATTAGTGAAAGATGCTACACTTCACGAGATGTGTTCGATGAAGCATCTTCTTGGTGATCCTTAGAGAATGAGGTGTTTCCAAACTCAAGAGAATATGGAGACAAGTTGCAACAAAAGATGAGGGAGCACACTGTTAAACTCCAACCAAGTTCAAATGAATCAAGAGATTCAAACAGTGATGATGTTGAAAAAAGAGTAACTCAAAATCCTTGACAAACTGGCGTATATCAACAAAAAAACAAAGAAGGTGGGCCTAGTGAAATAGAAGAATCAACTTCATAATCTCAACTCTAAATGTCAACAAGAACATAAAGGCCAAATCCCAAATATGTCTATGCATCCATAATTGAAGAAGTAACTATAATAGAACCTGAGACGTTTGAAGAAGAATCATAAATTTATGAATGGATGAAAACTATGAAAGAATAGATTGATACACTTAAACAAAATAAAACTTAGGATCTGGTGCAAAAGCTATGAGATGTGAAACTCGTATCCTTTAAGTGGGTTTACAAGATAAACTATCGTTTAAATGGGTCAATTGATAGGTATAAGGCACAATTGGTAACTCATGGTTTCTCTCAACAATACAGACTAGACTATGATAAAATGTGTAGCCCAATGGTTAAACTTACAACTGTATGAGTCCTACTTGCATTTACAGCCAATAAAGACTGAAATTTGTGATAAATGTTTGTGAAGACTGCTTTTCTTCATGAAGAGTTGGATCAGGAGATATACATGATCCAACCAATGGGTTTTCAGAGCCATGATCATCCTGAATATGTATATAAACTACAAAAAACACTTTTTGGATTGAAAGAAGCACCAAGGCATGGTATGGTAAGATTGTTGAATTTTTAACACGAAGTGGTTATTCAGTAACACCTACAGATTTCAACTTGTGTGTCAAAGTCAATGAAGGAAATCTAGCTATCGTGCTTGTGTACGTAGATGATTTAATCATAACTAGAGGTTGATCACACATAAGAAACAATATTTCTTTATTAGCAAAAATATTATAAAGATTTTTTGAAGAGATTTGACATGCTTGAATGCAAGTCGATTTTGACGCCGATGGAACCAAATGCCAAAATGTGTGCATATGAAGGAAAAGATTTGGAAGATGCAACAATGTATCAAAAATTGGTAGGTAATATAATCTACTTAACCTTGACTGGACCTGACATTTTTTACGCAGTTAGTGTGATTAATCGATACATGCAAAATCGAAAGAAGCCTTATTTGGAAGCAATTCAACGAATACTAAGATATTAAAGAGTACAATTAACTATGTTCTTTTGTACAAGAAAAGTGGAGACGACAAGTTAGTTGGTTACTATGATACTGACTATGCAGGAGATCAACAACTAGGTATGTGTTTAAACTTGGTTCTGAAACAATTTCTTGGTGTAGTAAGAGATAATCGACAATATCATTATCAACCACTGAAGTTGAGTATCGAGCAGCGGCAATGGAAACCTAAGACAGTATATGGTTGATATAGCTAATGAATAATGTACATCAACTAATAAATTATGCAATTTTGTTATATTGTGATAATCAGTCGTCAATTCGTTTGGCAAAGAATCCAATCTTTCATGCAAGAACTAAGCATATTGAAATGCACTATCATTTTATCAGAGAAAAGGTTCTGCAAGAAGAAATTGAGATGAGGCAAATCAAGATAGATGATCAAGTTGCGAACTTATTCACAAAAGAATTGAGCATTGACAAGTTCGAAATGTTTCATTGTCAACTCGGTACAATAAAAATAGTGAGAACTAGTGTTGAGGATGAGTGTTGAAGATCAACCCTAGCCCATTACAAAGCCCAAGAAAAATAAAAAGCCAATCCATTTTATCTAAGCCCAATACAATGGAAGCTTCTCAACAAATGTTGAAGGAAGTTTTTTCAAGAGAAAATTCGAGAAGAATATAAAAAAGAGATTTTTTAGGAGAAGTATGTAGAATGTGTTAATAATGTGTGGTTATAATTATTTTTTAATTTTATAGTTGTATGGTGTAAATTGCATAGTAAAGACTATAAATAGACTCCCTTGTATTTGGGTTATACGTCCCTTAAAAAAATATCTTTGTATTTTCAGTTTAAGTGTAAGTTATGAACTTTCTTTTTGAGTGTTTATATTTCTATTCAAATTGTGAGTGGTATTTGAAAAATGTTATAGTGTTTTTTATTGTGTATATAATATAAGTGATTTGTTTACTTGTTTGTGTTCAATATTAATAAGTTTTCTAAATTTTACTCAATGATGATTAAAACCTACTCTCTCTTTAAATTGAGCCAGGATTAAAACCCACTTTCTCTTTAAATTGAGCCAAGATGATTAAAACCCACTTTCTTTTTAAATTGAGTCAGGCTTATATTTTTGGTGAAGTATTCGTCACCAAACAAACGACATGACATAGACACGGTTAAAGGTATTTAAAGTTCTAATTTAATAGAAATTTGCAAGATATTGGGGGAAAAAAAGGAACGTGTCTAATAACTTGATAAATATCCATAAATTTATGTCAAACAAAAAAACTAAATTATATCATTACTTCAAAAATACATATAGTACCAAAAGAAGAACGTACGTTTTTTTGGGTTTTGTACGTATATACATTCGTATGCACCTTATTTCCATTGAACGGTGCTTGTTAGTGTAACTCACCAAAATGAAGTGTTAAAATAGCTACAATTGGTATGTTTGTGTGGTTATATATCTTGTTGCTTGGTGGCATCATCTTGAAATCAACAAAGTTAAAGGATTAAAACCTCCCAAGTCCAACCTCGTTTCTATATATAGTTTTCTGCTATTCCCTGAAAAATGAATTCTTGTCAAAAGCTCTGATCTTCAAAACATATATAATTCATGAGTTACGTACTAAAATCTCTAAAGCAGCTTACCTAGAATTCAAGTTATGTACATTCTATCCATAACCATAAGCATCATATTCTCTAGTTCTGTCATTAGCTTAACCCTATTTTATGATCTCAACTGTCAAAAAACAGAAATACAAAAGAAAACAGAATAGTTACCTGGTCTCCTAATACTAGAAATCTCCGTCTTCATCCGAGAAAATTTCGGGATGTACTGCAGCATTGGTGAAATTCAATGCTCGTTGCAACTTTCTATGATTGAACACTTCGACTTCAACAGAGAAAACTGAACATACTGGGCGATGATCTGAGAATCTTTCTTCTGTCCTTGTATATGAAAGTTGTTTTATGCCTCTTCCAATCCAGAGTATGCGGTCACACCTAATATCAAATGTAATGGGTAAAGGCGAATAAGAGTCATACATAGAAAGAATATGACAATTTAGAAGGGTTAATAAATACTTGGTTACTCCTTCCAATAAGGTCAATGCTTTAAATTGGAACCTCATAGCACTTATAGGAGGCTCATTAACGTATAAAAATATGTACATTTTCAAAGAATGTTATACCCACCATGCTGGAGATCTCTTCTTTTCTCCTTCTTTTGGATTCTCGCCGACATATTTACCAGAATTGAATTCATACTTATAAGTAGGAGGAAAGTCTATGGCCCCCTCTTTCCACCCTTCAAATACATGTCCATGCCGGAGTTCCTTACTAAGCTATCACATTGCATGATAATTGTAACGAGCATTAGTTCCATAACTCAAAGGAAATGAAATTTTAACATGACCAAGCATTGGACATAATGCTAATAGTCTCACCTGATCACTGTTAATAAGCTCATCCCATCTTTTCAGAGCAACAAGCTTTCTTACTTCTACTTCCAACATATTGAGACGGTAATTCAAATCCCCAAACCAGAATATCTGACTGTTTAAAAAGCACATATTCATCTGTTAAACATATAAACTGTAATATCATCCTAACAGATACCAATCTAAAACTTAATAACACCAAGAAAGGTATTACATAAGTTGATTCAGTCTAACATAGTGCTTATGCTTACTCATGTGATGGAATTGTTAGAGGTTTATCTGCATCAAAAGCAGATGATTCGAAACGGGTTCGTCTTATAATTTCATGAACATCTGAGTTACGCCTTTGTTCAGCCCCTTCTTTCTGACCAGAAGTCAGATGAGAACAGACAAAGCACATCCGAGATTGATAAAGAGACATACTTACAGAAACAGATCCCTACATCAGCAACAATAAATTACTTAGAAAGATATTAAGAATAACATCAAAAGAAATTAAACTGTGAAAGATTTTATAGGTTTTTCCTTGTGGAAACAACATTGCTTCATAAAATGAAGAGTCCCTGTCATCATATAACAAAATAAGGGGAAGGTAGCTAGGGGTTACGTGGCTTATATAAGTGGAATATATAAATTTCATAGCTTTTTAAGAATCACCTAGGTCATATTCCTTTCAAAAAATTAAAACTAAAATCTTGTTTTAACTGTTAATTAAAAAATTAGATTAAATTCTGTAATTTGTTAATCATGTTAAGGCATTTTTAGAAAAACACTTTTATTGAAATAACCTTATGAATATATATGGTCACATGACGAGCAATTTCATAATTAACTGTCACAATAAAATTATAAATAATTTTATAAAAACAACAAATACTATGTAGTGGACTAAAACACACTTATGTGCTCTTCTTGTATAAGTTACAAGACCACGTCACGCCATTCACCCTACAAAATATAGCAGTAGTAGCAGGAACTAGTACCTTGTTTCCCATGTATCCCATTAGACCGATCCCAACAGGAAAAACTTTCAAATTGTTAATGTGTCTTCTCAACCTCCTACGCACCCAAATTGAGACATATATCCCTACCATCTGCTTGCTGACAATTCTAACATATCTAGGACGTGATTTTAAACTTTTCATAACTTCATTGCCCTTTTGTTCATTCACAATTTCCTCAATATTATTCTCTTCCTCTTCAGAAGACATGTCAGACAAATCAGAGAAAGAATCAAGAACTTCATGCCTCTCTTCTCTCTCTGTACAGAGCAACTCCAAGTTTTCAGAGCTGCGGTGTGATTTTTTCATAACAGAAGTAGATATAGCAGCATTCTCTAAGCAATTAATTCCTTCAGAACTACTTAGTACTCTCCTCAATTTAGAGTTTGTTGTGATAACTTGAGAAGTTGCATCTAAAGAATGTTCAGGCCAATCTAGTCTACGATCACAATCCATGCCATATATTCTCATCAAATGTTGATTCTTTCCAATATTCATTGCTTTTTTCAGTTCAAGCTCTGTATCGGTTCCAACATATTGGTCGTTGATAAGATCCAATGGATGAACATCAATTTCATCTACAAGTACATCATCAACAGATGTAGTTCTTAATACCGGAGAGGGTGGTGCACTATAGCTTTTAAGTTGTTTGCCTTCTGGCTCTAAGGACTTGTTTAGAGTTCTTCGAATGATTGTTTCCCATTTTGGGATTGGTCTGTTATCTTCTGCTCCCAGCACGTTCCCAGCATTCAAAGGGACAACTTCTTGGAAACTTTAAGAAGCAGATATTAGTATGGTCATATTAAAAGAATTGGCAACAAAGGAAAAAAAAATCACATTTACTTCATCTTATCATAGTTATTTATTTGTTTATGTTTCGGAATTACTGTAAAAGCGTTTTTTATAGTAAAAAAAAACATTTCAAGAACAACCAGGAAAAATTGTGAGAAATCAGGGCTCAGAAAACACATTTTGTACTTACTGACAGAATCACATATTGATACGACTTTTACTGAAATCAGTTTCATCCGAAATCACTTTTAACAGAAACACAAGCAAACAGACCCTTAAACACATCGACCACATCAGGAGAAATATCAACACTAAAATGCAGTCAAAGATTATGATGAAAGCGAAGCACAAAAGGAACCGCCTACACTCTTTAAAAATTTCAGAGTTTCAGACCATTAGAACTAAAAAAGTTATAGCAACTGCAACAGTTAGATGTCAACTGTAAGCAAACCACCATAAGTCCTCAACTGCTTACTTCTGTACAAAATTGTGCTCCATTTATGCAGAGATCATAACAGTAAAATCTAGCAGGATCTAAAGAGATGTTATTCATTACTCCTTATTAATCAGATTGCTTTCTTTCTACGACTCTTATTCGGTATTTATTTCTTGAATTTCATTGATATTCGGTATTTATTTCTTAAATTTCATTGATATGAAGGATCACGTCATCACATGCTCCAATAACAATGAATATTTTCTAGGATCTAAAACCGCAACTAAAACCTCACAGATATTGTCTGAGACTTAAACCTCCTCATTAACACTAAAACATATATATTGTTGTTATTCAGTAGCTGAAACAGAAACACAGTCAAACATGTATGTCAGAAACATGAGAGAATAATCACCCAATAATGTAAATATCTGATGGTTCTTCTGTGCAAAGCCAATCGTCAATCAAAAGATCTTCATTCGGAATTTTCCCAGCAACATTCCAGGTGCCAATTGTCACTCTACAAAAACACAAAAGCATAATTGATACCAGTAAGAGACACAAGTTTAGTACTTCAAGGTCAGCATAACAAACATATATGACAAACTAGCAGCCGAACCTTACATCCTTTGTATTTATATACTGAACACGCAAAGTTTCTGATTTTCCTCTCCTGTGTTTTAAATTATAGGCCTTGGAAGGTGCATCTGTACCAATGTCCAATAATTAACAAAAGCCAAAGTTCTACTAACTAGTATGAAGGAATTTAAAAATACAGCTGCACTATCGAAAAAATTGTTGGAAGAAATATAATAGAAGTGCTATGAAAATCATTAAGATGTTCCACCAAGAAAATATAATGAAGATAAATAGAAAATGTTAAAGATAAAGTTGAGATTAATTGTTTTACATGTTATTTTCATTTTAGATGTACCTACCTTAAGTCGGTTGGTGGTAATAGACAAAGGAATAGAATAAATATTCTTTTTTTCCTTTGTTTCCTTTATAACTTTGAATATTAGGAATTGTAATTCCATGCAATCCGTTTGTGAGAAAGCGAGAATAATTTTTTCCTTCACCAAAAAGAATAAAAATTTATGCATTTTTACTAAAAAGCCAAAAAAAAAAAAACATGTCAATTCTTTTTGCGTACACATAAAGGGTATTTTTGGAAAATTAATAAAAATATATTATATTTCTTTTCCTATAATAATATGCCAAACATCATATTATAAAAAAAAAAATATTAATTCCATAACAACCACCAAATAAGAAATATGATTTACAATTATTTTTCCTAGTTTCTTATTCATAAGAATTATTATTCTTAATCAACCAAGAATTTAAATTTTATGAACAGATGATGTTCTAAATATTATCATTCTTGGGTATTAGCCAGTCCAAAAATATGAAAAGACACAGGCGAATGGTTGAAATTGCTTCTTTTCTTAAGCAAAGTAAATTTATTCAACTTATATTCTTTTTTAGTTTAAGAGCTATCATACCAAAGCCTAAAGAATGAATGCAAGGTCACAAATATCGCTACTAATTAGCCTCCAACTGAAGAGAGAGATAAAAAACAAACAAAAAAAATTAATGGAAACATCACTAATATAATCATAACATATTACAAAAAGCACTTCTTTTCATCTTAAGTTGAGATGATTTCTCAACTGATGTATCAAAATTTAATTGGATTATAAAAGTGAAGCCAAATGTTTTAATTAATTAAATTCTACAATCTCAGTTGCGATTTCTTCTCAAGTTGAGATTAAAAAAAATCCTATTACAAAACAAACTCCTTGTGATGTAGAGTTTCAGAAAATTTGAAAAAGTCATGAGCAAAAAGCAGTTCATCCACGACACATGAGAAGAAAGATAGCAAAGATCAAAAAGCACAACAAGCTTATAAGGCAGAATCAAAATGAGAGAAAGTTAATTCAGAAAGTTATTAATAGGGAAATCAATTCTTGCCTGAGATATGACTTGATACATGTTGGTTCCATTGGATCTTATTGGTATGATCCTCATACATATCTGCTCTCTCATCTTTAACCGAGCAAACTGGGACAAAAATACAAAAAAAATATAAATCAATCTCTGAAAACATAGAGAAAATGCATTTTTATGCAAATTAAACTCTAAAACCATACCATCATCTTCACTATCAGTTTCAGTGTCAATTTCATCTTCACTAAATTCGTACACCTTAGGTTGTATATTTAACCATTTCTTCATAACAATGGAAGGCCAAAAGGACTGAAACAGAATGCAAAATTAACCAAATTAATAAATGATGATAATTATCCAAGTGCTTGTTGGTAGTTGGTAGTCCATAAAGTGTATGAAACAAGACTTAAAAACATACCTCTGATCGCTTCCCTCTTTTGGTTTTCATCATGCTCAAAGGTCAGATCAAGACATGTATGTTGAAACCCAGAAGAAGCAGGTAAATACAATGTCAATTCAAAGCTCTAAGTTCTTAAATATGAAAGTGGCTATAGCCAACAGCCACTGTTATAGGAGATTAATAAGACTTACATTACCAAAAAACAAAACAAAAAAAAGAGTTGTTTCTCCGACCACTATTTTTTTTTTTTGCTAATCTCTCCTACCACTAATAAGGTTAGGCCAATTACAAGTAAGCTCCTTTAATACTAGAATACAGAAACCAAAAACAATATTATAACTATGACCAAATAAAAATGACATAAATGACAGACATCCACAAACCTCAACTTGTAGTGAGAGAAAACGGAGGGGCCAGAAAGAAAAAAAAAAGTATACAACTTTGCCTCTCTTCCCACGTCACAACTTTATGATAGGTATATAAATTTACCTCATTCGCTAAAATTCTTAATCATTCTGTGTATCTTTAAACTCTATTAAGCTCAAACAACTTTGATATGGTTTATACTTAAATAATTTTAGTATTAAACTTTGGCCATCACAACATATCTCTAAATACAAATGAAATTATACTTTTATAAAATATATATTCATTTGAAAATTTGGTGACTTTATTTTATAATCTATTATATCAATTAACCTTATATGTTAACTTTATTCAATTCAAAATTTAAAAACATCAAACTTGATATGTGTCTACAAAATAAGATTCAAACCAACTTGAATCTAAGTTTTGAAGTTAGATTAGTATGATTCGCCTTTATTCACATCCCTACTTTTCTTTAGATAATCAAACAACATGATTTAATTTTTTTGATTTAACCACATAACATAATTTTTCTTAATAATTTCATTTTTCATCTCTCTAGAAAAAATATTTTTTTTACAACATAAAAAACATATATTTTACTGTTATTTTTTTCATAAAATAATCGACTTTTTTTTAGAAAAATTAAAAATAAAAGCATTAGAAGAAATAAGTCACATGTCAACTAAAATGTTGACTTTTTGCACCTCAAAAATCACATTTATTCGGACATGAAATTCAAATTTCATTATTTCTGAAAGGGGAAAAAACCGCATGATATTATTGAAAAATCGAAATTGCGAAAGAAAAAAAACAAAGACTCTCTGAAATCAGCTTCCCAAAAGAAAATAATAGGTCACTTTCAACATTAGTGTAAAAATAAAATAAATAGGAAATTATACTAGTATAGTCTCTTCATCGATTGTGCCACTACATGGCAAGAATCGCCAAATAAATCATTTTCATAAAGAAACCCAACTTTCTAAGGTGTGATTATTGTTGGATTTTGGTTTTTATGTAATGATAAATCGTAGTAACGCGATTAATAAATTTATAAATGTCAATAATCTAAAAAATATGGTGTTATCTCTAATTTAATGAGGTTTTTTTTTTCTTTTGAAAAATATAGTAAGAAAATAAAACAAGAAACCAATAATAAATAAGTGACATTAATATATACCGAAAGAACTTTAATAATCGACACTAGTACAATAATAACAGTCATGCCAAAAATAAGTTCAATAATTGCCAATAATTTAATAAAAAAATATCTAATTACACTCCTAAATAAGTCGACTTTCAAACTGGCCAGGTCTCCACAGTCTAACAAATTGCTGGTTTTTCTTCTGACCTTACTTCTAAAAAGAGAGCTACCCAACGTTTATGGACTCACCCACACGACAAATAACAATCCAACTCAGACAATAAGCCATATTTAGCAAAGGAAAAACCAACCTTGACTAAGACTGGCAACTAATGAATAATTAAATAATATTGAATGTACTGCTCATACTGTCAAGATTTACATGTTGCAAAGTCCCCACCAATAGAAAAAGCCCAATTAACAAAAGTAACCAATTGCACAAAACAAGGGTTGACTCTAGAAGAATACTATATTGGTTGGTAAATTGTGTTTATCAACTTATCATCGTAATTTGTTTGATTATGTTTTTGTTTACCCGTAAAATAAATAATTTTTTTTTATTTTTACATAGAATATGGAATTGTCTATTCCAATATCAATAAATTATTTATTCCCAAGAAAATAAGAGAGAAGAATATAAATATATTATTAAAAAACCCCATATTTAAAAAAAGAAGATAATTGATCCAATATAAGTATAAAATAATAATAGAGGAATTGAAATAAAACATATGAAAATTATAAATTGTTATGATAAATGACTTCTACTTTTGAAAGATAAAGGTTTTACATTAATAAAAGATATATTGTAATAAAATTTATAAGAATCTTTAGCCTTATGTTAATTTTTTGAAATTAGTCATGGTTCATATTCATCATAAATCACACAACAAGGGTAATATTTATTTGATCATTTTAAATTTTGAATTATATTCAATTAAATATATATATATTATCTTTAACATATGTTATTTACTTGGAGTAGAGCAGGGGTGGAGATTGCGGTTATCTTTTAAACTCAGTTAGTTCAATAAATGGGCATATCCTATTTTCTCGATATATATATAAAACACAAATTTTAATATAGAGTTACATAATATCATTATTTGCTGTTATTTATTTTATTTTTAAGTTTCTTAATTCTTATTAGGTTCAGAGTATAAAAATGTAGATTGTTTCGGAAAATATAATTCAATTTATTAATTGATTTAATTTAGTCTTATTTTTAAAAAAAATTAAATTATCCAAATCGAACTAGATCATTTACACCGTAAAAATTCATAATTTATATTTTATAAATGTAAAATTGCATATAACTTAATGGTTAAATAAATTAATATTTAAGTTGTTATTTTTGAGTTTGATATTTAAAAATAATTAATTTAACTTAAAAATAGATAAAGAAATAAAAATATTATTATTGTTTTAAAGTTTTGATTGATTAGTGATAATATAAAATTATTTCTATATACATTTTAAAACGATTCTAAGTTAATGATTTTATCCGAACCAATTTAGTACATATGAATAATTTGATTTAATTTATTTAAATTTTGTAAAATATTTTATAATCACTATAATATTTATGAATATATATATATATAATTATAATTATGTGATAATTTTTTTAATTATAATTATTAATAATATTATTTTACAGTATATTAATTATAAATTGTTATAAAATTATAATAAATAAACTTTTTCCATATTTGTCCAGCCATTACTTTATTTTCCCAGTCTCAAGTAAACAAGTCAAATTGGCAACCAAATCAAGCAATGTAAACAAATACTATATGCAGCACAGCTGTAATTCTGTAAAAGGATTGGATGGGCGGTCGACATGAAATCTTTCTCTCTCCTTTTTCTGAAAAATATTAAAAAATGTAATATTTTTCACCAAAAATTAACAGTGAGCTCAAAGCCCACCTAATTAGGAATCTACATAAGGGATCACTAAATAAGAGGAGTATGTTGCCACATACCGGTAGAAAATTTATTTATTATTATTAAATCGAATATATGATAATATGATATTTATATCAATCAAATTTAGGTCTAATATAATACTTTTAAAAAAATAAATATTTAATAAAAAACAGAATGTAATTAATCATAATTACGAGGATTAATAATATATACATACATATTTTAAAAATAATGAATAATTTATCACATATATAAATCAATCCATAATTTATTTAAAATAATTAAAAAAAAATTAAAAAAGAAAATAAGAAAACATATTATTTTTAATTTGTTGATTTAAAATACCTAATACATAACATTAAATAATGTTTTAATTTTAAAAAAATAAAATAATTTATATCAGAATATCTATTGATACACAAATTAATAAGTAATATGATCTATCTGATTTATAAATAAAAATAGATAAAATTAAATTAAATATTTTAAACAAAAATAGAATCACGTATTAGATTTGATCTTTTTGTTGGTGTTCGATATTGAGACCGTCGGATAGAATATCAATCCTTTTAATCATGAAATAATAAGTAACGGTGTTGGTGATAATCTTGACGAAGCAATTGAGGGAGCGATGTGAGAAGTGAATTATATATATATATTCCACTCGAGGTGACAGAAAAGGAGGTGATTCAATCAAACCAATCGACTAGCTAGGGCCGTTAAGAAGGGCATCAAGCACTAAATATGAACGTTGAGCAGAAGAGCACTATCGAGCTTTAACTGTGAAACCCACGCATCTTCTGATTGGCTAAATATGGAAAGTTATGAAAGTAATTGATTATTCAAAAGAGAAAAGGAACAAGAAAAGAAAGAATACGACTTTTCTAATAAATAAGAATCTGATCATGGGATGGAAAAAATGTAGAAATTAAGTTATGAAATTTCTTCGTCCCTGCTGCTTGAAAAATAAAATATCAAAAATAAAATTTATAATAAATTAATACCTTTATCCAGCGATTATATGTCTCTAAGTCAGCATGTGTACGGCAGCATATTTAAATGTAAATGTCGTTACTGTAGCTTAGAGAAGCATGGGTGTACAATATCATAAATTTGATAATGAGTTGTATTTTATGTTTCATATTATAACTGAGAGAACTCATGTAATAAAATCTTATTATGTATTCAATTTTTTATTTTTATTTTCTATTTAATACTCATTTTTTTTATTTATATTTCATTTTTATTTTATAGAATTACTATTGAATTAAGTCATATTTGTTAAGTTTCATATTAGCTAAGAGTAAGACAACGTTACTGATTATAAGTCTGGACAATCTTGTAACTCATAAGTTTGTTTTGTGTTAAAAATTAGGTCTGAGTTTCTAAGATGGTACCAGAGCTAGGCTCTTGACTTCTTCGTACTCTCATCGTTCCTCGTATCATAAATTTAGACTCTAGTCGATATGGAAGGGGGATGTTAAGTCTCACATTAACTAAAAGTAAGATAACGTTTATAAGTCTGAACAACCCTCTAACTCACAAGTTGATTTTTGGATTAAGAGTTAGGTCTGAATTTGTAAGAATGTTAATGAATACGTAGTTCAACAATATATAACCTACTTAATTCTATATCATTCAAATCTTATATATGACCTACTTGATTCTATATCATTTAAATCTTATATATGACCTACTTGATTCTATAACATTCAAATCTTAGTTATGATTGTGTAAATAATGTAGTTAAATTAATTCAAAAGGAAAAATGTGATTTCAATTTTAGTATAGAACTTTTGAAATATAATATGATAAACAAGTTTAATCTCTTTCTTTAAATTCTAAAATTATGCTCAAAAGTTAAACTTAGTTTTTAATAAAAACAAAAATAATAATATTAATTATTAAACAATATTAAATTCAATGATTTGAATTTGAAAATATAAACAAGAAAACAAAACGGATACTAACTCTTGAAGCCTAAACACGTGTCTTTTTCAGCTTTGTGTGTGAATGTATACTAACACAAAAACTACTCTTCTTTTTCCTATCAGATGCATAACTTTCTTAGAAAACAACTTCTATTATAATCACTTTTATTAATAATACTTAATTTTAGATAAGTAATTAGTAGTAATTATTTTCTCAAATGACAAGAAAGTATTTTCTTCAGACTTCAGGGTACATATATGTACGTGGTATATTATATATTCTGTATGTCTGGCTATTTATCTTTTTAAAGTGGTACTCACATGGATTCGTGTGGGAGCATTAATAAATAAAACTCATAAAACGGTGCTTTATAGATATATATAAAGCAAATGCCTTCAAAGATATGCAAGTGAATAAAAGACAGCAACAAATATGCCCTTTAATAAGTACTCATAAAGCATTTGCAATCACTGGCGAATTTAAAATTAGATGTGAGCAGGGGCACTTAAAAATAGTAAAATATATTTTGTAGTTATTATTTGTTTTTTTATTAAATAAATATATTATATATATTTCATTTGAATATAAATGTTTTCAAATTATTAAATTTATAATAAATTTTACCTTAAAAAAACCTCATAATTAAAATGACATGGGATAAATACTATTCTATTTTATGCATGAATTTATTTATAATTTTATAAATATTATATTTAAAATTTTATTTATAAAAAGATAACGTGTTACTATTCAATAATCTACAAATCTTACCTGCTTGTAATTAAGTGCTACACGTATCATTTAATTAATTTTTTTTTTTGTAAATCTTTTTATATATAAAAATAGTATTATTATTTTTTTAAATGTTAGGTGCAAAAATAGAACAAAATCAAAAAATTTATACCCAAAGAATGAAAGTATAAACCATAAGTTAAGAAAACTAAAGTAATTATATATGCGTGCAGATAATGAATTAATTACGTAACTCATATTATGTAGAGCTACAATATTGGTAAAATAATTCATTTCAGTAATGTTATTAGGTTTTAGGTTTTTCACTATGTAATTGCTACAATTTTTATTCCAGTTACAAAATTGGTTCAAAACTATACAAAATTGGAGTTACATTTGATTGGTTCATTCTTGCTAACTCATGTTTGATAATGATTTATGATTAAAAAATTAATTTTTTGATTTTTAATTTTTTTGTAAAAGTAATTACCAATATGTTTGATAACTATTTTCTACTCGTGATTTTCATGAAAAAAAATAAAAAAATCATGTAAATTATTTATTACCATGCTCTATTTTCTTATTTTAAAAAAAATAAAAAGTTAAGAATTTTTTTATCATTATTTATAAATTTAAGTTTTGAATTAATTTCTTCTAATATACATACAAAAGTCATAAATTTGATTTACTCTCTATAAAAAAATTGGTGAAATGAAAACAAAAACAAAATGAGAAATCTAATTAAAAAATTATTTTTTAAAAAATTTATGAATCATCCAATATTTTGGTAGTGGTTTTTTAAAAATGTGAAAATCAAAATTAGAAATCATTATCAAATATACTTGATTATAAAATCATTTTTAAAAAATCAAAAATAAAGAATCAAAATCGTTATCAAACATGTCATAAAGTAGTCGTATTTTATTTCATGAAAAAAGTATACTTAGATTATTTTTCTTTCATAAATTAGACATATTTTCTATCTTACTTTAAAATTTATGCACTTTACTCATCTTAATGTTACATTTGTGAACACAATTTAATCATTTTAGGCCAAATTTAATCATTAATAACTTTATGTTTCATTTTTTTTCAAATTCTTAGAGACATTTTTCTCGTTAAACATCTTTCTACCCCTGTTTGAAAAGTTTAATTCATTCAAACTAGAGTTTTTCTAAAACAAAAAACAAAGTGTCAAAAGTGCAATGTTGCATTAATTTTAGAAAAAATGATAAATGTATCCAATTTATGAAAATAAAATAATCAAAATATTATACCTTATTTTATTGTGTAAAAAAATAGATCATGAATGAAAAAATAATAATAATAAGAGGAACAATGAAAGTTTTAACATTAAAATTGTATATCTTTTAATTAGCCATTTATGATTTCTGATATTGCACCACTTTACTGGCTAACACTGCTAGATTTATAAGATATGATATTTTACTACAAATCTTGGCCACCTTCCACATATACAATTATTAGAAAATTAAACCAAAAAGAATAAGAAATGGGCAAATTGCCTCATAATTTGAAATGCTTATCTCTTGTACAGTGATTGAGACATGCATTATAGTAGTTAGTTGGATACGTGCATATATAATTTCTTATTTATAGTAACTCAGACATAGAAATCGTGAAATTTTTTATTCTTAGTTTTAGGAAATCCAAAGACATAAATCTATAAAAAAAAATTAGTAAAGCAAGTGCAACTAAAATAATATTTAAAGAAAAATTCTATCTAGCTAATATCCTTTGTATATTTACATACACTGCCTCAAGAGGGGTGTTCATAAACCGGACCGGATCGGACCGGACTAAACCGTAAAACCGGACTGGTTTAATAATATATTAAATTTTTTACATTATTCTTCATTAAATTATAAAAAAATCGAACCAAACCGGGAATAAAACCGGACCGAACGGTTTTATAAGTCAAACGGTCCGGTCCGATTTTTATTTCTTAAAACCGTTTCAAACAGTCCGGTCCGGTTATATTTTTTTTAGGAAAAACCGGACCAGACCGGACCATGAACACCCCTAACCTCAACCATGCATATCACTAAACATAAAAAATTCAATTTTAGGATTAATTAGACAAATTAAGTATTTAAAATTATTCAATCTTGGAGTAAATAAAGGTAGCATCTATTTACACATAAAAATAAAAGTATAATAGAAAATATCCACTTTGCACTAAAGGATGAAGATTTATATGTGCAGCTCTTGTAAACTAGTAGTCACTTAGCAATTTTTTTTAAAATAAACTATATATCACTTTTTTAAAAAAAATATTTATGTATAACTGGAATTGTCTTCATCGTAGTGGAGACTTGCTAGTGTTATTTCTTTAAATTTTTCAGGCAACCAAAAAAAACTTTTAACTTGTGGAGAAATAATTCTGAAAATATCCCTAACCTTAATTAATGTTTATTCTTTTTTTAACCTAAGAATTAGTTTATGTTTTTTTGTTAAAATAATAATGTTATTTCTTTACAATAACTAAATATCAATTAATTAGGTATTGAAATCCAACATAGATATTTATTCATCACACTAAAATACTTAGCAGACTTTATTAAATCACAATAAAATAATATTCACAATTTTAGTTCATTCTAAAACAACAAAATTAATGGTTAGTCTTGTAATCTAATAATTAAAATTACACTCTTTTATTTTTAACATATTCAAATTACATTAAGATTTTGATTTTGATGTAACAATAGAGAGATAGAAAAAAGAGATGAAAATATAGACAAAATGAAAGAAATTTCAAACAAATTAGTGTTAAAGATTTGAATAATAGAAATCAAGGGTAAAATAAAATAGAAATGACAGGGCATAATAATTCTAAACAATAATCTAAATAACTAATAATAATTCTAAATGACTAAATGATAAATATAAATTTAAATATTATAAAAATAAGTATAAATATTAGATAACTGATAACTATTAAATTTTAACTATAATTGAATTTGCATTAATTTCTATGAAATGGTTACACCGGTGACCTAGTGGGGTGGGTTTGTTGTGCATGGTGATAGTGGTTCGTAATTTATTTTTTTGCAAATATAGTTTTTTTTTTCTTAAAAAATTAGGGACGTATAATTTTGTTTAAAAAATTGTATTGATTCTGATACTAAACTGATATAAAACAGATAGACGTAAGGGAAGAAATCTTTAACGAATTAAGGTTAAACATTTGAAGAATAAAAATTAGGAAAAAGACATAACAAAAACAAATGAGAAAAACAAATATTCATGAATTCATACTCAAAATATTATAATTAAGTACAATATCATGTACTATTTATATGACTAAAGCTAACAAACTAGCTAAATATAAAATGAAAATTAAATATTATAAATCACATAATTATTTAATTCAAATAATTTAATCTCGTAATTATTACATTAGGTACCATAAGTCTAATAATTTAAAAAATATATCACAATTATTATATGCAAAATTAGAATTTTTGTCTTGCAATTTTAAGTTAGGTAGTTATAATATCGTAATTTATGAAAGTTTATTAATATAAGTATTCACTTTTAATACTTTTGATTGATTAAAGTTGTTTATTTTAATAAATTATAAGATTAAAAGTGTTTACTTTTCATAATTACAGTAATGATAGGACCAAACTCATAAATTATAATATTAAAGTATTCTTTTTGAAAAATTACAATATTTTTGAGACATTTTTTACCTAATATAAAACAACTAATAGTAACTTTAAACAATAATTTAAATAACTAATAAATTTAAATTTAAATACTCCTATAAATAATCATAAGTATTTAATAACTATTAAATTTAAACTAATCTATATTAAATTAAAGAACGTTAAGTCACTATTTAGTGGTCCATGTAGATAAATTAGTAGTGAGCGTGTAAATGGCGGTGTCAACTTGTCAAGGTGGTTGTCAATGGTAGAATAAACAAAACAAAGGTATTACAAAAACACGCTAAGTCTTTAAATTATCGCAAAATCCATGCACCTACTCAAAAAGTGGAAAGGATCCCACAAACAAAGCACAATTGTGCCAAGGCTTCAACAAAACCTCCCATCAATTGTCATCTTCAAGCTACGAATTGTCAATTAAAATAAAGTCCATTTGGTTGTCGTCTCATGCTATGCTTTCAAGACCACATTCCCAATGTAGAATATATATATAGGAGTGTGCATTTTTATTCAACCCGATCTAATCAAGACTCAACTGAAATTACACGAATTTTTTACAATTTGATTAGTTCGACCAAAGTTTAAAAATTAATAATAATAATAATAATAATAATAATAATAATAATAATAATAATAATAATAATAATAATAGTAATAATAATCGACATTAGTGGTTCGGATGAAGTTTTAAAATTTCAAAAACCACATGGGCCGACCATCCACCTGTATATTTTTATTTTTATTTATAATACAATATTTATCCTTTTTAAATTATATTTTATTTTCAACTTTGCTAAGTTTTTTTTTATATCGATTGATTATTCAATATGGAATATTTTGAACATATTTAGTATTATAGATGAGAATTGCAAATATACAGTAAAAAAGTTGATCTACTTATGCAGCAGACAATTAGGGTTTTGGAGAAAATAAAACTCAAACACTCAATAATTACTCTTTAAGACTTTTATTGCTCGTTGTACACGTTTGTTGTTCGAATGGTTTTCCTTCTTCCAAAATGTAAAATAATAAGTTAATTTGATTTTATTAATTCGTATATGTAATAAGTTAAAGAGAAGTAATTTTTGAAAAAAAATATATATATATTATAAATTTGAAGGTTTGTTTGATTGTAAATTTTTGACAGAGTGATGAGTCTGATAAGGTTTGGATCAACTTATGACATTGGTCAAAAACCAACCGCGTGCATGATTAGTAGGGGATTCTCAAAGAGAAATTAGAAAAAATGAAAAAAAAATTATCAATTAAATTATTTATATTATTTATACATTATATAAAATTTATAATATGTTACTTCTAAATTTTTAAAAATATATTTTGTTTATAATATTTATATATTTTTAGTATTTTATACATGTAAAATTTGATTGGTGTTACTTTAAAAAATATTATCTTTTTAAAACATATATATATATTGAGTTTTGAAGAATTTTACGAAACAATATTATATCAAAATATTAATTTATATTGTATACTCGTATATATACATAATAATTAACAAATTGCAACGTTTTTCTTTCATTGTTATATTTTAAAGATATATACAATAGTCACTATTTAGTAGAATAAAACAAAGTTTAGTTTCTTATTAGAAGATGACACACTTCGAATCATTTTCACAAATTATATCTCGACAATGAAGAAATTATGAGAGCTTGTTAGTAATATAATCACTTGTAATGGAGTTGTGACTTAATATTATGAAACCTATTTAAATATGTAGAAGATTTTCATATTCTAATTATGATCGCATGAGTAATATAATTATCTTAACAAAATATTAATTTTTTTAATTTATTTTCCTACTCTATTTTCATTCGATTTTATAATTTTTTAGTACTAAATTAAATCATGAAAATTTTGATTTGATTTTCTTATTATTCTCTATTACAATATAACTACTATTTTTTATTATTATTTCTATGTTTCTTCACAAATATTATCTTTAAATATTTCTTCTTTTACTCTTTAACAAAATATAAATTTGATGTTTTATTTTATATGATAAAATTTCTTCTTAAATTTCAATTTGGTCCATTTATTTGATAATTTTAACACCTTTAGTTCAAATTTTGAGACCAATTTGAAATTAAACCTCAAAAGTATTAAAAAAAATCAACGGGTTATAGTGTAAAAAAAAAAAAAAAACCAAATTGTAAGGGAAAAATAAGGAGACAAAAATGTAAAAAATAAAAAGTAAATAGAATAAATCATCAAAAAAGAGATTATAGAAAATATAGAAATATAGAGTCCATTTATATAATTCAAAAAAATTATTCATAATTTACATTATGTTTTTCCTGAACAAAATTCTTGATTTCAAAAGGACATTGGTGAAGTCAGTTCTCTGGCTAACTGGCTGCTTCAACAAAAATTTTGTGGTCTTTGTCATTCATATTCATCATACAGCTAAGTGCTACAAAAAGGTTATATATATCTCCTTGCGAAAAAAAAAATGTCATTTATTAGATTACTAGAGAAAGCTTTTAATTGAGAAGAAGACTTTATTTTTTTCCCCTTAATTAGTTGTAATGAGTTCTCAATTGACATGACAAAAGATAATGTGATAATAAAAATGGATTAAATTATTTCAACCACGTAAATTTTGGCATGTGAGTTGAAAACTTGTCTCAACTTGAAATAAGTTACTTTTTGCTCCCTCCCTTTAATTTCCTTCATCAAGTATTCTCAATTTCTCATAGAGTAGGCATGGACAATATATATCTCCTACATTCCCAAAAGTCACTACCAAAAATGTTTTATTCTTATTATACTGTATATTTGTTAATATATTATTTTTTATTTTATACAATTTTGTTTAACTTTTTTTTAATTATATATATTATCATTATTCTAGAATATAAATATGAAAAAAAAATTATGTATTTTTCTTTATATATGATCTCTTTTATACATAAGATTCTTATGATCTTACCTTTTATATATATATTCCACTCTTAGTTTACCTTTTTTTTCATTTTTTAAATGTATAATTATCATAAAAGGAGTTTAGAAAGAAAGAAAATGTAATTTCTACTCATGATAACTTATATATATTTTAAATATTATGAAAATAAATTATTTATTTTTGTATATAAAATTTATCTCTTTTATTTATTTTCAAATTTTCTTAATATTTATGATAATATTAATATCTTTTATTATAAGTTTTTTTAATATATTTTATGTGTTACCTTTTTATTTTTTTTATTTCGTTCTTCTTTAGATGCAAAACTTTTGTAAAGACTATAATTATTATTATTTTTAAAATTATACTCAATTTATTTTAATACTTTTTAATAATTTAGTCATTATTTTGTTAGTTGTTATTATTCATGTAAGTGCCATAATAATTTGTTATTCTAATTTTAATAAATAAAATAATATTAAAATTCATCAATAATATCATTTTTAGTAAAAAAATTATTTATTTTTTCTCATATTACACATATAATCTCTTTGTAGTTTATTATTTTGTATAAAGTGAATATGTGAAAAAATAATAAATTTTATTAGATAATAGTGCACAAGTCCATCACGCATAAATAACTATTAAATAACTATGTGATTGTATTTAATCTTATTTTTTTATTGTAAATTTATGAAAAGTCATTTCATTCATTTCATTAAAATTGTTCATCATAAAGATATATGTGGTAGTTAAATAAGTTATATTTTTTATTTTAAATTATGTTTTAAGGTTAAAAATTATATTAAATTAATATAAAATTAATTATTTGTAGAAGGCAATAAAAAAATGATGATAATATATGAAAAGTAAAATAATATTTTTTTATAATTCATGCCATTTTCATCTTTTGAAACCAATTGATATTTTTTAATTTTATATCAATTAAAACTTCAAATCCTAAATATATATGGATCATCATATAAAGAAAAAAAATTATATATACTTATTTCTTTTGATGAATTTTTTAAAATTATTTTTATAAAAATAAAGTTAAGTTTAATTGCATGATATTAAATTTTATATGTTTTATTTTTAAATATATATATATATATATATATATATATATATATATATATATATATATTACTAACAATATTAAAAGTAAAACCACATGATTGCATTATTTATGCACCAGAGTAATAAACTTAACGAAATATTTATAAAATTTACATGTTTATGGTTCTCATAATATGATCACTTTAAAATTAAGTGAATGTAATATAAATATAATTTTAATTTTTAATTTAAATATATTTGAAATACAAACTTATATAATAAAAAAAGATTATTAAAATTTTAATACAACAAATACACTTGCATATACACTTGCTTTTAACTATATAATATTTTAATTCATAGTAAGTTATTGGATAATTACGAGATAATGGACAGAAAATATATTTAAAAAGCTATTGTTATTTTCAAATATTTATTAACTACATATTGTATAAAGCATATAAGATTTTGTTTTGTTTTTAGATATATTACAACATCCTACTATCATACAATTTTTATTTATCTCAATATACCATTAAAAAATTATTTATCTTGATCTCTTATATTTAATTGAATTAGTATGATAATAAAATCAATTATTAAGCTTAGTAAATTTTTAAATTTTGGATTATTTTTTCAAACTCCTCACTTTAATAACAAAGGTTCCATTATAATTTATTTTTATTATGTCTATATTTTAATTTTTTTATTCTTACGGTTAACTTTTTAATAAAAAGCCAAATATTTATTTTGTAAATATATCACAACACTCCACTATCACTAAGATTTTTATTTAGTCCAATCCACTACTATTTTTTTCACTTTATGCTAAATGAATTTAGTAGGATAATGAAATTGATTATTAAGCCTTTTATATTCCTAAATAAAATAAAAATAATAATTATACAGTTATTAAAATATTGTGTGATTTTATATGAGTATTGTTATTAATTTTAAATTATAGATAAATATTTATTATAATAATAAATAAAAAGATATTTAAACTAATGAAGCAATTGAAACATGTCCATAAATACTTGTGTAATTGTATAAAATTATTTATTTATATTTTTTCAAGTTTAGGGCATATTTTATTAAAGTTTTTTTTAAATATAATTTTATAAAAAAAATAAAAAATATAGATGTTAATAGATATAGAAACTTAAATTAATAAGTGATTCTTAAAATCATGAAAAATCTTTAATTATTTTAATCCATATTTTAAGAAATCATATAAATTAAAAGTATGTTTCTTTAAGAAAATATTATATATTTTTTCTAAAACTAATGTAACTTTATTGTATTATTTTTAATTTCAATTGTATCATAAAATAAACATATATTTACTTATATAAAACTAAGCATGTATACGACGAACTGAATACAACAATCTGATTCTATATAAAACTATTTTATATGTATTTTAAAAATTAATATAAAAATATTATTCGATGTAAACTCGACACATGTCTACTCATGTACTAGTTTATATATAACGAATTGATAATTGGAAACAATCAATTAAGACTCGAGAATGGTCTAAGTAAATGGCCTAATACACCTCTATAACACATTGCACTACTACAATAAGGGGTATAAAAGTCGGTTTTTAACCGACTTTAAACAAATTTAAAGTCGGTTGTATGAACCGACTTTAAATTCAGAGACTTAAATTGTAAAGTCGGTTCATGGCGTGAACCGACTCTACGTGTAGCGTCGGTTCATGCCATGAACCGACTCTACACGTAGCGTCGGTTCATGGCATGAACCGACTCTACATTTTATTTGTATTAATTTTTAATTTTATTTTTCGTATAATAGTATATATAAATAACATAAAAACACTAAAATATAAATAATAATACTGAATAATTAACAATATAAATATATTTAATGACTTAATAATTAAATTTATTACAAAATCAAATAATGCATATAAATAACTTCAATTACAAATAAAATAATGTCGTCAAATTATGCCATCGAGTAAGCTTGGTTGGCGTAGAATCTTGATTGGCCTTCACAAGCATTATGGGAAAAAAAGGCTGATCCATATAACAAATATTCTCCTACATACATCAGCACGTAAAACATATATCAAAAAAGTAGTATAAACTTCATACGTACGAATGAAGAAATTAAATCATTATTGAGATTAGCACGTACAACGACATTCGATGAACTCATATTAGCATTATTAATCATTTGTCTATATATGAAGTTATCTAGAATCTCTACTACTATTTTTTAATGCTATATATAATGAACTCTAAATATGAAATCAATTGCATGTAACTTCGATTTCTTGGCTAAGCTTGTGTGAGTTTTGGTGCCCTTAAACATATGGAACACGTTCATATGCACCAAAACTCATACAAACCAAGAAACAAATCGGACCGACATACGTACACCTGATTTGTACATTTAGAACTCATTATATATCATTAAAAATACTAGCAGAGATTCCAGATAAATTCATATTTATAAACAATGCATTCCCCTAAATACATGAGCATATATATGATTAATCATCATCAACCAAGTGATTTCAGACACAAGAATAGATATAGAAGGCCAAATCATTAAAAAATTTACTGTTATGTTGTCATATGCTATTCAAGATCATCAGAATCTTCTTCTGATTCTTCTTGCGATGATATAATTTGAACCATGTGTTCTGCCCATTCCTCTCGTAAATTATCAAAAATTTGCTGGTCGTAACCCGTCTTGTTCCAACCGAAGAACTACATGTATTCAAAATCAAAATAAGAATATGATTTCATTAATTTACAAAAACAAACTCAAATATGTTAAAACTTGTATGTATATGGGTAAAATATATTACCACATCATCAATTGGAATTTTGATATTTGTGATGATTTCACTCATAAACTTCATGACATAATAACCACACATGACTCCATTATTTTGTTGTGGAACCTACAAAAAAAAGTGCATGTATACATGAATTTTCATATTCGAACATCCTTATTATTTAATTGTAAAATTAATAAAATTATTAATATTGAATTGTACATACCATAACTTTTGTCCATTTAAGCTTATGGGATTTTTTAAGGACAATGCCCCTAGACTTGTTCCATAACTTCCATGCCCTGTCAAGATATAAAACGATTAGTTTTTATTAAATATTACAAAAAATAATAGAAAAAACTAATATGTAACTAAATATAACTCTTACATTTCAACAACTGCTTTTGTATCTTTACTCAGTTCTATGGAAGCTGAGTCACAGTACCAAGCATGATTATTGAACATATCAATGATTACCAACATCCAATGATCTTGGCCTTGTTCAAACCTTAATGGCCAAGGGATTATCAACTTTTGATTTCTGCTAAGCGTTAATGCTCTATCACATAATTGTTTAGCTCTGATGCTAACATCCTTCTCTTGATATTGATTAACATATGAAGAATCATAGAACATTGCTAAATGTGATGAGTGATTATGTTGAAGTCGATAATAGCAAGCCCTATATATGTATATATATAATTAGATAATATAAATATAATATTCTGCATAAATAAAAGAAAACTAACTAGATTGAGGACTCACCTTGTCCACACTTGAATTATACTTAAATCGATCATTTGATATTCAAATATTTGCAACAAGCACTCGATCGATATATAAGTTTGGCCGATGTCTACACCAGAAATTTCAATAGGAAGTGGCACAGTCCATCCATCATTTATGCTAGATGCCCTCCCAACAATAGTCATCAAACTGCCAAGATTTCTACTGAATTGTAACGCATAAGTCTGACTATACTTTTTCCAAGGCTTCTTCTTGAATGACTTGGTGCACGAGGATTGACCACTAGTCATAGATTTAGCACGAGATACTTGCTTGGTATCTCTTAAATGTGATGCATTTAAGAGTTCTGGTATAATAGACTACCAAAAAAGTATCATATATGTATTTTTAGTAACAATATAAGATCACATTAAATAATAGTAGTAAACAAGTGTTATTTTTTAAGTTAAAAAATAGTACCATGTCAAAATTTAGAACAACTTGAATCGACGGTCAAGCCACATACTGTCCAACCGCCTCTTGGACTGTGGTAGCATCAGAAGGCACAGGTAGTGGACAATCATGAAACAATGATTGATCAATTACTATTCGCCAATGATTAGGCAAATATTGATTATGAATCATCCGATCATCACTCAATTGTTGTACCGTTCCAATAGCAACATAGTCCGTTGACGAAGGATGTTTCAACAAACATTTCATATTCTGTAAAAAATTTAAGTGTTATATATAAAAAATAAAACATATAATAAGAATTTAAAAATTAAAATCTTACCACATATGATTCATCAAATAGAGGAGGACTCTCATATGGGGTAGCTATTGGATGTACATTCTCACCAATATGTTCATCTTGGCTTGATTTATGGTAAGAATGTACAGATTGCATTGGAGAAAATGAACCACTACTTGATTGCATGTGCATTCCTGACATATAATGAGGACCAATAGGATGGCTATATCCCATACTGGATGTAGTTTGAGCACAATGAGATTGGGTGGATGGCATGCCTGGCATGGATGGTGGCATGCCTAGCATGGATGGTGGCATGCTTGGCATGGATTGTGGCATGCCTGGAATGGAAGGTGGTATGCCTGGCATGGATGGTTGCATGCTTGGCCAATATGGCATGCCCTGGTTGTAGCATGATGCCATGGCTGACAATTGTTGTGATTGATGTTCTTTTAGAGTGGCAATCTCACTCATCACGGAGGCCTTAAAGGAGTTGAATTCTTCTTCAATTTTAGTGTATTTCTCCTTACTTATCGTCTGAGGCTTATGTTTTGAAATTTTAAAATACTCCAAAGCACCATCATATTGGCTACCTCCCCTAACACGACCAGGATGATCGCGTCCGATTGCATGATATAAAGCATCTCTCCCAGGCTCTTCGATTATTTCACCCCTGTATAGTTTTTCTTGAACAGCTCTCTACAAATAATAAAGCACACAAACATATCATTCATTATTACATCAATTATTAAGTATCAGTCAGACTTTTTATCAAACGAAATTACTAACCAACTTATTTAATTGTTCTTCTCCTCGTTGACTCATCGGTCTTGCATTCTTCGTTTTGGGAGTCTTTGTTTCTATGTACAATTCCATTCGGGTAACAGGTCTACCCAATTCAACTTCCTACATAAATTAGGAAAATTTTATTAACAATGACATGAAATTAAATTGAGAAAAATTAATATAAAAATATTTATAAAATTAAGACAAATTAATAATACCATTCGAAATCTAACTTCAGGATTTGAAGACCTCCCAGTACGGTTAAGAAGAATGTTATGCATTTGGACATTCTGGTGATCTTCTCTAATAATTTGAAATTCTTCTGAACGTCTATAATCTACAAAGTCTTTCCAAACTTGAGGTGTAATCCAGGGGTGTCCTTCAGGGATTTTGTATATCACATTCTCATCAAGTGTTTCCAAATATGGAAACACATAATTTTTCGCCAATCTAGAAGTCTTGTATTCCTTCCACGCCTTATTTGCAATCTTATAACACTTGCCCTGCCAATTGTCATCGACTTTGTAACGATTCTGTAAAAACACAGTACAAAAGATTAGATACAATCAATATATAATATATATATATATTGATTATAAAATATAAGAGACTTACATAAATGGTTATCCATATTTTAAACTTTTCTGCATCGGCAACCTCAGACCAATGATTTATATTGATTGGTATACTGGACTTTGCCAGTCGACCAATAGAAGATTTCAATTGTTGACCATTCTCCCCTAGTGGATTACCAGTAGCATCAAATTTAACGGGTATTCTATCATCTGGGTTAAGTGGAGCATCAAGTATATTCGCCCAACCCCTTCTTTTCAAATACCCCAATGGATCATTTGGATCTACAAGCTGAATATCCATGAAATATCTGCAAAAGTGGAGAAATATAAATTAATTGACAATTTTAGGAACACACATATATACAAGAGTTATTACAACAATATATATAGAACATACATTATGTTTAATTAGGTTGTTGATCGTATACATATATTCCTTCACAATCACTACGAGTCCATGTCGAAGAATCATCATCATCAATTAGATCATCACGTACATTAGGCAATTTATTTGAGAAATTACTAATATTGGTTAATGTATCAAGTATAGAGTCATCATCTTCTACAACATCACAATGGTAAAACTCCTTTTTGTGGAGGCGTTAACACAACAGACCATATCCTGGATAAATTTACAAGAGTAAATCCAAAATCATCTATTTTATATCCAACATTGATAACATCTTCGACCCAATCACATAAGAATACTGTCTCATGGAAGACCTCATAATCCAATTCCCAAATCTCTTGTATTATACCATAATATGTTCTATCAGAAAGGACAGGATTAGCATCTTTTGAACTGGAAAATTGCATAGTTTGTGCAACCATCTGCACCCCACTATTTTGATTTACTCGGACTTTGTCCCTAGCTTGAGTCGTAAACCTCGATCCATTTATTGTGAAACTATGAAATGATTTGACATCGAATTTTGGGCCATGTGCAAGCCATTGTAAACTTTCTGATATTTTATGATTGGGTTTCTTGAGTTCACCTCGAATCTATGTATACAAAAACACAAAATGTGTTTAGAGAAAAGTTTTAAAAACATTGAATATATATAGGATGATACATGCATGATTTTTTGTTTGTGACACTTACGTGGTTGCGAAACCAATTAATAAGCTCTCGCTTATATTCATCATACAACCATTTTTCTCCTCCTTTTTTTTATAACGAGGATCGATCTTCAATAAGTTTAAATGCATCCTGTAACGTTATTAAATATATATTAAGTTATATATCATCATTAATAGTTAAATAAAAGATGAAACAATGAACATCACTTACTCTATGTACGGTTGTGCCTCGTTATTATTTACCAAAATGATTCGGTGTGCTTTTTCCCATCGAGTGCGATCAATAAATAATTTCTTACTTCCACCAAGCATAGGGTTACCTACTTGGATCATGTGACATTCTAAGAATAACTTGTGCGTAGGATTCCCAATTTCAGTGCAACCACTAAAGTATTCAGAACAAAACTCAATGGCCTCTTCAGCAATGTAGCATTCCACCATGCATCCTTCAGGTCTATATCTATTATTTACATATCCTTTAAGGACTTGCATATATCTCTCAAAAGGATACATCCACCTTAAGTAAGTAGGACCACATAATTGAACCTCTCGAACTAAATGAACACATAAGTGAATCATTATATCGAAGAAAGAAGGAGGAAAATATTTTTCAATTAGACACAAAGTTTCTACAATTTCTTTCTGTAAAGAATTTAACTCGCCAATTGATATAGATTTCTTGCATATGGTATTGAAGAATGAACATAGCCGAATTATTGATATTCGAACATGTTTTGGAAGAATTGATCTAATAGCAACTGGTAATAACTGTTGCATTAAGATATGACAGTCATGTGATTTCAATCCATACAGTCTCTTATCGGTGATAGACACAAAATTTCTTAAGTTGGATGAGTAACCATCAGGAACTTTCACACCTTCCAAACATTTACAAAACACATCCTTCTCTTTTGTTGACATTGTATATGATGCTGGTGGCAAGTATGTTCGATTCTTATCATTTTCCACCCTTGGTTCCAATTCAGGTCGTATGCCTAGTTTCTTTAAATCCAATCTTGCTTTAATGCCATCCTTTGTTTTTCCAGGTATATTAAGTAAAGTGCCAATCAAGCTTTCACATACATTCTTCTCAATGTGCATGACATCTAAGATGTGACGAATGTGTAGGTCTTTCCAATAAGACAATTCCCAAAATATTGATTTTTTTTCCAACAACCATTCGGTTCAAAATCTTTTTCATTTTCACCAATTTCATTAGTTGACCTCCTTCGTTTCCCAGACTTGGTGAGTTTTTTTTTTCATCTTTCCATATCGTTTGAATGTCATCCCATTCAATTGCCTTAATATCTCAATACCTCGCAAAGGTCGAGTTGCATGATCATGATCTTCTTCACCATCGAACGGTTTCTTTTGGTATCTAAACTTGTGTCCAGATGGCAAAAATCTCCTATGTTTTCTATAAGACATCTTTCGTCCGTGAACAAGATACTTTGCAGAAGTTCCATCACTACATATAGGACATCCCTTGTAACCTTTTGTTGCATGTCCTGATAAGTTTCCATAGGCAGGAAAATCATTAATTGTCCATAAAAGAACCCCCTTCAAGTTAAAGTATTCTTCTTTATATGCATCGTAAACATTTACACCATCATTCCACAACGTCTTTAAATCATCTATCAGAGGCTGCAAATATACATCAATATCAACACCAGGTTGTTTCGGTCCTGAGATCAATAATGTTAACATCATGAATTTTCTTTTCATACACAACCAGGGAGGAAGGTTGTATGTTACCATAATTACTGGCCAACAACTATATCTACTACTGAGGGAACTATGTGGATTAATTCCATCAGCAGCAATGGCAAGACGCAGATTGCGCGGATCAGATGAAAATTGAGGAGATAAATTATCTACTACTTTCCAATTTGGAGAATCACAAGGATGACGTAGCACCCCATCATCAGATCGATTATCTGAATGCCAAGTCAACATCTTTGATGTATATTTACTATTGAACAACCTTTGAAAGCGAGGGATCGGAGGAAAGTACCAAAGAACCTTTGCAGGCACGCCTTTCTTATGTGTTGTATCATTTGTACCATGCTTCCATCTCGATTCTTTACACATAGGACAATCATGTAATGTCTCATATTCTTTTCTATAAAGAATGCAATCATTAGGACAAGCGTGAATCTTATGATATTCCATGCCAAATCGACTAAGAGATTTCTTCACTTCATACATTGAAGATGGCAATTCAATACCCTCAGGAAACATATCGACTAGTAGAGTTAGTAATTCTGTGAATCCCTTGTCAGAAAAACCATGTTTTGCCTTGACATTGTACAAATGAACCAATCCTGACATCTTAGTGTATTTTTTGCATTTTGGATACAACGGTTTTTCGGTATCTTCTATAAGTTTATTAAAGGTTTCGGGATCATCCCCGCGTAATTCATCTTCAACACCACGAAACATATTTTCTGTCTGTACATTATGATATGATGTATGTAATCCACCCACATTCTTATTATACTTTTCTCCATGAGTATTATCAATATTTTCTCCATGATAATACCAACATTTATAGCTCAATAGAATACCATTACGGATAAGGTGATACTTAACCTCATCAAATTCATGAAATCGCTCATTTTTACATTTAACGCATGGGCATCGAATCATACTACTTCCAGTATTACTAGTTCTACAAGCAAATTCCATGAAACTTTCAACTCCAGAAATATAGTCTTGCTCAATTCTACACTTTGACATCCAAGATTTGTCCATTTTCTATTAATGACATTAATTAAACATATTACTTAATTATGTATTATTATATATAAATTTCCTAATTATTAGAATATATATCAAAACATACATAATGCAAAATAGTTATCATTTTAATCATTTTACAAAACCATTTATATACAAATTAAAAAATAAGCAGTTCATGTTTCATGAATATATATATAAAAACCAATCACGCGGTTGATTCTAATTTCTAAGCATGTTACTATATCATAATTACAAAGTAATATTAATTATACGTATAAATTTATCCACGCAAACCCACAAAACATTTCACATATTATTGAATACATACAAGTAATAATTCAAACATTATTATTACAAGCAAACAAAAAAACATAACTAAATCAAAAATTTATACAAAAATACGCTGTTCGATTAACGAAATACATTTACACGCTGATAAATTAGCACAAATTAAACGCTGTTCACTTTATTTCGACTATAAAAAAGTCACTTGGTAATATTAATAATAATAGATCACAAACCCATTTTGATTTATCCTACTTGTCACAAGCATATGTATTTTACAAATTATCACAACCTCCGGTTTTTAACTCATACTTATATAAGTTAAGATCAGCCTTGGATCATCCCATTTTATTAAAAATGAAATAAAGAATTATTTGGTTCTACTGCACGAAATATTGCACTCCAAATTAAGACATAAGACCATTCATATTTCGGGAATTAATCAATGGAATACCCATACGCAGATTTTAACATTTTGCTATTAAAAAAAGAAGAACTGACAGATAATATTGTGAGAAGAGAAAACTTACAAACGTCCGTTCAAATGGTGGTTGGAGGTGGCCGGAAATGTAGAACGAAGGTGGCGCACGGTTAAGATTGTGGGAGAAAAGTGACTCGAGTGAGGAAAGGAGAGGAAGAAGCAGATCGAAAACTGGAAATCTGCGTACTAAATGAGATGTTAGGGCATATATTAGGTGGATAGCGTCGGTTGTCCACGTCAACCGACGCTATGTTACGTGGATAGCGTCGGTTGTCCACGTCAACCGACGCTACGTTACGTGGATAGCGTCGGTTGACGTGGACAACCGACTTTAAATTTATTCAAAGTCGGTTTTTACAAAAAACCGACTTTAGACATCGACTTATATACCCCTTTTTGTAGTAGTGTTGGATTAACTTTGCATAGAATATTTGAGGAAAATAACCTAATTCTATGTTAAATTACTTTGTATATATTCTTTAAGTTTATACAAGAACACTAATCTATGTAACCCGACACATATCTAATAGTTATTATATATACTTCATTAGTGAGAAGAACAAATGATTTTCTCAATATTAACATTTCGTATTTTTTTTTAAATCATTAGAATCTTATAGCATGACATTTTTTAAATAATAAATATTAGTAAGTTTATATTTATAATTAATTTTTTTAAATATGTGAGTGATTTTAATTAAATATCCATAGATGTTCAAACCAATTAAGAAATACACTAAAAGAAATTCACATAGGCGCATAATAATTTAAGATCCAGTAATAGACAGAAGACAAGGAAGAAGAAAAAAAAACAAAAGAAGGGCTTTGGTTATTTTGTTTCTTCTTTAGGAATATGGTTTCAACTTTCAAGCAAAAAAAGTTTAGGGATTCTGCAGAAGCCCAAGAAAAAACATATTATCGAACTTGGACAACCAAGCTTATTAGTCACGTGTTGGAACCAACTATTCTTAAACGAGGAGCTGATCATGTTTTAACTTTTTGAAATATAACATTTAAGTATAATAATTTTTTTATATTTTAATACTAATTTTAAAAAAATAACACAATACGTCCAAAATGTTATTTTTTATGCATTTTTTTATTTTTATTTTAAAAACTGCTTAAGTAATTATTTCTGTTATTTTTTTTAAATGTAGTTAAAAAATAAAATATTTTTTTTCAAAAGTTTAAAAAATTAACTATTTAGATAAGTGGTATTATTTTTTTTCAAAATTAATGGATTAAATTATCATTAAAAAGTTTATAGACTTAAAAAGGAAAAATTCATAAAGAATCACCCTCAAAAGTCTTGAAAAAAAAACACAAATATATTTTTATTATTAAAATTTTTAATAGTGTTAAATTTATTATTAATAAAAGCTATAGGTTAATATTTATATGCCCCATCAAAAACTACCAAACTACGGATTTTAGTTTAACAGCAAATATTCCTCAAATAAACAAACATATTTAAGGGCATACTACTGGTGTAATAATAGGAAGAAGTTTGTACTGCATGAAAAATTCATATGTAATAAATTATTTGAATTCTTGTTAATAAATAGTAAAATAATTATCATGTGAAATTTGGTGTGTATTTGTAAAAAAATTATATACTCGTGGGAAAAACAAAGTTAAATTTGTATGTAAACTTTCACATATTGATGTGAAAAATTCAATTACACTTATAATTAATTGTTACAAATGTGTCAAATTATCACACTAATATGTATTAATTTTATAAAAATAAATATTAAAAGAGTAAACATTAATATAAATAGTGTTTGAAATATATTATTAAATAAATATGTAAACTGAAATGAGATGAGATGTAAATGAGATTCATGGTGTAATTAATTAATTTTTAAAATTTTATTTCATCTTATCTCAGTTAATTTTTATTGAAATGAGATTGTAATGAGATACTATTAATTGAGATATTTTATTTGTCTTTAATAAGCCTAAATAAAACCAATAAAAATATAAAAATAATTATTACATGATTATTTATAATATAAGTTTAATAAATAAAAAAATGATATAATATATAATTTAATTTAATTTCATTAAGATTAAGATATAAATGAGATGAAATGATATAAGATTATATTTAAATAAAATAAAATAAAATAATATTATATTATATTATGAATTCGCTAAAAACATTGAATGATACATAAGTTAATATGAAATAATCTAATTTACGTCTATTTTAAAAAAAATTAAATAGTAGGAAAAATATAAAACAACACCAATTGGCAGATTTTCACAAGTAATTTATAACACACGAAACATTGATAAATAATGAAGTAGGAAAAGGAAATTTGTTCCGGTAATTAATAGAAACTCTAAAAAAACCAGGTTATACAAAAGCCCACAATAGGCAATTCAGACACCAAATCAAATGTGTAACTTCCTAAACCCACAAAGTCATCACATAATAGCGCATCGGCTCCTCTCTTCTGCTGGCTGTGAGGCAGCTGGCTGGTTCCTCTGTGACTCGTTCGGGTTATATGTGAACTCAGAAGTATCAAGTCCGTACTGATACAATTAAAAAACAGTATAGAATTATTATTATGCTGAAGAAGATCACCGCGGAAATTATAAAAAAAAATAAAAAATCAGAAAAAGTAAATGAAGTAGCCTGCAAGCATTTTAATTGATTATTCCATTTTTGTTATTCAATCAATCATAAGAGTTTTCCATTTTAATTAGGACATTCACACCTTTTCTCTCATTCGAGCACTCCATGCATCATCACTGATGGGGCGCTGCTGATGGAAGACCTCGACAACAGGTGCATCTGTAGCTGGATTAGCTGGTCTGTTGATCTTTGTCTTGAAAATACATTCATAACACCCTCTACAAGCCATTGTCTAACAATGCTCACCACCTTCTATAATCAAATTAAAAGGCATTATTATATATACTTTTTTTAGACCAATAATTAAATGAAACATAAATTATTGTTAACAAAAAATTGATATAGAAAGACTTTTCAATAATTACATGCAATTGTTAACAATAAATTGATATAGAAAGACTTTTTGTACCACCTTTTAATTGACGTGATTTAAAACAGTTTACTGAATCCACACTTCCATTAAAAGTCCACATTCATTTTGCTGCTATTAAAGCCCACTTGGTGATATTATTAAAAGAAAGAAAAAGCCCACTTTTTGGTGTTATAAAATATATATATAAAAAAAGCCCACCTGTTGGTGTTATTTACACCTATGACACACCACGTGATTCACAACCACATGAGTATTGTGTAATTTATTAATAATAATAAAAATAAGGATATAACTGTATCACTTTAGCAATTATTCATTTTTCATTGAAGATTATTATTATAAAAATTTTTTTTAAAAAAAATATGATTAATCAAGGAGTCATAACTCTTTTATTAGGCTGCCAACTTTCAGAAAGTTACAAAGGCCGGGGGAATGCCTGGCGGAGTTCTCGGCTGTCCCACATAGGATATAACTTTCTTCTTGCTTGGGCAATATGCTTCTCTACTGCATTCGATAATAAATATATATATAAATGTTAATACTATGTTTAATTTATTATTAGCATGATTCATCATTACTTATCTCATATATTTTAAATTAAATTTTTTAACTACATTAATCATTTAATTTAAAAATTTATATTTGATCTCTTTCGATTTTAATATGTATTTTATAATTAATAATTTAATTACCTATTTAATCTACCTATTTCTATTAAGTTATATAAATTTATTTATTTATATAAATCGATAAATTAAAATATTAATATTTTAAATAACTATAAAATTAAAATTTATTATATTATTAAAATAATAATAACAATAATAATAATATACTTATTTCATAATAAAAATGTAGATAAAATATTTTTATCTATTATATATAAAAAATATTATTTATGTATAATATATTTTAGTTTAAAATATAAATATATTTTCATAAATCTAAAACCTATTCATAATAATAAAAATATTTTTTATTAATTCAGTTAAAATTATTTAACAGTATTAAATCATTAATAATTAATATTTTTATATATCATAATTATAATTAATACAATAATTTTTTATTTTCCAAAAATTCCTTAAAAACATTCCTTAACTGAATCAGCAAGACCCGGGTTATTATACGGTGAGCTTCACCGTAGGATTAATTTTTAGTCTCTCGTTTCGTCCGTAGTTATCAACTCCAACGCCTTAATTCTTCGTCATATAACTCTGTAATTCTGTGCTGAAAACCCCCGGAAAAAAAATTAACACTTGAGAGTTTCCGGCAGACACCATGGCCATGTTGTAGGAGTGTAGGAATCTGATTCGGAACATCAATTGCTTTTGGAACTCAGAGTTCTTGTTCTGGTGATCATTCCTCAAGTTTCATATATACATCATGTTTGTGTAATTATACTGGACACGCATGTTAATCGATATCTCTCAATTTGTAACCCCTCCTTTGCCCCTCTTTTTTTATTGGAATTTGGGTTTAGTAGGTTGTTTGGATGACATTCCTTTCTGGGTATTTGATTTTCTTTCTTGCTTTCGCAGCTGCTACTTTTTGTTCGATGAGTGCGATATCATGTAATTGAAAGTTTTCAGCTTCAGTCTGATTCAATCTCAGTTTGTGTCATGTGCTAGATTTACGTGTCTCTTGATGTTTAGATCAGCTGTGTGAAGCATAATGACCCTGTAAATTGCAAAAGTGAAATTTCCATTAACGACAATTCTACTGATTATTGTGGAACATATATGAAATTAGAGTTCATATATTCACTTGAATTTTCCTGATCAGTATGCTACTTAATTTATTGTGTATTCTTTCAATTTGCCTAAACTGGATTGATATATTTTTATTTTCTACTTCTATATGATTTGCGTTTGCTATTTAGTTCAATCATATTATCATTTCACGTTCTCCCCTTTATGAGGTAGGCAGTTTCGTTATGGAAGATTTACCAGGCTTTGTCCGCGCTTGCTCTCATACGGGAAAATTTATTTTCTTGGCACTTATGGTCTCTGGAGGGATTGTGTTGCAAATACTGGTTAGTAAGGCTGTCTGCTTATTTGCTTCATTTGATTTGGTCTTGTAATTTTTCTTTGTTGTACGGTCTTGTATGTGTCTCGCTGTGATGTATCTTGCAGGCATGTGCTTTGTACAATAACTGGTGGCCAATGCTAGCTGGTAAGTTAACCATTGTCTGCCCACCTTTGGCTAGTGAGTTGCTCTTCTAACTGGTTTTCATTTGTCTGGCCCTCTCATAATCACACACATATACGCGAGAGGAAAAAAAAACATATTTTATTGCCCATTCCTTAGGCGACTTTTGAAATGGTAATGCAATTTTTAGATGGTTATATGTGATTGCTAAGACTTGCAGTTGTCGAAAGAAAGTCGCAAAATCAAATTTTGATGTCTTGGAGCTGACACCAAATTGCATGATTTCCTTCTTGTTAGACAGCATTGATATTCACAGTCACAATTTTAATCTATGAATTTTAATCTACAGCTTTATACAGAAGTATGTTAATAAGCTAATTGGATTTAACTAGTTATTGCTAAGGCTGTGGATTATCATCTACGTTGAAGTAGGCTCTGTGAATTGAGAATTCGTGTAAGTCGTTGTTTGGACCATCGAGTGCTGTTGATGGAAAGGGGTCCTTGTTTTTCTTCTATTATTTGAGCATATCATTGCCTGCAAGGATAAAATGTTCGAGAATTCATCCGATACAGATCTGGCACATAATGTTTGAAAACATCTATGCTGATACAGTATTTACATTTCTCTTGCAGTGATAATGTATGTTCTTCTCCCCATGCCCTTGTTGTTCTTTGATGGGTCTGATAGTTCCTCTCTATTTTATGAATCTGATAGCAGGTTTTTATTTCGATTTTTAAGTTTGAACCAACTTATTTATCACATTTAACTTGTTTTCACTTTTGAAAGTTGTATTGAAAATTTATTTCTTGTATACTGATATGATCAAACAGTTGGGTGAGTGCAACCAAGTTCTTGACAGGAGCGTCAGCTATTGGGAGCATCGCAATACCAGCTATTCTAAAACATTCGGGTGTCATTACCTGGGGTGCTCTGGCAATGGAGCTCTCATCCTTTTTTGTATTTGTACTTGCCATAATGTGTTACATTGGCATTAATAATGAAGATTATTATAGTGCTTTCTGAGACTTGAGTATTGTTGCCTATGGTCTGCTCCACTTGTGTAAAGAATGTTTCACTCTACTATTTATTTTTATTTTTTTGAGTTTCACCAACCATTTTATTTGCTTACCATAGTCACAAAACACTTGCGCACATACATACAATGAAACACTTATTTCCAAGTAAGGTTAGTTTACTTACCTTATATCTATATATATTAAAATCCTTGATGTTCTGTCGTTTTTGGAATTTTTTTTAGACGACGGGTTTCTTTTTCTTTCTTTTCGTTTTTTTATATAAATAAATATTAAAATGTTTATATGTTTTTTATTTGTACACATAAATAAATACATTTTTTATTTATACATGTAAATAAATATCAAAATATTTTTAAAATAAATACATTTTCATAATTATCTATTATTATATATAAAAAGATGAATAACCAGTGAAAAATACCAAAACTTCTTTGCAATAAATACATTTTTTATTTATACACAATTTTTTTTACACAAATAAATAAAATAATGTTCTTAAAATAAATACACTTTTTTTCAATATTATCTATTATTATATATAAAAAGAGGAATAACCAATGAAAAATACTAAAATGTCTCTAAAATAAATATATTTTTTATTTATACACTAATAAATATCAAATGTTATTAAAATAATAAATTTATTTATTTATATATATAAATTAATATCAATTTTTTTTAAATAATTACATTTTTCATAATTATTTATTATTATATATATAAATAACAATAATCAATGAACAGTACATTAGTTACTATTCCGTTTTAATGTTCCATTACTTCTTCTTCTTTTTCTTCTTTTTCTCTATTTTGTTTCTTTTTTACACAAATAAATGTTAAAATATTTCTAAAATAAATAATTTTTTTATTTATACACATAAATAAATATCAAAATATTTTTAAAATAGATATATTTTTCATAATTATTTATTACTATATATGAAAATAAGAATAACCAATGAACTGTACATTGATTATTCTATCGCTTTATTATTCTGTTACTTCTTTTCTTTCTTTCTTTTTTTTCCTCTCTTTTTTTATTTTTTACAAACAAATAAATACTAAAATATTTTTACAATAAATATACTTTTTATTTATAAATACAAATAAATATCAAATGTCCTTAAAACCAAATAAATATTAAAATGTCCCTAAAATAAATACATTTTTTTTATTTATACATACAAATAAATATCAAAATCCTCTCCAAAATAAATACACGCTTTTATAATTATTTATTACTGTATATAAAAAGAGGAAGAATCAATGAACAATACATTAGTTATTGTATTGCTCTACTATTATGATATTTCCTTCTTTCTTTTTCCCTTTTTTCCTTTCTTTTCTATCTTTTTGTTTCTTTTTCTACACACAAATAAATACAAAAATATTTTTAAGATAAATACATTTTTTATTTATACACACAAATAAACATCAAAATGTTTCTAAAACAAATACACTTTTTTATTTATACATAAAAATAAATAACAAAATATCTTTAAAATAAATATATTTTTCATAATTATCTATTATTATATATATATATAAAATAATCAATGAATGTTACCTTGGTTATTATCTTGCCTACACTGTTTCGCTACTTCTTTTTCTTTCATACAAATAAATATTAAAATGTTAATAAAATAAATACATTTTTCCTCTATCTTTTTGCTTTATATATATATTTTATTTTCTTATTTTCTAGCTTTAATTTTACCCTTTTTTCTTATCTATTTACATTAATTATTTTGCTACTTTTTTTACACACAAAAAATATCAAATTCTCTTTAAAATAAATACATTTTTTTATTTATACATACAAATGAATATAAAAATGTCTCTAAAATAAATATAACTTTTATTTAAACATACAAATAAATATCAAAATGTCTCTAAAATAAATACACATTTTCATAATTATCTATTACTATATATAAAAAAGGAATAATCAATGAACGTTACATTAATTATTATCTCGTCTCCACTTTCGCTACTTTTTTCACAAAATAAATATCAAAGTGTATCTAAAATAAATACATTTTTTTATTTATACGTACAAATGAATATCAAAATGTCTCTAAAACAAATACATTTTTTTATTTAACTATAAAAATAAATACCAAAATGTCCTTAAAATAAATACATTTTTTTCATGATTATCTATTACTATATATAAAAAGTGAAAATAACCAATAAATAATATATTGATTATTCTCTCGCTCCATTCGCTCCATTGTTATGCTATTTCTTCTTTTACACATAAATAAATGTCAAAATGTCCTTAAATCAAATAAAAAATTTATAATTATTTATTACTATATATAAAAAACATGAATAACCAATTAATGTTACATTTGTTATTCTTCTTTTTACTGTTTTGTTATTTTTTTACACACAAATAAATACCTACATGTTCCTAAACATATACACTTTTTATATATAAACTCAAATAAATTCTAAAGTATCTTTAAAATAAATATATTTTTATACACAAACAAATACATTTTTTATAATTGTATAATTGTATATATAAAATTCTCCTACGCTACCTTATTTAACACACAAATAAATACAAAAATATTCTTAAAATAAATATTTTTTTATTTATACACACAAGTAAGTATTAAAATATCCCTAAAATAAATAAAATTTTATAATTATAAATAAAAAGTGTGAATAACGAATGAAAAGTACATTGGTTACTCCCACCCTATTATTTTGCTACTTTTTTTAACACACAAATAAATATTAAAAAAAATTCTAAAACAAATGCATTTTTTATAAATAGTTGTTTCGTTAATTCTCTTATTGTGTCATTATTTTTCACTTTTTAGTTTCTATCTAAATTTTAATACACAAGTAAATATAAAACATGTATTTATATCTCCATTTTTTGTTAATTTTTATTGTTCATTAGTTATTCTTTATTCTTTGCATTTTTTTCAAATATCAAAATGTCCCTATATACTTATCAAATTCAAAAAATCATGTTTAAAGACATTTTTTAAAATAAAAAAGTACTTAAAAATATGAAATATTATTCAAAAATTGATATTATTGCATACTTATCAAATTTAAATAATATAAATAATTTTATTAATATAATTATATTTTATGTATCGTTATACACAGATCCAAAACTAGTAGCATATAGGATCGAAGATAAACTAATAGAATATGAATCCGAGTCATTATTGACTCTCATTGATTGAAACTCGTTTGCTTTTTTCATTCGATAAATTAAGTTATAGGTTTTATGCCATGATCGTTTAGTCTCTCCTAAGTTGTTTTAAATCAAACAATACCAAATTTAATTGGATCTTAAAAAACAAAATCAGACAGACGTACAAGAGGGAACTTTACCTGCTGAATTGGGTGACCTCACACGAGAATAACGTAGATAGATCAGAGTTTCTATTGATAATCAAGTGTAAGCATAAATGTTATGTTCAATAAGATATCAACAAATTTATCTTCTTCTTATTTGGCTCTGTATGCACAATACGATTTTATCAATTATGCTTCTTTTATTTTCTTTTTGATATAAATTAATTATACTTTTTGGGACAACATTTTTCATAAAATTTTGATTGAACTTGAACCAAAGCATACTGTAGTAAAATAGTTGGCTTCAAGGCATACAAAGAGCTTCTACGGTACACCTTATGTAAAACATGGCAGTTTCCATCACATCACTAACGACTTGTTTGGAAGTGTTTCTCATAAATAGCTTAAAATGAAGTAGTTCTATAAAATTGGTTTTAAGATAAATATTTAGATATTTGGAATGAAAATATTAAAAGTGATTTTAAATAATATTTTGATAATTATTTTATGACGAGAATATACATTTAAAACTATTTGAGGTAGTGAGAAACCAAAATAAGAACAAAAGTTATAATTGTATTGAACAAATCAACTTGTCGATTGATCCTAGAAGGATTACACATACTAAAGCTAATGAAGATTGAAAGAGAGAAAATTACATCTGCATAAGCCAACGCCAAGTGTGTTTTTACAAGAGCTGTGAACTAACGGACCCCAAGTACACCTAGGCATTCATCCATGCAACCCATGTTAGCTAACGACCAAGCGTTTGTACTCACATGTCCATGTGCACTAACGGAATTTATGCTCCAATTGCATAATCAAAACATGGTCCTAGATGGATTTTCTATTTTTCTGTTATTCCCTAATATTCTGTTAATTTGTTACAACTAGAAGAGAGAAAATTCAATTTTCTATCCCATTTGTATCATAGTCTCCCTCTTTAGTAGAATTTGACCTCAAATTCAATGGGATTGTCTCAATTGTATCAGTGGGATAGTACTTTTGGAGATCAATGACATTGAATGTGTTGGAGATGTTCTAGTCTTTAGGAAGATCAATGACATAAGCGTTGTCATTGATTTTCTGAATGATTTTAAAGGGGCCATAGTTCCTGAGCTAAAGTTTGGGGTAAGTGCCTAGTAAGAATCTTTGTTTGTTAAGGTACACCATGACGAGCTCACCAACTTGAAAATGCATAAATCTGTGATGATGATTAGCCTGCATTTTGTACTGTGCATTCATCTTTTCAATACACTCTCGAATTTCCTAGTGGAATTGATTGTAATCAACAACCCATATGCCAGTAGCCTTGCTCTTTGGATTGGATATGGCTTGCAAATCCACATTGAAGTTGGATATTTTGGTGTAGACAATCGAGAAGGGTGAGTGGTTCGTGGTTCGATTGGTAATGTTATTAAGAACAAATTCAACTTGAGTATGTCACATTCTCGAGGTCTTTCATGAGTCAAACACCGAAGCATGCTGCCTATGATTATGTTGAGCACCTCTATCTGCCCATCAATTTAGGGGTGATAAGCATTGTTGAAATTCAACGTGGTATCAAACTTGTGCCATAATTATTTCCAAAAATAACTTATGAATTTTACATCACAATCAAAAGTGATTGTTTTAGGGATGTCATGTAGCTTGACAATGTCTTGAAAGAAAATAATTGTTATGTTGCTAGCATCATGCACCTTTTTGCATGGGATCCGATGAGACATTTTTGAAAACCTGTCCATTGCCACAAGGATGGAGTCTACTCTTCTTTTGCTAACTGGTAGCCCAAGGATGAAATACATGATAAAATCCTCCTAAATGGTTGTAGGAGTTGACAAAGGAGAGTAAAGCCAGTGTTTTGGCTACCTCCCTTAGCTTTTTGACAAATACACAAATTTGGCTACATCTCTTCATAAATGAGGCCAGTAGAATCTTTCCTCAACCAAAAGTATGGTTTTGTCCCTACTAGCATGACCATTAAGTCCCCCACCATGAATTTCTTGTATCAAGTATTCCCTTATGGCTTTTGGAATGCACAATATGTTGTCTTTAAAGAGATACCCATTTTGCAAATGAAAATCATGCACAGGTTCATAGTTGTTGCATTGGGTCTAGACAACTGCAAAATCTTCATATGTTGCATATAATTCAGGGAATGTCAAAACTGGTAATTTTAGTTTGGAAGGCAGTCAACAAAGTGTGTCTACTGCTAAGTGCATCAACAATTTTATAGGTATATGACCCACCTAGTATGGGCTTTTGAGATGTCTTTCTGGGAGTGAATCCATCTGAGTGCCGAGTGATCACCGTGAAGGACAAATTCCTTTGAAATGAGATAATACTTCTAGTGTTTAAGGGCTCGAATAACAATGTAGAACTCTTAGTCATAAATGGACCATTTTTTGCGTGCTTCACCGAGTTTCTCGCTGAAGAATTCAATTGGCTTTCCATCTTGAGATAGTGCTACTCCAATACCCATTATGGATGCATCTATTTCAACTTTAAATATTTTGTCAAAATCTGGCACAGATAGAACTAAGATTATGCACAATTTTTCCTTAATGAGTTGGAAATTATCTTCCTACTCCTTACCCCAAATAAACTGTCCTTTCTTCAAGCAGTTTGTTATAGATGCTACAATTGAATTGAAATACTTTATGAATCTCATGTAGAACATTGCTAGACCATGAAAGCTTTTGACTTCATGTATAGATGTGGGGTTAGGCCATAACTAGATGTCATCAATCTTTTTAGTGTCCACCAATTTACCCTCAAAACTGATAACATATCCCAAGAAAAGGAATTTGGTGGTCATAAACTCGTACTTTTTAAACTTAAGCAAGAGTTTGTGTTACCTAAATATCTCCAGGATAGCCTACAAATGCTCTAACTCGTCAGGTTTCTTGTTGTAGATTACAATATCATCAAAATACACTATCACACAAGTACCATTGAAAGGTTTCAAAACGTGATGCATCAATCTCATAAAGATGTTGGAAGCATGGCACAACCCAAATGACATGACAATCCATTCATACAGGTTTCCCTTAGTTTTAAAAGTTGTCTTCCATTCATCTCCTTTCTGATGTGAATTTGGTGATACCGATTGTGAAGATTAAGCTTAGAGAAGATAATGGAACCTTATAGCTTGTCAAGCATATCTTCCAACCTAGGAATGGGGAGTCTATACTTGACTGTGATCTTGTTAATAGTCATGTTGTCAATACATATTCTCATCGTGCTATCCTTCTTGGGCACAAGCAGTGCAAGTACAACACATAGACTCTTGTTTTCCTAGATGAGATGGTTATCCAAGTGACCTTTCAATATCTCTTGTAGGAGCTCATGGTCTTTGGGATTCATTCGATAATGGGGTAAATTGGGCATATTACTTCTTGGTATGAAATCTATATGGTGTTGAATATCTCTTAATGAAGGTAAGGTGTATGATAGGTCAGTTGGTGTAGGGTCATTGTAAGCAAATAGTAATTCTTTAACAACATCATGGATGACATGAGTGATAAGCTGTTATTCTATAGCCATTAATGTTAACACCATTTTAACCTTTTTGAATTCATTGTCAAACTAGTTGGGTTTACAATTAAGAAGCATTTTTGATTTGGTAGGGGTATGGAAGCTTTCCTTTGCAAGGAGTAGGACTATCTTGATACCTTTCCAAGTGAAAATGGCGATGTTTGGCCTGCCATTATGTATTGTATTCCAATGGAAAATGGTATCCTACACACCTCTTGCACTTTAACCTCACTCTCTTTCCTAATCCATCTTATTTTGTAAGGAGGGTGGTGATGAGTGCTCAGTCCCAAAGACTTCATCAATGCGTGTGAGACAATAATTTCAATACTACCACTATCAACAATAACATCGTATACCTTCTATTGAACTGTACACCTTGTCCTAAAAATGGCATGCCTTTGTGATGGTAGTGGTTGTTTTGGTGATAGCAACACCTTCTGTATTAAGCAATTTAAAGCCTTATCACCATCATCACCTTTAGTAAGTTGTGCTCCTTCCAGATCTTTTAGAGACAGTGGGTCAAACTCATCATCTGAATGCTCAAACTCATCGACCAAATTAGTTGTGCGCCTTTGTGCACATTCATTAGACCAGTGCCCTTGCTTATAGCACCTTAAAACACTTGATAGGTGGTGGTTTGACATAAGGGTTAGATTTTGGAAGTGGGTTATTTGGATTGTTGGGTTTAGGGATGAACGTTTTTGAAACTAGTGTGGGTTCTATGGTGACTAATGGGGTAAATTTTAGGGTAAAACCACTAGGGTTTTTACTGGCAGAAGTCGCTAAAACAAAACCCAAAGGGTGTGGATTTTTTGGGTTTAGCTAGTTGGTTTGCCACCTTAAGTATCATGTTGTTGACAGACCATAAGGTTTGGCTCAACTCTAGTCTTTCTCTAATAGGAGAATTTAGACCATGCACATATATAGCAACCTTCTAAGGTTCTCGTAAACCAAGCCTCGTGAACTCTTCAATGTATTTAGTGACACTTTTTCTTCCTTGTTGACATTGGTAAAATTGCTAGTGCATGAGTTATTCGTAATAAGTTGGTAGAAACTATTGCACCATCATTTTCTTCATTCTTTCCCAAGAGGTGATTGGTGCCTTACCTCTTAACCTTCTTTCATTTTTTTTGTGTTCCCACTAAGCAGAAGCTTCACCCTTGAGTTTGTAAGCGACTAGTTTAACTTTTTACTCTTCTTGTATCTCCGTATAATTGAAGAAATTCTCAACAGTAGCCATTCAATCCAATAATTCCTCCATGTGAGAATGACTAGCAAAAGTATTTAGGTCCACATTAAGCTAATAGTCATGCTCACTATGTGATTATCGCCCATACTATTGGTTAATAAAATATGGGTGATTATATCTCATACTCTCATTCTACCGGTTAACAAAATTGCTCTTCTTGAATTGCCATTCTCAATGGAATTGCCCTTCTTAATGGAATTGTCCTTCTCAATTGAACTACTCTTTTTGATTGAACTGTCATTCTTAGTTGAAGACCCAAACTACCTTGTTACTGGTCCAGTCCAAAGTGCCTCCATTGAAACCAAAATTTATGGGGTTCAATCCTGGTGGAGTCACGATGTCATCATCAAAATCTAGGTAGTTGTGAGGGAACGTAGGTGTGCGATAAGGTCGAGGTTATGGGTGCGATAAATGTTCATCGCAAATAATCTCATTTCCTCGCGGTTTCAACTACCTCTGAATCTCATTCAACTGGGTTTGGATTTAGGTGGTGGTGTATAAAAGTGATTGCTGAAGGTCTCACAACACCTTATCAATCCTCTACTCGAACCGACTTTCCAGGCCAACCATTACATCCCATAAGTTTTTCGCGTCATCATTACCATCGCACAGATTGGGTTGCTAAACGTCGTCATCTAATTTACAACTCAAACCAGGCTCTGATACTAATTTAATATAACGAGAAACCAAAATAAGAACATAAATTATAATTGTATTGAAAAGATCAAATCGTCGATTGATCTTACAAAGATTACACACACTAAAGTTAATGAATATTGACAAAGCAAAAATTACATCTCTGAAGGCCAATACCATATGCGTTTTTATAGGAGCTATGAGCTAACGGACCCCAAGTGCACTTAGGCATTCATCCATGCAACCCATATGAGCTAACGGCCAAGCGTTTGCATTCACATACCTATGTGCACTAACGACCTTCAAGCTCCAACTACATAATCAAAACGTGGTCCTTTATAGATTTTCTGTTATTTTGTTACAACTAAGAAAAAAATTCAATTTTCTATCCCAATTGGGTCATGTGGACTTGCATTTTTACGAGGATGTAAGGCTTCCTTGGTAAGAGTGTCTGATGTAGGAAACTGTATCGCCTCACATCGCTTAGAAAATTAAGTGATAAAATGCTTATAAGGGATAAGTACTTTCTAAATGTCATGATGCGTTTTAAGGTTGTAGGCAACTTAACTTTAAAAACAAAACCGTAACGTCCCACTGAACTGACAAATCATGGTCGTGAGTCTACTAAACTTATAATTATAGACTAAAGCGAACAATATCGTGCCACGTAGAGCAGGCCCCACCCGACTATCCCCAAGAATGGGCAACCTTCATGCATCACTATTTCTCTTAAAAGTAATTATTACTTCTCTTTTAAAAAAACAAAAAATCATTATTTCTCAAACGTTTGAAATCACTTCTCAAAGAGATTACCAAACACCCTTGAATGTGTTATGATCCACTTGAAAGCACTTTCAACCAAAAAGAGAAGTGGTTTCTAATGGACCCAAAATTTGTTAGCTCTTGCTTTCTCAATCAAACCATTGCACTTCTTTTATATCATCTTTTCACCTCATAATTTAGATTAATTTCAAACTAGGCACCAACCTCGTTGTTTAGATTATGCAGGAAAAGTAAATTTCTTCCTAGTGAGAAAGTTCAAATGAGAATCGCTTACAATCATGCAGCACTCAAATTTTATGAACAATAGTGATCAAAACAGAAAGTTCATATTTCTCACAAATTTTATGAGCAATAGTGATTAAAACAGAAAGTTCATATTTCTCACATTCAAAATAACAAATTATAGTACTGATAGTCTGTTACAAGCTAAATCGGGTCATAGAAATACATATTAACTTCTATCATTATTGGACTATAATTGCTAAAACCAACATTAAATCTTAACTAGTAGTATGTGTAACTATAAGCCATAGCCCTTTTTATATTCAAGGGTACACATCTAGGTGCAAAACGAATTAATAACATTAGAATCAAATCAATACGAGCATCAATTTCAATTCAAGCAAAATGTAAAACAAAATTTCATTTCTTAGATTACCTCCTCAACGTAATTCATATATTAAAATCCACCGCAAATCCATAAAGTCTTTAACTTTAGCTAATTCTCAGTAGTATTACCAGCTTTGGCACTCCGAAAATCTTTCTTCAATTCAGAAACTCTCTTCATACAATCAGCCTTTGACTTTCCTGGTACAGAAGCTGAAATCTTCTCCCACCTCATTGACACCTCCTTTGGAAATGCCTTCAAAGCATTAAGCAATGCTATGTCTTCACTAGAACTCCAACTCATTCCACCTTCACCACCGCCACCACCACTAGCTTTTCCATTCTCAACGGCCAATTCTTCATTCCCACTGTCGATTTTCTTATCCAAAGGCTTTCTCTTCTTCAAAAATTGGGCATACGAATCAGCATCATCCACTTTCTTCTCCCCTAATTCCTTTGCCTTCTTGATCACACTATCCACCTTATGCCGCCCTCGAAATGCTTCCGCTATCGTCTCCCACCTCTTTGGCTTACCTACCGGATGCTTCAATAGCTGTTTCTTCAATATCTCGATATCTTCCTCATTCCAATCCTTTTCCTCTTCCAAAACAACCACCCCTTTGCCATTGTTCCCACAAGATTCATTTTTTTTCTCTTCTTTCAAATACCCATTAAAGTTATCGATTAAAGGTGCCGGATTTACCACAAATTCTTCGGATCGTTTCGGTTTTGACCTCTTCTGAAGCCCCTTATTCTTTGGTTCATCGGCTATGGGTGCATCATCTGGGAACTCCACAATTGGGCCTTGACCAACTCGAATGTCACCACCAGTGATTGTAATGGGAGCGAAGGGTCCAATAAGGATTGAGAAAGCTACCCACAAAAAAAGGGATTTATAGGGTTCGGATTGAATGAAGAAAATAGATAGACCTAGTAAAAGCAATGAGATTGGGATGCTTATGAAGAGGAGGGGTTTGCTTAGCTTCTTTTGATCGATCTGTGGATCTGTGATTGAAGAAGTTGGAGCTCGGGATTGAAATAGGAACCTCGGTCGTGTGTCCTCATCCAAAAACTCCATTTTTGGTGATAATCGTTCTCTGATCTCACACGATACGAAGCATATATGCACTTAAAGAAAAATAGAAACTTTCTCCGCAATTTTAAACATAATAATAATTACGTAAGATAGTTATTTTTATAGATGTAATTTTATTTTTAACTATATTTTTTTATATAATACTTCACTATCATATATATATACTGTATTTTTTTTATTGAAAAGAATATTTTAATTTTTTTAATAATTAGATATATTAATCATCTTATTTAAAATTAATATATTAGAATCAACTTATTAATATAATTAATGATAATGATAATAATAATGGAAATTAATGTAAAAAAATGATATTAACATTTAAAATTTATAAATTATGAATCTAATTAACTTAAAAAAGTTGAATAAGTTATTTTTAATTTTTATTAATTTATAATTTAATAATATAAACAAAAAAACCATACATACAATCACGTGTAAGAATAAAGTGTGAAATTAAAATAATAACATACGATGTTTTTATATGAAAACAACCTATACCACAATAATGAATTAAAAGAAAAACAATCATTTATCAAATCACTTAATTTTTCACTATGAAAAACAAATGTTCAAGTACAAAATTGGTCTTATGATACCCTCCATAAGATACTGCCCCAATATATCTTACTTACGAGTTTCTGTTTTGTTTTTACAATTTCCAATATTAGCGTGAGCGGTTTCTAGACCAACATTTCAATAAGTTTCTCACCAATCAGATACGTTTCCAAATTAACTACAAAATGATTTACACAAAAATACAGTACCCGTGTGTGTTCTAAAATGGATTAAATAATGAATAATCTTAATTAGATGATTCAAAATATATGTCACTTAAATCAAATCAACTAACAAATCTTATAGCGAAAAATATCAAGCACAAATTCAATAAAAAATAACTTCTTTGAAGATTAATAATCAAATCAAATAATTATGATATGACAAACATAATTATTTATCTAATAATTTAAGAATAAAAATAACGAAGAAACTACGAGAATACATGATCAAAATTATCTTAAATTAATTAAGCATATTAGTCAATCAAACATAAACATTAATATTTGATAGATTAACTAAATAAAGAAGCCTACGAAATTATGATCTTATATTTGTAAAACAAGATAAAAAAATTAAGAAGAAAAAAATAATGCTATTGTATGATAGATTGAAACAATAAGCAATGAAATTTATTTATAGGAAAAATTAAAACTTTTAATCCTATGTAATCGACAAATATATTTTCTATAACAAATAAAATTAGTAATACTCGTATTTAAATAAGAGTCGTGTAAAATAGATTCATTAATCATGAAGATTCTTATTTAAAATATATTTTATACTATCTTATAGGCTAAGATTTAAATTATAATTTAGAGTATAACTTATATAATATTTTAGCATAAATATTTTAGTAACAAAAAAATTCCAAATTTATAAACATATGTTATCAACTTTACTTGATAAACTTGATAATAAACTTAAAAATAAGTTTACAATTAAATATTTTATCTACGAAAATAGTTAACATTTATAATCTTTACAAATATTATAATGTTTGGTTTACAATTGAATATTTTTTAAATAACTATTACTCAAAAATATTATTTAATCTTAAAAAATTAAAACCAAAAAAATATTTTTTTGTTTCATATTATTTACAAAGTAACACCTAATAAAAGTTTTTGTATGTTTGTAGGATAAAAATAGAATAAAAAAATAGTATGAGAATGGAATAAGTATTAGGGAAGGAGATGGTAGAATTGTTATTCTCTATATTTTAAGAATGATTTTCACTTAATTCATAATTTACAATACAATTAAATATAATAATGTATGGAATCAGTTTAATTTTTACTATATTTTGATATAATTTAATCACATTTTTCTTGTGACAAAATTTTCTAAAAATTAACTAAAGTGTACCTCTCTTCTTACCACCCAAAACAAACGACACAAATGTTTTCTCAATCATTTTTTATTTTGAATAATTTAATATAATTTTTTTTTGCTTTAATTTCACATAATATCATTGTTTTATAAAATATAAAGTAAAATATTTTAACTTATTTATGAATACTTAGATTCTTATAATATTATATTATATCTTTTAAAGTTTTTCTTATTTTCTTATAATTTATCATCTTTTTTAAAAAAAATTTAAATACATAAATATTATAAAAAGAACTTGAAAAATTGATACTCATGATAACTCATTAATAATTTAAAATTTACATCACCAAAATTGATATATTTTTAATATTTACGTGTTTTATTATTCATATTTAAATCCATTTTATTTAAAAAGTACTTTTACAAAATTGTAATTTTTATTATTTTTAAAATTTTATGTAATTTATTTTAATAATTAATCATTATTTTTTAATTTATTAATTTGTAATTTATGATTATAATTATATAAATAATAATATGAAAATTAATTAATAACTATATTTTTTCGTCGTATTACATATATATTATATTTTACTCCATTATCATACATAAAATTAATAAGTTAAAAAATAATAAATTTAATTAAATAATTATACATTAATTATAAAAATTATTGTATTATATTTAATATTAATTTATTGATTATAATTTTATGTAATGATTTCTTATAAAAGAAGAAGAAGTAATGATTGTAATCATCTAATTCCTTTACTAAAATTTGTTCATTTTAAAAACCAATCATAATATTGCAAAGAAAATAATATTTGCTATAATACATGTCATTACAATTTCTTTTGTAATTTTTACTAATTAATGCTTTCAAATTTAGATAAATATTATAAAAAAGGAGAGAATATATATATATAATTATTTATTTTTATAAATTTTTAAAATTATTTTTATAAGACTAAATTTAACAAAAAGTATTTATAAAGTTGATATATTTAAGATTTTCTATTTTTCTTAAGATTATAATAATAATAATGTTATTTATGTATTATGGTGTATTTATTTCTAATAATATATATTAAATATTTTTATATTAATACTTATTAATATTAAATATAAAACATTAGTCAAATTATTTTTTATTTATTTATATGAATATAGATTTTATTTATATTATGTTATGAGTAGTATTAAAACTTATTTATGGTAATATGCTTTAAATATTTTTATATTAATATTTATTAATGTAAAACATCAAGTACATCTTTTTTTTATTCATACGAAGATGAATTTTATTTATAGTATGCTATAAATAGTATTTATAGCAAAACTTAAGTAAAATATTTTATATACCAAAGTATCAATTGACTTGTTTGTTATTTTTTTATTTCTGTGAAAGTTTAATTTAAATAAATATTATTTTTATGTTTATTATTTTTTTACAATAATTTTATTTTATATTACTACTTGTAAATTTTTAACATACGAGTTTGTATATTTTTTTCTTATTTGTAAATAATTATTTATTTTATATGAATTAATATAATCATTTTAAAATTAATTGAATATAATAAAATATAATTTTATATTTTAATTTTTATATAATTAAAATAAAATTTTATATAAAAAGGATTATTAAAATTTAATTGCAGAAAATAGACACGTGTATTTAATTATATTTTTACATGTTTAAAAATATCACATATATAATTTTTTTAAAGTATTTAAAAACTGAAATCATGTGCATAAGGAAAAAAATCCACCGACAAGTTAACGACGTCATTTCTAACCAAAAATAAAAGAAAGAGTTAACGACGTCGTTTTCAGCCTAACTGAATACTAACGACTAACGAGTAACGATTGGGCGAAAAAATGGAAGGCAGCCCGAGTCTAACTTCTCGCGATCAATCGCGGGGAAAAGCTAGTCTGACTGGTCATCATCGGCGTCTTTGGTGTTGCTCAATCTTTTCAACTCCCATTCCTATTCTCTGGTTATTTCTCTCTTTATCTTTCGTTTTTCGTTTTCTTGGTAATTCCAATTCCTCTATGAACTTCGCTTGTTGGTTTCTGTATTCGTGATCTTAAGTTTCATATGCCCACACGAGGATTTCATAATCGAGTGCTTTAGTTCTACCATAGAATTTATAATCGATGTTGATTCTGATTTTACTTTAGGATCTTTTTTGCAGGGATGTTTGTTTGAGGCTTCAGAGCCATGTCTTTCATTTTGGGAATGAGTTATGTCCTAGTGGGTATTGGGCTGGTGTTAATTCGCCTTGTCTATGTTGTACAACAAACGGGGAAAGCATGGAAAGCCAGAGGAAAAAATCCACTTCCACTTAATACCCTAATTGTTTTGGGTTCAGGTTAGCTTCCATTGCATTTGTTTTGAAAAATTAAAATTTTCTTTTTGCTCTTGTTTATATTTTTATGGCTATTCAAAGTGTTTGATATTTGTAGGAGGTCACACAGCTGAAATGTTAAACCTCTTGTCAGTGCTACAAAAGGAAAGGTTCAGTCCTAGATTCTACATTGCTGCTGCTTCTGATAATATGAGCCTTCAGAAAGCTCATTTGTTGGAGAATGCTTTGGTTAATGAGGTAATTCCGCTACACATTTGTCTTTCATGGTTGGTGGGTTTGGTATTACTAGTTCTATATATCATTTGTGTGGACAACTTTTAAGGAGTCCCGTTGACTGATTACATGATGAATTGAGGTAACTCATAGTGTTTGTGCATGAAATTATTTCCCTTTCTTTGTTAGTTGGCTGGTGAAAAGATGGGCCTTTAGTTGTTACTTGTTAGAGTTTGAGACAAATCCTATCAAGGAAGCATACTCATATTATCTCTTAGGGCTAGTTTGGGACAAGAGTATCGTGATCGGTGGATTGTATTTTAGTTGAATGGTTATAGAAAGTGTATGTTGAAAATCAACACTAACCAAATAAATGAAGTGGTTGAAGGATGTAGAAAAATAAATGGAGTGGTTGAAGGATGTAGGAAAATAAATGGAGTGGTTGAAGGATGTAGAAAAATAAATGAAGTTGTTGAAGGATGTAGAAAAATAAATTGAGTGGTTGAAGGATGTAGAAAAATAAATGGAATGATTGAATGATGTAGAAAAGAGAAGTGTGTAGATAATATTTGTGTGGCTAGAATTATTTCTTAGTTTTATATTTGTGTGGTGTAGATTGCATGGTGATGACTATAAATAGCCTACCTTGCATTTGGTTTAATCATCCCATTAAAAACAAATAAGTCTTTGTATTCTTAGTTTGAGTGTGAGTTGAGAGCTTTCTCTTTGAGTGTTTATATTTCTCTTCAATTTGTGAGATTCTTTTAAAAAGTGTTATAATGTCTTTTATTGCAGGTATAATACAAGTAGTTTGTTTACTTATTTGGATCCAATATTAATAAATTTAGAGTTGTTATTCTAAATTTTACTCAACAATTGGTATCAAAGCGGTACGGTCAGAGAGCTTTCTTAGTGGAGTTATCTTGAGTCGTGAGGAGTTTGGTACTCTGCAAGTTTACACAACCAGCAACGGAAGATGCAAACAGCATCTTGCGGAAATGGAAAATTAAAGCAGGCAAAGCGATGTTTACTTTAAATACTACAGTTAAAGAAGAAATGTTGGACCACATTTGGGTGCCAAAACACCAAAGGAAACATGTGACACTTTTGTTAACTCTTTTCAAAGAAGAATGATACAAGACTGCAATTTCTCGAGAACGAGTTGTTATCGATGGCGCAACGTGACATGACGATTTCCCAGTACTTTCACAAGGTAAAATCATTATGCCGCAAAATTTTAAATTTAGATCCAAAAGGTCCTATTTGGGAAACCATGATAAAGAGAATAATTACCCATGGTTTGAGACCTAAATATCCAGGGTTTTTTACCGCTATACAAAGATGACCGACACAACCATCTCTTGTTGAGTTTGAGAATTTGTTGCCCGTTCAAGAAGCTATGGCTAAGCAAATGGGAGGAATCTCGCTAAAAGGTGAGGAAGAAACGCTCTACACCAATAAAAGCAAAGGCACTTTCAAGCGGTACAATGGAAGTGGATCTAAAAAGGATGGTGACAAAATTCCTCAAAGAAATGAAGGCTTTTGTCCAGGGGAAGTTTGGAAGAATTGCAGTAACAGTAGAAAATTTGATGATGAATATTACAACTGCGGGAAAATAGGTCACATGGCAAAATATTATTGGAGTAAGAAAAAGCTTGTTGAAAGTAATACAACTATTTCCAGTTCTAAGGAGAATAGCAAAAATGGTTGGGATGCTGAATCATTATTCGCTACAGAGGAAGAAGAATTCGCTTTCACGATTATAACTATGAAAAATGCTGGCAACCCTACTCTTGAAAAAGTGCAGATCATGATCTCCTTGTTGAATGAGATAAAAAGACAACTACTAGTGGTTCAACCAACAATCAGTGGGAAGAGACAGATACCTCTTCTTGGAGAAGAAAGGCCAAAGATGCTATAGGATTTGACAATCCTATTCCATTTTCACCACAGTGGCTTCTGCCAAAGCTAGGAGATATTAAGCTGACAAAGACAACTATAGGAAACCTTCCCAACTTAAATCCTTCATTACGAAGTTATCAGAAAATAGCGAGGAGGTTCATGATATTCAGAAGAAAAAGGATGTGTTCAAGCCATTCTTGCTGGATATAGAACCTAGTAGTCATGATCAATGGCGTGATGAGGAAAGAGACACCAATTCCTCTTTGCGCACTGGAAAGATGGAGATAAAGGTGACAACCGTTGGATAGAAAATTCAAACACGAAGCACTTTGAAGAAGGGTGTCGTGTTCCATCTGACCAGTGGACAGACTCGAGTAACAGGGATTCCAACTGTGAACATGACACCTATTATGCAAAGTATAATGGTGACAAAAAATCAGATAGATCGATAGGGAGATCAGGTTATGATATCATAAGATCTAATGTTGCAATGGATGATGTTACTGATTATGACATTCCATGGGAGGAAGACGATGAGATCCAGTTGCATCCTTCATGGAAGAGTAAATCTTTAGAGTCATCTTTGAGGTCGAACGGTATGATAATGGTAACAGTGGCATCAACGACACCTTCAAAAAAACAATTGAGTCAGAACAACTTAACCCTAGCCCTGCCAATCCCACAATAGCAACAAATGAGGAATGTCAGTGGAGGAAATGGAAGAGATGATTATTAGAGTGAAGGTGCTACGGTCGTGTTGATCGATGCTTGGGGTGAAAGGTATGTGGAACTGAGTAGAGGGAATCTCAAGCAAAAATATTGGAAAAAGGTTGCTGATATTGTGAATAGTAGAGAGGACTATTCAAAGAATCCTAAGATTGATATTCAATGTAAGAATCGAATTGATATTGTGAAGAAGAAGTATAAGGGTGAGAAGACAAATTACTACAGGTGAATGACCTAGCAAGTGACATTTCTTTGAAGTACTTGATGAGTTAATTGTTTGTTTGGATCCAAACGTCAATGATGATGTGCTAAAACAAGTATTTAGCCTATTTGGTGAGGATGCAATTAAGAGTCTGAATGGAACAATAATTGGTAAGCAAATCGTTCATCTTTCATGGGGTCGCACCTCAAGAAACAAGCAGTGGATAGTGGGTTAAAATAACTAGTGGAATCAGAAGGCACACCCAACACTTGAAGGGAATCAGATGTAAAGTGACAGATGAATGTGAAGAACACTTTTCTTCATAGAGAGTTAGTGTTGAGGAAGAGTGTTGAAAATCAACACCAACCCAATAAATGGAGTGGTTGAAGGATGTAGGAAAATAAATGGAGTGATTGAAGGATGTAGGAAAATAAATGGAGTGGTTGAAGGATGTAGAAAAGAGAAATGTGTAGATAATATTTGTATGACTATAATTATTTCTTAGTTTTATATTTGTGTGGTGTAGATTGCATGGTGAGGACTATAAATAACCTACCTTGCATTTAGTTTAATCATTCCATTAAAAACAAATAAGTTTTTGTATTCTTAGTTTGAGTGTGAAGAACACTTTTCTTCATAGAGAGTTAGTGTTGAGGAGGAGTGTTGAAAATCAACACCAACCCAATAAATGGAGTGGTTGAAAGATGTAGGAAAATAAATAGAGTGATTCAAGGATGTAGGAAAATAAATGGAGTGATTGAAGGATGTAGGAAAATAAATGGAGTGATTGAAGGATGTAGGAAAATAAATGGAGTGGTTGAAGGATGTAGAAAAGAGAAATGTGTAGATAATATTTGTATGACTAGAATTATTTCTTAGTTTTATATTTGTGTGGTGTAGATTGTATGGTGAGAACTATAAATAACCTACCTTGCATTTGGTTTAATCATTCCATTAAAAACAAATAAGTCTTTGTATTTTTAGTTTGAGTGTGAGTTGAGAGCTTTCTCTTTGAGTGTTTATATTTCTCTTCAATTTGTGAGTTTCCTTTTAAAAGTGTTATGATGTCTTTTATCGTGGGTATAATACAAGTAGTTTGTTTACTTGTTTGAATCTAATATTAATAAATTTAGAGTTTTGTATTCTAAATTTTACTCAAAAGTGTATACCTTTGCTCTAACATTAGCCCTCATGAGGTGATATTTCACTTTTGACAATCACTTAATGTTTCTATGAAGAATTTCACTTGTCTTGCAAAACTTCTTACCAGTTTTGATTTTACATGAGTTGTAAATTTTCATGTGTTGTTCCAATTATATGTAATTTAAAAACATTGGTTTTTATTTCACAACCTCCAGATAATGTTATAATGTAAAATGGATATAAGTATTAGAGTAAGTTTGTGTGACAGGTTTCAAATATCATGTATATCTTAAGTATCTTGCTTCTCTACGAGAGATGGATTGAAGAATGCATTTTTCCTATTTTTGATGGCTAATTCATCAAAATTATTCTAAAATTGGGTTCAACTCAGAATGCAGATAAGGGAGTAGTGACTTCAAAATTCATGCAGATTTATAGAAGCAGGGAAGTTGGTCAATCGTATATAACCTCTGTCTGGACGACTTTAATCGCAATAGCTCATGCATTCTGGCTAATGTTTAGAATGAGACCCCAAGTGGTAATAATTCCATATTTCCATTTTTTTCTCATTGACTGCACTTTTTGTTGCTTTTGGAAATTTCTAATTCCAATTCCTCTCAAGTCATAACTGATTTCATTTTCACGTCAGGTTCTCTGCAACGGTCCTGGAACATGCATTCCACTTTGCATGATTGCCTTCTTCTTCAAGGTTGGATGTCCTTTGTTAGTTCTTCGCATTCATTCTGTTTTTCTTTTGACAAACTCCTTTTATTTATTAGGAATAACCTCCAAATTTTGATTACCAAGTAATATGAGACTTCATCTTTTAACATTGTCATGCAGGTAGCTGGAATTCAACGGTCATCAGTTTTTTATGTAGAAAGTATAGCAAGGGTACGAAGGCTCTCACTTAGCGGTTTGATTCTTTACAAGTTGCGGATAGCTGATCGGTTTTTTGTGCAATGGCCACAGTTACAGAAACAATATCCTCGAGCTCATTATGTTGGTTGTCTCATGTAGCTTAACTTCCGAGGCTGTTCGGTAAGGTTACTTAACCTTCAAGATTTGGCAATGATGTCTAAAATGTAAGGAAATTTTCACGGTTGTTGATTCCCAACATTCGGAGCACGCATACTGAGACAACACATATTACGAAATACCACGTGAAGTTCCGAGTTGATTCGGCTTACAGAGGTTTAAAGTGTTGCATTTTATTCATCTCAAATTAAGATGCATTCACAAGTTAGGTTGCAAAATATAATTGTATGTTGAAAGTAGACTTAACTCTTGTGACCTTACTTGCTTTTTCTAAAAAAAAAAAAAACCTTAGTAAAGTTAATTCTTCTATTATTTACTTGCACGTTGGAGGCTTTGGATGCACAAGCTGAACATACAACAGATTTAGTTTAACCTAACAGTAGTGGGTTATCTTTTTTCTCATCTGTTTTCTTTCTTTTGCTTGATTTTGTACTTGGTCTCTGTGAATTCTCTAAAGTATGAAAACCACGTGGTTCATTCTATACCACTGAGTCAAAAAATAAAATAAATAAATTTTTTTTTGGATTGGTAGGCGTAGCATCAAATTTGAGACTTGAGGGACACTTTTGTGGAACAGATTAGCATACGACAGAAGAAAAAACCAATAAGTGTAACTCTCCTCAAAACTCAAAATTACTTTATAGACATTTTTGTTTTTTTTTCTCTTTTTTTTTGTCATCCATTTGTTAATGGAAAAAAGAACAATTTTTATCAAACATGTTGATAAATACCTTCTTCTTTTTTTTTAAGAAAAAGAAAGTATTTAATGTTTGATAAAGATAACAAATAATATAATTAATATGAAGTATATTCAATAATAATAAATAGCATTTCCGTATACTCAAATCACTTTATTTATTTCTTCATTATTTTAATGGAATTTGAGCTATAATATTAATTATTATTATTTTGATACTAATTGTCTCAAAGGCAACTGATTGATACGAAGATTTATTTATTTTACAAGACATTGTTGGGAGCTGAACAACGAACTGACTAAAATAATGATATAATTGCAATATATACGGAAAATGGAAAATATACGTTGTCTCAAAAGACAATTAACAATATTAGTAATAAACACGTATTGCAAGTAATTTAGTAAATTATTACTAAGAAATCTTATTTTAATTAAAACAATAGTATTGTTATTATTATTAAAAAAAATTAACTTACATTATGTTAATATTTTTAAGTCTTTAAGATAATTTTTAATATTTATTATTTAATTAATAAAAAAATAAATATTTTAACTAAATGATAGAATAATTAAAAAACTAAACTTAATAATAATAATTATTTTAAAAATGTAGGTAAATTATAAAGTATGATTAAGATTTTCTTTTTATATAACATAGATATACATTGTATGTGTTCATAAACAAAGTTGCATCTATTTATTTTAGATTTTTTTAAATGAAATAAAATTATAATTTTATAGCTCCCACTGTTATTGGCCCTTAGTCAACAAACTAGTGAACAGCCAAACAAAAATTTCACTATTATCGAATCTACCATAGAATTTCAGTTTGGTTCGCCGGGAAGTTCCTTTCGCGCTTCTATATAATGTCAGAGCTTCCTGCTTTCCAACTACGAGTCCCCCAAAAAAGAAAGACCCATATTGTTTGGAAGTTTTGCGAGCATATTTCTCCATCAAGCAATGACGGTTTCGTCCAATGAAAATTTCATCGACAGGTTAAACTTGCCTCTCTTTGTTTATGTTATTCATAGCAAATCTCGATATGGGCTTTTCTTATTTTCTCAATTTTACACCTTCAATTGCCATGACTGGAGATTTTATTTCTTTCTTTCTTGCAATGAAGAAAAATTCATACTATCAGATACAAAATAAATTAAATTTTGGTTCATCTAATATAATGAAATTCTCTTAACCCAAGTATGTCCGCATATAACTAATGTTATGAATTTGTGTTTTCCTTCTTCCTATAATCAATTCCGTTCCATGAATATTGTGGAAATCTAACAGGTCGTTGGGTCTCCGTAAGTGCTATGGGTTCCGACCAAAAGATCAATTTTATTGGGAGGAGTACCACAAGTGCTTATATATTCATTTGGATTGTATTATCTTTTGAATATGGGTTCTTGTTTGCCTTATTTTAATAATCTCTCCCTCAAATGAGTTACACATGGCTCTTTATTTGAACCATAAATCTCTACCTTAAACTCAACATATGATCCACATTGTTATTACCAATGTGACAAGAGGTGTGATACCACATTTTCTGGCTCAACCCTTAGGCCCACACTCCAAGATCATTACGTGGTGGATGACAGCCATGTCTCTAACATCTTGAGAGTTATTCCGAATTCACCCTTAAACTTTGCCAATTTACTTGGGTGTTCCCTTTGCAAAATACTTATCTAGTTCACTTGGGTCCATTCCGTTTGATAAGGATCGTTACTAGCGTGTAAAGGTTGGTTGTGTATCTCCTTTGAAATTACCAAATAAAACCCATATCTGAACACATACCCCCAGATGGGCTTGTGTGCACGTGTTGATAATCTTTTAACCTTGCTCTTATGCCAATTTGTTGTGCGAATGTCTCGTTTAGGCCTAAAATAGAGTTAACACATGAACCAGTTGTTACCCATTCAAACAATGAGCCAATGGAAGAACCAAATGGAAATCAATTCGACAAATCAATAAACAATAATATATGCGCTGTCACATCACCAATTAATTAATAATGAGAAAAAAAAACAATAAATAGACACAAGATTTAATGTGATTATTTTCTAAACTTTGGAGCTTGCATCCACATTCTAAGCAATCAAGCAATATTCCACTATGAATCAAGATGATTACAATCTATGTTTCTCAAGAAGCAATATAATCATCTAATCTCTTCATAGTACAATCATCACTTCATCACTCAATTCTTTTTAGAATTCTCCTAAGCCCCACACTCCTTTAATGTAGATATATTTAAATTCTAATACTAACAATATATTAAAATATGAGAGAATAATATATTAGAGAAACTTAAACTCAAGAATTGAAGAAAAATACCAAGCTTCCTTCTCCACCTACAATTGAAAAAAAACTATATTCTCACTTGCATCTCTTTCTCCCTTTAAGCTCTCCAAATACTTTTACCAAACCTTGAAGAGAAACCATATACTTTAGGATAGCACTCAAAGAGATCACAAGCTCTCACACTCAATAATAGAGAAACCTCTTGTGTTCTCTTTTTAATCCCTCATTCAAAGTGCTAAAGAGTCTCTCTTAATGAGTTAGGTCACATAAAGAAGGTTATATAACATCCTCATGTCATTTACTAAATTACTCATTCAATTTCATGCACCAAAGTCTAAAGAAAATGCCCTATTGAAAAATTGGAAACTTAGAGTAAATATTTTTGAACTCTTGAATTTTCCAACTGTCTTGTGTTATGTAATTAGCTATTTTATTTTCTATAAATGTACTCCTAAAAGTTAGGGATATTTATTTATACGTTAGCTAGATTAATTAGTAGGTTCTTTATTTGATGATATGTTGTACCATATAAGAAGGAAACTTGTAAAGCCTTTTACTATGAGTCAATATTGATAAATAATCTTTTATATATTCTTCTTCTTTTCATAGTTGGTGTGATTTGAATCTATGACTTAAAGCGAAAAAGTATTGTAAATCTGTTTGGTTGCCTCTTTGTTGTGACTTAACCTAGTATCTATTGCAGAAATAATTGCCTAGCAAGGCCTTCTTCTTCTTCTTCTTTTTGTTTTTTTAATCTTTCAATATTTGACAGCAGATTGAATCACTAAATGGGTTATTCTTGCATATTTTAGTTCACTCTTTTAGAAAAAATGAAACAAAAGTAATTGTTGTATGCTTGTTTTATTCCATGTAGTTGTGGAACCAGCAAACATTTGCTTTCTACACTTGCACCAGTTGAAGCAGTTCTTTTCGATGTTGATGGAACTCTATGTGATTCAGATCCACTTCACCATATTGCCTTCCAGGAAATGCTGCGAGAGGTTGAGACTTCTTTGCTACTTTTAAAAAATACAATTGATATTTCTTTTACACGCTCGTTTCATATTATACTTAAGTACATATGAGTTTCTTTATCTGTAGATCTGACCTGCTTCTGTTCAATGGGCATATTTTAATGAGCGTTGTGAAAGATGTTAGTTTTATATGAAACATTAGTTAAGTTCTTTAACAAAAATAGGGTAATTGACAGATTGGTTTTAATGGAGGAGTTCCTATTAATGAGGACTTCTTTATTGAGAATATTGCTGGCAAACATAATGATGATATTGCCAAGATCCTATTTCCCGATGATGTTGAACGAGGCTTGAAGTTTTGTGAAGATAAGGAGGCCATGTTTCGTAGGTAAATTTCATTTTCTGTCAGTTTGAAATTTCAATTGTAATTCAACTGTGTAAAAAATTATCTGCTGGAAACAACAGACTGGCCACAGAAAAATTGGAACCCATCAATGGCCTTTACAAAATAAGGAAATGGATTGAAGACCGAGGATTGAAAAGGGCTGCTGTTACTAATGCTCCAAGACCAAATGCTGAACTCATGATTTCAAAGCTTGGTCTCTCAGATTTTTTCCAAGCCTTGATTATTGGGAGTGAGTGTGATCATGCCAAACCTCACCCGGAACCCTACTTAAAAGCTCTTGAAATTCTCAAGGCATCTAAGGATCATACTTTTATATTTGAGGTATGCGTACCTAGTATTAATAATCAAGATCATGGATTTTTCAGGGTCACTATAATTTTTTCCCAAAATTGTGGCACGATACCTTTTTGTGTAAATTTCAGGAAGGCCTTCTTGAATTTTAAAATAATTTTAGAAGGCCTATCAGAGCTTTGAAAACCTTGCAACTGTTTGCATGTTTTCATATATTCTAGAAGGTGTTTCAGAATAACTATTTTGGATTTTTGGAAGGTCTTTCAAAAAATTTGGAAAATTATGGGCTAATTTTGGCAAAAAAATTTGGCCTATTCATGCTTATTCATCCATTTAGGTAGAAAGTATGGCAAAAAAATGTATTTAGGTCAAAAACTGCTTGGACCAAGTTTATTCATACCTTAGGTGGTGTTAGTTCTTTAGTTTCTGATATTCTTTTTGTATTTGCTCTTCAGGACTCTGTCTCTGGAATAAAAGCTGGAGTGGCAGCTGGTATGCCAGTTATTGGTTTAACTACCAGAAATCCAGAACGTTTACTGATGGAAGCAAAGCCTACCTTGTTGATAAAGGATTATGCTGATCCCAAGTTGTGGGCAGAATTAGAAAAGCTTGGCAAGAGTGGAGGCACAGTTAAAAATGAAGATTGAAGCATCTTTTGTGTTGATGAAATAATTAAAATAACTATGTGATAAACTTAACAGAGTTTAATAATTCGTTGGAGAGGAATGTTTTAGTCCCCATCCTGTGCCTTCTCCATAGGGGACATCATATTGTTATTCAAAATTGCTTTTGGAGCATCAATTATGCACTCATTAATATGAGTGGCTAAGAATATGTTATAGATTGAGAATTATAATAATTATTATATTACGAATAAAATTAAATAAAATCACTCTTTATAATAAATCTAAATTGGATACCATTTATGTAGTGACGTAAAGTATTGGTCGTTACCTAGAGGGTATTAAGGCTTGAGCAAACCCGAGGTATAATTAGTGTAACAAAAGTAGATGATTAATAACTAAATTTTTTAAGACATTTAAGAATCTTAAATGTTTAAAATATTTATTTATATCAATCTATAATATTGATAAATAAGAAGATGAAGATAAAAATAACACAATGTTATAATATTAAAATTAAAGAATTATCTTTAATTAATAATATATACGAATTAACAACTAAAAACTAGCTCTAATTTGATATCAAAACTATAGGAAAAAAATATATCGGAAAGTTATCACACTTAAACATTCAAAAACATGATATTAATTATAAACTTTGAGAACATTATAGCTCTTTTTAACTACTCTTGGGACATAAATGAATATAAGTTAAATCTAATGGGCATTAGTGATAAATTTTCTTTTAAATTAATGTATCGAACTTTTTTTTTTGAGAATTATATATAATTATTCGTCAATTAAAGATACGTTATACATTTTTTTTTATATATAATATTAATACTTATTTCATAATAAAATATATATTTCATTGAAAATATTTTTTTTAATATTGAGAATGATGAATCTTTTAATTAAGATTTAATATTGTTTTTTGTATTTATTTAAATTTATTTTTGTTAATTATCATTTATTATAAAAAAACATCTTAAAATGTTGTGTTTCTATTTTTATTATTTCTTGATTTTCTATTATTTATGTCATTTTATGTATAAAAATTATTATTTATTTTTGTTAACTTTAATTTTTATCAAGTTGAGAGAATGTTTGTGATATTTTTGAAACCTTACTGATATTTTGTGATATTTTTTTAAAATTTCAAAATTATTATTGATATTATCTTTAAAATAATAATAAATAATTAAATAAATGTATAAATAAAATAAAATATTTTAGCATATTTTTATGAATATGAAAGGAACGAGGATTTATATTTCTGTATTTTATATTTTATTTTAAATTAACAATAACATCAAACACTAAAATAATAAAGTTACCATATTATTCTTATGACAAGGTAAGCCTTTGTATTTTTGGCGCTGGAAACAAAACTTCCAATTAAACTCGCGCTGTTTCTTGGGTAAGCGTTTTCCCTTTCTTTTTTCTCAATTATTTCTTCGTCTAATCGGAATCCTAATCACTCTGTTTTCCTAGTCCTTTATCAAATCCAAACTCGGACATCTCAAAACCCTAAACCTAGTTTGTGAATCCTACGTAGGTTTCGTTCGATCGTAATGAATTCACAGCAGAACAGCCTCTTCGAGACGGCTTCACAACCTGACACAGGCAGTGATGCATATACGTTTCTCGAGTTCAACACCCAAGGCGAGGACTTCGATTATCCCGAATTTTGCGATCCGATTCGATCACCTGTGGCTTGGCCAACTCCGTCCGACTCATTAGCAGACCCAATGGACCGTGGTGGTGGTGGAGGTGGACCTGGGTCCGATCACCAGTCAGATGCCTCTCCGGTTGCTGCTTCACCTGGTAACACCATGAAGGCTAGGGCTGCTGGGTCGGCCAGTAGCAGCGCAAATAATCAGGTGGTGGATGCTCTAGCGGCTGGGATGAGTGGGTTGAACTTTGAGGATGCCGGGGATGATGATCATTACGAGCATGGCAAGGGGGATTTTACAGAGCATGCGTGTAGGTACTGTGGAGTTTCGAACCCTGCGTGCGTTGTTAGGTGTAATGTGCCCTCGTGCCGCAAGTGGTTTTGTAATTCTCGAGGGAATACATCCGGCTCGCACATCGTGAATCATCTGGTTAGTTCTTTACATTAAATATGGCGTTCGATTTGCAATTTTTTTTCTTTCTGATATCTTGATTTACCGGTCTCGTTGAAATTAGGGCATTGTAATGAAATACTTTGTTAGAGGAATTAAATGAAGTTGGAACCATGTATGAGTTGTAGTTTATGGTGAAAAAAATTAATTAGGGTTTTTGCTCGTTTGATCTGTCACTACGATATTGAATATCTTGACGGTAATAATTATACATTTTGAGAAATGGAAATGCATGGGGTTGAATTTCTGTTGGAGTTTCCTTACTTCTTACTACATGATCTTAGACCGGAAATTAGCGTTAGAGTTCCCTTAAGAGCCAGAGGGTGTAAAACACACTTGTTGTTTCATCAGGAATTTGGTGATAGTCTCTTAAATGTAGACTATGATGTTGATAATGTTTTTGTTTTATTTTATTTTTCCTGGATATACTTCTTCCATCAAAATGATTTAGATTCTGAAATTCTAGACACGGAATGGTATAAGAGAGTGAAAGTTACTATTGGGTTTCTGGCCTGCATATTGGAATTGTTTGTTTTATATATTTACTTGCTCCCCCCCTCCCCAAGAAAAATGAAAAATAAATGAGTGAGTTTCAGTTATGGGCATTGGTATTGATCACCATTTTAAAAGTTATCTGACTGCTGTAGGATCCTTTTTTATCTAATGTTCTATATAAGCATATCTGTTGTTTTATAATATGTGCTATTGTAATTGTATAGTGGTGAATTTTGATTACTTATGTTAACTAGTGAATTACGTGAGTTCTCCTTTAGGTTCGTGCAAAACATAAAGAAGTCTGTCTTCATAAAGACAGTCCTTTGGGAGAAACGATCCTTGAATGCTACAACTGTGGATGTCGCAATGTGTTTCTACTTGGGTTCATATCAGCCAAGACAGAGAGTGTGGTTGTTCTTCTTTGTAGGGAACCTTGCTTAAGTGTTAATGCATTGAAGGATATGAACTGGGACCTGAGCCAGTGGTGCCCTTTGATTGATGATAGGTGTTTCTTACAGTGGCTAGTTAAGGTTGATTTTCATTGCCTTCTTTTAGCTGTCTAGATTATCTGCAGTTTTCTGAACCTTCTAAGGAATTTTGTTTTGCAGGTTCCATCTGAGCAGGAACAGCTGAGAGCACGCCAAATTAGTGCCCAGCAAATAAATAAAGTAGAAGAACTTTGGAAGACAAGTCCTGATGCCAGTCTTGAAGATCTTGAAAAGCCTGGTGTGGATGATGAACCTCAGCCTGTATCCTTGAAATATGAAGATGCTTACCAGGTGATGTTAAATGCAGCAAATTGCTTGCTGGATTTTCCTTTTCATTTTACACGATGATAGGTTTTCTCAAATGGGAATGTCATGTGCATAACTGATATGCTGTTGGTCTTTTCCTGTATATTGCAGTATCAAAATGTGTTTGCACCACTTATTAAGCTTGAGGCTGACTATGATAAAGTATGTGTTTCTATCTCTGTTCAAAATAAAAAGATCATGTTATTTAATCATCTCCTTGAAATATCACTGAACATGTGCCCCATTTTGTTGCAGATGATGAAAGAATCTCAAAGCAAAGAGAATGTCACAATTCGGTGGGATATAGGTCTTAACAAGAAGCATGTTGCATATTTTGTTTTTGCAAAGGTGCTTTTGCTATCTTGATCATGGTGTTGGATTTTTTGTATGACAACTCCTATGCTCAGTAAAACTCAAGTTTTTTCTCGGATAATTTTATATTCATATGTACATGGCATAAAAGCTAGTTTGCATTTTTTCTTGTAGGAAGACAATGAATTGCGTCTTGTACCTGGAGATGAATTGAGACTGCGTTATTCTGGAGATTCTGTTCATCCAGCATGGCAATCTGTGGGCCATGTGGTATACTTTTCTCTCAAGATCTATAACAATTTATGGCTTGGCCAGCACATCTTTTTCCAGTGTATTTTTTTTGTTTGTTTTCAAATTCGCGCAATTAAATATTGCCTTTCTTCTTTCTAGGTCAAGCTAACTGCACAAGAGGAAGTTGCAATTGAACTTCGTGCTAGTCAAGGAGTTCCAGTTGATTTGAACCATGGGTTTAGTGTTGATTTCGTTTGGAAAAGTACAAGCTTTGATCGCATGCAAGGAGCAATGAAGACCTTTGCTGTGGACGAGACTAGCGTTAGTGGGTAGGTTATCTTATTTTTTAATTTGTTTTGATGTAAATAAATTGTGCCAATAAGTTCAATTCTTCGTGTTAACAAGATGTGACATATGGATTTAGTATGTATTCTAATGTCGATGTTGCTTTCCATTTGTTACTTTTACCAAGGAAGCTAATTATGGTTTATAGTTGGATTTTGTCTTTTAAAGTTTTACAAGCTACACTGTGCAGGTACATCTACCATCACTTGCTTGGTCATGAAGTTGAGGTTCAGATGGTTCGTAATACCCTGCCTCGTCGGTTCGGTGCACCTGGCCTTCCTGAGCTTAATGCATCTCAAGTATGATATCAAGTTCATTTGATTAATGTTTATCTATTGCTATTGATTGGTCTTTAGTGTGTTTCACTAACCATGTATGTTGAATTTGTCAAGACTCAATACATGACACTCTTAGAATCCTTTGCCTATTTGTTTGGCCGTGGAAATTTTCAGAACATGTGGTCTAAAGTTAGTTACTGATGTGTCATATTAGACTTGTGATTTTGGGTCCTTTTTTCCTTGAACTCATATTTTTGTCAGAATTCAGTTGCTTGTGTTCATTATTAACTCATGGCCTTATCTGTTCCCCATTTTTTTGCTTCCTATCCTTGAATTTATTACAAACTTTTCAGTTTTTTATTCTTTATTTCCCCGATTGTAGGTTTTTGCTGTAAAGAGTGTCTTACAGAAGCCTATAAGTTTGATTCAAGGACCTCCTGGAACAGGAAAAACCGTTACTTCTGCAGCAATTGTGTATCATATGGCTAAACAAGGCCAGGGCCAGGTGATGTCTTCAATGTTATTCTTCCTTCTCCCTCACTCACCATTCAGACCCTCACTAGAATTCTCACTAACCTGTCAATTTTTTTTAATTCAGGTCTTGGTTTGTGCTCCTAGTAATGTGGCTGTTGACCAACTAGCTGAAAAGATCAGTGCCACTGGACTAAAGGTGGAGTCCTATTTTCTTGGCAATGAATAACATTTAGTGTTTATTCTATTTAAGTTTAAAATAGTATAAAATTCGTTGGAAGATATAAGTGTTCAAAGTAACTCATGTACTTGGTATTTCAACATTGAAATTGACCATTAGTTGATATTCTAGATCATTGCGAAAATAGATTTTTCACAACTTTATGTCCAACATTTGAGATTTTCCATTTTATTCTTCGTACTCATTTTCTAATTTATTGTCTTTTCTTTCTCTTTTCTGATTTATTTTCGAGTTAAGGTTGTTAGGCTTTGTGCGAAATCAAGGGAAGCTGTAAGCTCTCCTGTTGAACCTTTAACACTTCACTACCAGGTTTGATGATATTCTGACTTTTTCAATGTGTTTTACCATTTGTTATTAAATTTATTAATTCAATCATAGGGCAATAACACATGTGAGTATCAGGTTCGTCATCTTGATACATCTGAAAAGAGTGAACTTCACAAATTACAACAATTAAAAGATGAACAAGGTTGTTAGTTCTCTCTCAGTCGGTCTTCCTTTCTCAATATTATTTTCTTCATCTTTTTTTCTTTAATTTTTTTGTTGATCATTTCCAAAGGAAATGTGCCAATTTAGATATGTGTTTCTACTTTAAGAATGTAAATGTGGCTTTCATTTTAGCACTGGAATGAGATTCATTTATTTGACCTTTTAGCAGATCTTATTTGTATTCAATTGTTGAGACAGCAACTAGGTCAACCATGAGTAATTAATTGTTAAAGTTTTTTATGTACATTGTCTTTAATGTTTGCTGTTACATTTAGTGGTTTTTATGGTCCTTGAACTGTTGCATGTTGAATCTTTTCGGGAACATTGGTTTGATTAATTTTCTTTTGTGCTTACACTGTGATTCTCCTTTATTTCAGTGAAACATTGTAGCATATTAATGCAAGTGATTTTTTTTAAATTTGTTGACATGAAGGGTTTCACTTGCAGGAGAACTGTCCAGTAGTGATGAGAAAAAGTACAAAGCTCTGAAGCGGGCAACAGAGAGGGAGATTTCTCAGAGTGCTGATGTCATTTGCTGTACATGTGTTGGAGCCGGAGACCCACGACTGGCAAATTTTAGGTTCCGTCAGGTTAAGATACAATGTGTTTCTCATGGTAATTGTTTGCTCACCAGAGGGGACTTTACCAATCTTTTGTTGTTTGCAGGTACTTATTGACGAGTCTACTCAGGCAACAGAACCGGACTGCCTTATTCCGTTGGTTCTTGGTGCAAAGCAGGTACTTCCATAAAAAAATTATAGTTTATTTTAGAAACTTGCTGTATTCTTGATCCTTGACACACCCTTCAAAGTATTGGTGCTTTAGGCTATCCTTGTTGGTGATCACTGCCAGCTTGGTCCAGTCATTATGTGCAAAAAAGCAGCTCGTGCTGGGTTAGCTCAGTCACTCTTTGAGCGTCTTGCTCTTCTTGGTGTCAAACCAATTAGGTTGCAGGTAATTTTCAAATCTTCTTGTACTTGTGCTGCAATTGGCTATCCATGTTCCTGTTTTTAGACAATACGTTTACCTTGTGTTTGTATTGAATCTAAGGTCAGAAAATATATTAGACTTTATCTTTCTCTTCTGGACTCCCAGCTGTTACTTTGTAAATTAGAATAGCATTTACTAAGTCTAGCAGTCTATTTTTTTGGGTACTTCATGTTTCTGTGGGCTTGTTCTAGATCTGTCCCACTTGTGTGCCTTTTTGGCATTCATTTCTTTGAACTTGATTACTTTTTTGCGCTTGAAGGTTCCATACTTACTATTGCATGTATTGAAATGTTGCGGGACTTGTATAGTTTATACTTCTATGTATATATCAGGTTCAATATCGCATGCATCCAGCTCTCTCAGAGTTTCCTTCAAATAGTTTCTACGAAGGCACGCTACAAAATGGAGTGACCATCAATGAAAGGCAATCATCTGGCATTGATTTTCCTTGGCCTGTTCCTAATCGTCCCATGTTCTTTTATGTGCAGGTATGTTCCTGTCAGAATAAACTGATCAGGAATTTGTTTCTTGAAATGCAGATATTCAATTTTTTCCTTGTGTTATCCCCCTCCTTTCTTTTGGTCATCTTATAGTTTCAATAAAATGATGTGGGTACTCTCATGTCTTTTTCAGATGGGACAAGAAGAGATAAGTGCCAGTGGAACATCTTATCTTAATAGAACCGAGGCAGCTAATGTTGAAAAGATTGTAACCACATTCTTAAGGAGTGGTGTAGTTCCCAGTCAGGTAAATTCCTTTTATGAATGCCCCCACTCCTTAGTTGTTGAGTCATTGTTGCTTACTAAACACAATCTCGTTTGGTATTTTGCAGATAGGAGTAATAACACCGTATGAGGGACAAAGAGCATACATCGTCAACTACATGTCAAGAAATGGCTCTCTCAGACAGCAACTTTACAAGGAAATTGAGGTAAGTTAATCTACTAGAGTATATGGAGTTCATGTGATAATTAGTATTTTATATCTTATGCTTCTGCTACAGGTTGCAAGTGTAGACTCATTTCAAGGAAGAGAAAAAGATTACATCATTCTGTCATGTGTGAGGAGTAATGAACACCAGGTTAGTCTTACACTGTTAGCATTATTACTTGATGCACTGAATTGGGTGGGGTGATCTGTTTGTTAATCTTCTCTTTCAATTCTTGACTGTACATTGGTGTCATCTTCTTTCAATATAGACTACCACTGCTTTTACACCTTCTACCCATCCTAATCGAGTCACCGAGTTTTCCCTGAGTAAAAGAATTTTATCCTGGATTTATCCCTATCTTGAGAAACGGATATTACAGTTATAGGTTATTTGTGCAGACAAATTAGATTGCCAAAATAGAAAGATTAACATGGGTATATATAGCTTTGTTTTATAGAGTGATCTCGTGGTTCCGTAATCCTCCCATGCATTTATTACTTTGTCATACATATTCAACAAAATGTTTGATAATTAGTGAGTGCTGTTTATTCTCATTGCGGTTACTTTTAGACATATCTGGAATTTGTTCTGGCAATTACTAAAGGCTGTTTCTTCACTGCCTGTTCTTCTCCTCAGGGCATTGGATTCCTTAATGATCCTCGCCGGCTCAATGTTGCTCTGACACGTGCTAGATATGGTATTGTCATTCTGGGTAACCCTAAAGTTCTAAGCAAACAACCCCTGTGGAATGGTCTTTTGACACATTACAAGGTATTTGCTTTGTTTATTCTTTTATTTTCCTTTTATCTCTTCCTTAAGTCATTCTGCTTTGATCCATACTCTCTGTTTATACAATATGGGGTAGCTGAAGAGAAGTATAATATGATGAATGTAAAAAAGGTGGCCGTTTTGGATTCATCAACTTATATTTTTGTTAAACTTTTAGCATTTTGGGCTCTTGAATTGGAGCTTGTGGCTGGCACAGTATTGGAATTTTGAACTAACATTTATGTCATTCAAATTTTTAGCATGTTACTTGGGCTAACCCCTAGTCTGATTTGATGTCAGGTTGATAGTGTGATGATATGCATATCTTGTTTATTTTATTGTTCAGGAACATGAATGCTTGGTTGAAGGGCCTCTGAATAACCTGAAGCAGAGTATGGTTCAATTTCAGAAGCCGAAAAAGGTTTGATAGTGAACTAAAATAAATTGATTTTGGGGATCTGGACTTCGTTCTCATTCTGAAATACTTTGCTAATGATAGATATGAACTGATTGTATTAATGCATGTACCATCACAGCTCTATAACGAGAGGCGTCTTTCCTTTGCTGGTGGTCCTGGAATAATAGTCCCAAATGATAATTTTGGGTCTGTTTCTTCATCTGATCAAAGTTTTGAAAGAGGAAGCAATCGTGGCAGGGGTATGCAGATTCTAGTGTTTCTTTGAAGGAGTTTCCATTTTTGACCTAAGTTATTTTGCTGTGACACTTTTATTGCCGATTTATTTTGTGTTCTGAAGTTTGAGTAGATTAATGTATTATTATATTTAAATGCAGGTTCTTATTTGGCTTCTGGTTCACCCAATGGCACCCATAAGCCTGGGATGCATCCTGCCGGGTACCCAATGCCCCGGGTATCTGTTCCACCATTTCATGGTGGACCTCCTTCTCAGCCATATGCCATCCCAACTCGTGGTAGCGTACATGGGCCGGTTGGGGCAGTACCTCAACCTGGAAGTCGTGGTTTTGGAGCCGGTCGTGGCAATGCAGGTGGTCCTATCGGAAGTCACCTACCTCACCAAGGCACACAGCAATCTGTAGGAAATATTGGTTCTTTTAACTTTCCTGCTTTGGAAAATCCAAACAGTCAGCCTTCTGTTGGGGGGTCGTTGTCTCAACCTGGATTTGCTAATAATGTAATTATTGTTTGTAGTTCTCTCTCAGGCTTCCATTTTTCTCGTTACCTGTTTCCATTCATGATATTTTCGTTCTCATCAGTATTTCATCGCATGTTTCAGATACCAGTTCAAGGGCTAAGCCAAACATTTCATGATGGATTTTCCATGCCGGGCATGTCTCAGGTATCTAATGTCTCTCACATTGGTTGACCACTTTGTCATTTGATACCATGATATTTATTTCATCAATGTGTCTTCTGATTAATGTCATCAGGACTTCTTGGGGGATGACTTCAAAAGTCAGGGATCACACGTTCCTTATAATATCACTGATATCTCAACTCAGGTATTGAGGTTTTGGTATTATGCTCTCCTAAACTGGGCCATGTATTACGTCCTAATTTAATGGTTATGGTATTTTTTTTTCACTACCATCATGTTTGGATAAGCTAACAAGTTGCTTTGCAGGCATCTCAGGGTGGATACAGTGTTGATTATGTCCCACAAAAGGCACAAGGGGGCTTTGCAGGAAACTTTTTGAACCAGAATTCTCAAGCTGGATATTCTTGCTTTGGCTCTGGGAATGACTTCATGTCTCAGGTTTTATTAATTTCGTTGTTATTTTCTTTTAAATGTTTTGTTCTGTTTTTTTCATCTCATGTATTTCTTGTCTTTCTTTTTTATACAGGACTACATGACTCACGGATCCCAAGGTCTATTTACTCAGGTTATTTTCAACGACCCTTTACAAGATGATGCATCGCAGAGCCACTACACTGTTGCCAATCCCAATCCTCTACAGTCTCAGGTTTTCTTTTGTTACCCAATCCATCTTTTATTATCTGTTAAGTTTTTATTTAACAATATTTAGGGCCATTTGGCTCCTATCCTTCATAGCTTTCAACAAGCTACGAAGTTTGGTGTGCATGCATGGCCAAAAGCTTGATGCACAAGTATTTGTTTCATTTTGCCTGCCCTTATCTTGAACTGTGGGCAGATTTTCCTTTTTAATTAAACATTTGACGTTAAATGAATTTTCAGGGCTTAATGAATTCACTCTACTCCCAACCCTTTGGTCATTACAGCACACAGCCAGTGAACTTGCAAGCCCCACAGCAGCAACCTCAGCAGGGTCAGAACCCGCAAAATAAAAAAATTCACTACAATGGTTAAGAGACTAGTCAATAATTGCTATTACGGGTTATAATATTTTGCATTCAGCAACTCAGGTTGTGCTTCTTCTGTGTCCAAATATATCTACGGTAAACGCAGGAAGGTCTTTTGTGTTGAGATGGCTTTGGTTGTCATCGTAAACCCGTAGTTGGTTATTTGTGGTTTGTGGAGTATGAAATGTATACGATTGGACAAATGCCCAGTGTTACTTAAAGTGGACACAAGCAGTACATTCGGGGCTGAGAAAAAAAATGATAGCCCTGGTTACCTGCGTGAGATTTGTATTGAAGAAAGGTAAAAGTGGTTGAGTAAAGGGAGCATATGTGACGTGGTTTTTGGCGGAAGGGAAGGGATTGGTCCATTGAATTGTCGTGGGTATATTTGCAGGATTCACAGGGAACACCCACACTAATAACAGAAGCAGCTACAATCTCTCCTTCTATCTTTTTTCTTTTTCATTTTTTTTGTGTGGGTGTACAGCATGCTGGGTAAGTTTGCCTAAAGCTTTTCAGCTCTTCCTGACATGTAATTATGCTCTACATTGTTTATTGAATTATAGGCACTGAATATATCATAGAAATGTCAAAGTTAGTGTGCAACAGACCCTTGGTGGTATATCATATGTATTTGTTTTTATATATATAAATGCCAACATTTACCCCCTGCACTACGTGCGTTACTCTTGACAGCCTGGAGTTAAAAAGAGAAAAAGTTATGTATACTTGAACTTGTCAGGGAATCGAGGAGACTACTTTGAGCCTTTACTCAGTATTTGGGAGAGGAGACATTGGGGCACACCTTACACTTTGGTGGAGGCGTCCTGAAAAAGGCCTATTCTTTCTTAAATTTCGGTTTTAACATCGTGACAAATTTTCTTTTCTTGTGTTATTCCATGTCGTAACGTTTTGTTCTTTTTTTAATTGATTTTACTTTTTATTTTTTAAAAAAATGTGCAAAAAAATGAGTTTTTAACATGCGAAAACATGTTTTTTTTTCACTTTTACATTGTAAAAGAAAAAGGAAAATGTTAGCAAAGCCAAATGAGTTTTTATTATTAAATGTCTGCTTGTAGTTAAGATTTGTTGTTATTAATACGAATGATAAGGGGAATAATTCAGGGTATTTATATGTTTGTTTTGATTGTTAATTTGAAATGTAATGTAAATGATTCAAACATTAGTAAAGATGTTCATTTATCCAATTTTTTTCACTTTATTTTATTAAAAAAACTTATATTTAATTTTTCTTCATTTAAAATTTTGTTTTATTTTAATATAATATTTATCGTTATCTTGATTTTTTTATTTAAACATATTAATAGTAATATTTTTTTATTGAATTATATTTTTATTATTGTTTTTAATCTTATTATGTTTACACTTTATGAACCATGACTTAAAGAATGTAAGAGATTTGTAAATTCTTTGTTACAAATTAATACTCAAACTCTAATAATATATTTAAATAGGGTCTCGTGGTAACCAAGTTAAGCAACTTGTAATTAATTTCACTCTTATTTTTAAAGAGTTTTAACTTAATATCCATGTTCATTGAAAGATTCTAACGTTATAAATCTTGAATAGTAAACTCAATTAAATTGAGATTTTAACAGTTATTTTGCACGTGATGCCAAATGAAGAGTATTTTTGTCAAAATAATAGGATCCATGTTTACACAATCTAATGTCAAATGTGTAAGCTTCTCGGCCACGTCCATCGAAATTGAGTTTTTAGCTCGTCTTTTGTGATATGTTTAGTAAATAGAGGGAGTGAAAATTAAGATGAGCTATCTAGATGCTTATGGATAAAGAATACCACTTATTTTAGCGATATGAGTTCTAAGAATTGGTATGCTTATGTACCACCCTTATCTAATGTTATACTCAAAGTAGCTTTCATAGCACATATGTTTATTTGTTTATTCATATTTGTTGTAAGCTAATCTTGTTTCTTCATATATATTGTAGGCTAACTAACATAGAACTTTTTCGATATATTATTTTTTTGATTTCTTGTAATTAGCATGCATACTTTTATAATGCAGTTTGTAAAAGAAACTCTGAGGAAATAATCTTTGTATTGAATTAAAAATATTACAAAAAGAAAATGAATATTTATGCAGTACGTCAGCTAATCAATTTTATGAAAAGATAAATTATAATCAATTAAAAATTAATGATCTATATATAGTAATATAATTAGCAAATCACATTCTTAAAGTAACGTAGATCTTCATTATTTTTCAAAATATTTTCCATCAAGTTAGAACGTGTATGTCAAGGACGTTAAACGTGTTGAAAAGAGAATGAAAAATTGATAAACTAAGTGGTTTAATGAACAAATCAGTAAATTAAATGGAATATGGGTAATTATAATGGTACCTGATTAAATATGTTCTCGAATAACATGACAATTAATCTCTATATATTTGATGCGTTCATAATAAACTGGATTGACAACAATGTAAAAAGCTAATTGACTATCATATAATAGTTTGGCCTCTTGTGAATGCATTATTTATAAGTCATTTAACAAGTATTTAAGCCAAGTAAGCTCACACATAATAAAAGCCATGACTCGATATTTCAATTTTATTAAGGACCTTGATACTGTCGTTTGTTTTTTGGTTCTTTATGAAATGAGTGCTCATCTAAGAAAAATGTAATAACCAATCACAAATCGTCTTGTAATCAAACACGAATCCAATTTGCATCACAAAATCCTATCAGTAGCAAATTTCCTTTTGTTGGAAAATATAATCCTTCCCCATATGCACTTTTAAGATATTGCAAGAGATGATGGATAACATCTAAATGAGATGACTTAGGATATGAATTGAATAACTTATCTTTGGCTTCAGAATAGTAAGATAAATAAGATGTCCAACTAATCTTTTGTATTTGGATGGATTCTTTAATAGATCTTTTATTGTGGACATGAGTCTAATATTTTCTTCCATAGGTGTTAGGAATGGCTTGGCTCTAAGTAAGCCTGCTTTATCTACGATATCATGAGTGCATTTTTGTTGGGATATTGAAATACCATCACTAGAATGATCAACTTCAACACTGTGAAAATATCGTAATTGGCCAAGGTCCTTGATATGAATTTTGGTGTGAGAAATTCTTTAAGAGTATTAATTGCATTGTCTTCATTGTTGGTTATGATTATGTCGTCTACATAGATGGGCACGATTATGAAAGAAATACTATAGATCTTTGTGAAAAGTGAATAATCTCTTCTAGATTGGTGAAAGCCATCTTATTGAATGGTAGTAGAAAATTTCTAAAACTAGCTACGAAAGGCTTGTTTAAGTACCTTTAGTGATTTTTTGGGTTGAAATACTATATGTGTCTCCCTCAGTCGATGAAAATCGGAGGTAACTGCATATATACTTCTTTAAGCAAATCATCATGGAAAAAATGCATTTTGAACTTCCATCTGGTGAAGTGACCAATTACGAATAACAACTATAGTAAGTAAGTGATGAACTATAGTTAACTTGAGCATATGAGCAAATGTTTCCTTATAATCAATCCCTTCACATTTAGTGGATCCTTTTGCCACCAATCATGCTTTATATCGCTTAATTGTGCCATTGTAGAGATATGAAAGGACAAGTGTGATTTTGTTCAAGAGCATCTAATTCCAGCCATAGCTTCCTACCACTTTGGATCTAAGATTTCCAGTTTATAAGTTACATGCTCCACAAGTGAAATGATAACAGAAACAAAATTTTGATATTTGGGTAAGAGTTGTGCATAAGAAATATATCGAGGTAAAGGATGACATGTACTTGATGAGAAAGAAGATTGACTGGGATCGATCAAGGTTGTGTGGTAGAGGTGAAAATTTTGAAGTTTGACATTTGGTTGTTTGATACGGTCAGAACAGTGAGTGACAAGAGATTTTGGTGGCATAGTAAGGTCACGGTCAAGTATAGAATTGTTTGGAGCAGACACATATGATGGAGATGAGGCTGGTAGAGATAATGAGTGGTCATATACTTGTGGACTTGTTATATCTATGGTAATTTATTCATTTGAGGTGTGTGGTAAAGAAAGGATAATCATGTCATCTTGTTGTTCTTGTGGATAAGTGTGAAACATAAAGATATATTCATAAAGGACAACATATCTGGAAGAAAATACTTTGAGTTGTTAGGTCATAAACTCGATAACATTTATGATCAAAAGGTTAACCAATAAAGACACAATGACAAATTCTTTGATCAAAATTATATGTAAATAGAAGATTGGTGGCATAACAAAGGTACCCAAATATTCGAAGATGATTGTATGTGGGTAATTTGTTATGGAAAAGTTGGTACGATGATTTATGAAAAAGAAGAGGTGTGGTAAATGATTGATTAAACAATAAGTCGTTTTAATGCTTTCCTCCCAAAATTTGAATGACAAGTTTTCTTGAAAACGAAAAGTCATTCCCACATTTAAAAGATGGTGATGTTTCCTCTCAACCACCCCATTTTTTTGGGAGTTAAAAGACATGAATGATGAAAAATAATTCTCTTAGTATCTAATTAATGTGTAATAGATACAAATTTAGCATTGTTATCGGCTCGAAGAATTTTAATGCAATAATTAAATTGGGTTTTCACCCAAGAAATAAATGATTATAATATCCCTTGTGTTTCAGATTTAAAACCCATGAAATGTACCCAAGTATATCAAGTAAAATCATTAATAATTGTCAAAAATAATAGGCCCCAAAATGATAATTCATTAGATGTGGTCCCAAAACGTCACAATGTATTAAATCAAAAGGAGATTTAGAAGAAATTAAACTAGTTGGAAAGGATAAGCGAGTTTGTTTTGTTAAAGGAGGAACTTCGCAAACATGTTTTGAATCAAAATAAATTATAGAGTTTATTTTGGTAAGAATTTGAAGAGGATCAGATGATGAGTGCCTAAGACGTTGGTGCCAAATGTTGGAATGTTTGCAGATGTCGTAATAATGTCCTACACAAGACAAAAAATAAAAAAGAAGTTATCATACATTTCAATGCTCGTATTAGTTTACTAACTGATGTAAATTAACTTGGAATTGTGAAACTTTGAGGACTTCATCAAGTTTGATATAAGGCATAACATGTAATGATCTAATTGACTTAGTATATATCCGACTATCATATGACAAACTAATGGTGATTGACGGAAACAACAAGGCACCATAGATATAAGTGAAATCCTTTTTTGTAGATAAAAGACCAAGACTCACAATTGAGGAATATAATCAACCGATGGTTATAATTAAGAAGAATTATAGTAACTTACAACACTTTGTAAATGCCACATGTAACATCATATCATCATCTAAAATTTTAGTTGCCCCACACTTGAATTTATGTTGGATTATTTATAATGGAGTCACGTATCATGTGACTCTATCGACTGATTTATTAAACCCATAATACCTGGGTGATTCGAATGGTGGCATTTGAAACTCATATGGTAATCTTTAGATGTTTTTTATTATGTTTAGTTGTTGTTTTTGTCTCTCACGACGATTACTGTAACAAAAGATTAAATTATAAGTGTTTGAAAGAATTCAGAGTTTATTATGTTTGGTGCTTTGATACCATGCAAAAGAAACTAAATATTGAGGAAATTTTTTTTGTATTGAATTAAAAATATTACAAAGAGAAAATAAATATTTATGTTGTACTATCAACTAATTTATTCTAAGAAAAGATGGAGTACAATAAATTAAAAATATATTCTAAAAAAAGATAATTACAATTAAAAAAGATATATATTTAGTCAAGTAATTATCAAATCACATTCTTAAAATTATATATATCTTCATTATTTCTTTAAATATAGTTTGCATACAAATCTTGGCATTATGTCATTATATTGAAAACTTTGATAATAGAAACAATATGATACATTTATTCTTTTCTTTTTGGGGTGACTGGTGACATATGTTTCTTTGATTTTTTTTTCCAACTCCAATGCTCCAACTGAGTTTACAATCCGTAAATATGAGTTATCTTGCTATTTATCAGGGGTACATCGAGCAGTTCTTTACTTAAGTTGGTGTTTTTTAGGCAACTGTAAAAAAAATAATATATATATCATTTTAAGAAACACAGTTTTCTAAATAGTAAAAGGCATACATATATAAGAACTGACATTAAAATATTGAAGTGTCAATTTATTTATTTATGATATATTAAATATTTAAAATTAAAATAATTAAGAATAAAAGTGTACATCTTGTATTATATTTTAAAAATATATTATAATATAGCTTTAAAAAAGATATAAAACTTGGGTTATTTAGCGAAAGAGAAATTAAATATAATGATATAATAATCACTTTATTACAGAAGAAGATAAAGTTAGAAGGATAATATGCGTGTTACAAGTGAATTTTACAGTAAAAAGTAGTTTTTGTTTTCGTACTTTTATTTTTTATTTTGATTCAATAGATGTAGTTTATTAATTAATAGCCTACCCCAGATGATTTTTTCAGTTATATTTAGTAATTACATTATTACCAACATAGTTAATATTAGTATTTTATTTTTTCCTTCATATTTATGGGGTGCCATGGCTCATTCTTATCCCTAATTTCGTGTATATGCTAATATATTAATATGATATGTCTTCTCGGACGACTAAAATTCCAACTACATGTATCCCATTACTCTTTCTAGTTGCATTCTCCGACTATAAGTATACTTCATTCCTATTTTAACGATTTGAATCCTAATCAACATAGTAAATTTTTGTCATTGACATCAATCTATTATTTTAATAAAAATATGTGTTAAAATCTCTAATTTAATTAAATTTATTATTTAAAAATTACAAATGTTAGAATCTTTTAATGAACAATAATATTAAATTAAAACCATTTAAAAATAAAGATAAAATTAGGTATTAATTACTTGACTTGTATACTAATACAGTACAAGATATTATTGTATAAATAAATCTAGTTATTTAAATAATTTTACTTTTAATCTCATTATTAAAAAAATGTTTATTTTCTTAAAATATTAAAAAACATATGTTAATTTAAGTTATAAGAAATATATATATATATATATGTTTTTTTTTCTAAAAAATTAAAAATAAACTCTATAAAAAAATTATCTAATATAATTAAACCATAAACTTAATTTTATATCTTTAGTATACTGATTCACGTAGCAATCTTTGGCACATTTACTAATATATACATTAAATTAATTTCTTATAAAAAATAAAGACAAAATAACTTATAATAATAATTTTTATTATTAATATAGTAATTTTTGTTTTATACTTAATATTAATTATATTTTAATGTCATTATTATTAAATAAAATTATCATAAATAAATTATTTTTTATAACAATAATAATTTACATCTTGATAATATTATTATATTAAATTTATAATATCAAAATTACATATTAATTTTTAATTATAGATATAGAATAGAAGTAATTAATAAAGAATATATAGTATTAAATAAATTCAAATCCTTAATTATATTACTTTAAAATGAATTGTATTACTTATTATGCTAAGGCTACCCGTACTTGCATGAATGACAAATCCGTAGTTTACTAGACGATGGAGTATCTTTCGTATTCCAAAATTAAGAGATCGCAATCATATACAACAAACACACGCGTAAATGTCTCTTCACAGTTCACAGAGTCCAGCTATGCAAAACGTAGCTTGGACTCGTACAGACTTTCACTCTCTGCAGTTCTCTTTCTACTTAGTTTCTCATCAGTCTATTAAAATATACGAAAGCCAAAAGCGATTAGAAAAGCAAAGAGACAAAGCAGAAACCATTTTCTGAGTCAAAGATTATTTGAATAAAGCATCCTGGTGGAAGAGAGAGAGAAAAGTGAGAAGCCAACTTTCCTTTCGATTAAGTAGAATTTTCAAGTGTTGTCTGCCATTACTCTCCATTTTTCGCTGGCAAAACTGTAAGTTCAATTACTTTCTGTTTGATTTTACATTAGATAGCTTCGCTTGTTTGAAAATTAGCTGGAATTTTGCTCTATCAGTTTCAATTCTGAATGTTTTTAATTTTGATTTTCTATCGTAGACATTTCAATTTGAAAATTTAGATGGCAGATCGCGTGTTTTTTGACATTTTTCTCTCTCTCTCTACTATGTTGACGAAATTGTGTACACAAATATAAGTAGGTGTATATGTGTATGCGCGTGTATTTGTTAGTTTGAGTAATGCAAGCGTTCCGAGAAATATACGTGTATATTGACAATCTGTTGTTTGGGACGAGTTTTGATCGGTCTTGCATGTTTGGCTGTTTTTGGCAGCATTAATGGCGATATGTTATATGCTTTGCTGTGTCAAGAATTAAATTGAACACAATTTTACAAATGTCGAGGTTTTTGAGAAGTTGGGAGGCTATGGAAATACTGCATTGTGAATATACCCATTTTCACTGATGGATCATAAAAAATCCAGTCCAAGAATAGTGTATATTCAAAGCTGTGTAAAAGAACCGACCCGATCTTACTTATTTTTTATTTTTTTGCATTGACTGGTCTTATTAGTTATAATTTATCTGAAGACATGTGCAGTTAGAAACGTATTTACCATACATTCAATGCATGGTTCAGATTTTGGTCATAATGTAACCTCGCAATTATCAATTAGCTGTTATTATACTTCTAGGTGAAACTAATTCACGTGCTAAATGTTACACAGCTAGTACTTTCCGAAGATGGTGTTCTTCACTAACGTTAATATACTCTGGTTATGTCTTGCCAGGTCCAATAGACAAACATTTGGAGTTTGTTGCTAAACGCTTCACTTAAATTTTTTCTTGTTTTGGTTGGTAATTTTGAACTTGTGGAGTGGCTATTTCAAAATTCAAAAGCTTGCTTTGTAGCTTCTGACACTAAATGTTGTCTGACTCTCTGTAGTCTGATTGTATTATTTCCTTAATCAGTTGATCATCTACAATAATGTCTCCCCCCCCCCTTCTCTCCTCCTCTCTCCTTCAGCTTGTTGGCAGCACTACTCTATGAAATTATCCTGATGCTGATGAGGATCTAAAGAATATGATGTACATTGTACAGGTGATTTTACTATTGTCTTGGCTGCCGGCTGCTGAGACTTACAGAATAGATTTTTGCTGTCCCACATGCTAATACAGAATTTATGGTATGCTATTGCTGTGAGAGGTGATGCGACTTTTTTTAGCTTGGATATCTGTGTTGGTTCTTGCTGGTGGGGCATATGCATGATTATAAGTGTTACTGAGTTTTGAAAATAAGGTCTATGAGCAGTCCTACATGCATACTGCTGAAAACTTGATATTCTGCTGCTGTTAGTGGTCATGCAATCTTTTCTGTTGCATAGATTTCTTTTGTGGTGCATTCTGGTGGAGCATCTCTTGATAACCACCCTTTCTTTTCATTCAGAGCATCACAGAAGTGTAAGAGAAAATTTGGAAGGGTTTTCAAATGGTTCTGTGTCACTATTAGGTGATAGTTCTCAAAGAAGAACAAGAGTGAATGAGGAACCGAGAGCCTTATTATCCCTGTTAAATGATTCGAAATCTTGTGAAGATCTGCAAGGCGTTGGATCATTTAATACCACCTGTTTGTTGAACTCAAACTTGTATTTGGATTCCAATCTCTATGTATATGGTACTGGAAACCTAGAGATTCTTCCTCGTGTATCCATTCTTTGTCCAATAGAAGGCTGTATCATCACATTTAATATGTCTGGAAATGTTAAGATTGGTCAGCATGCCACAATAATTGCTGGTTCTGTGGTGTTCTCATCTTCCAACCTTGTTATGGATTATAACTCTTCTATAAATACAACAGCATCGGGTGGATCACCACCTTCCCAAACTAGTGGGACTCCAGTGGGCTATGATGGTGCTGGTGGAGGACATGGTGGTCGTGGGGCTTCCTGCTTGAAAAACAATAAGACTAGTTTTTGGGGAGGTGATGTTTATGGTTGGTCTTCATTATCTGAGCCATGGAGTTATGGAAGCAAGGGTGGTGGCACATCTGCCAAAAATCCATTTGGAGGGAATGGTGGAGGACGTGTTAAACTTCTAGTAACAGATACACTCTACATAAATGGTTATGTAACTTCTGAAGGTGGATATGGGGGATCAACTGGCGGAGGAGGATCAGGCGGAAGTATATTTGTGTATGCTGTAAAACTGTGAGTACATACTTCTATGTTCCATCTGATGCTTGTACTACTACCAATGATCCTGAGAATAAGTTGCAGATATCCACAAATAAATTTCATGACGATTTATAATGATAACGTTATAGGTTTGAGTATGGCTATTAATCTTCGAAAGTACTGGTTATGAACCATATAAGATGCTTAAAGTTCCAATGACATGACTTTGTCCTGTTTTTAATTTACTGGTATATGTACTGTTCTAAGAATTTTTATTTGTTCTCTAGACAGTATAATTGGGATGAAAATTTTAAGCTTCAGTTTTGGTGCAATTACAATGCCTCATATAGAGTTTAGTGAAAAGAAGAGTGTTTATGGTCCACCAAGTTCAGGAACTGCTTAATGCATATGGCATGCATCTTTTGTTCGTATAACCTTTAGGAAGTTACAAATAAGTTTCCTTAATGACTGGTTGGATTTTCTTAAACTATTAAGAAGCAAGAGTGAAGAGTGTCAAGAGTCTAATTTGAAAATATACTGTCAAATATTTATGCTAGTTCAATATTTTTAATCCATGACAAGTTCGTATGATTTTCTAGACAGGCAAATGAGTTGTTAATGCTCCATATAATTGGTATACAAAGCGTAGTTCTTTTAGTATGCATTTGCAATTTTTACCAGACTTACTAATTTGCAATATCCCGTTGCTTTGCTGAACATATTTCATCAGATCATGGTTATGTTCATCTTCCTAAAGACCAAATCTTTCAGTAGGTGAACCGTTTATTGTCTCACCTTGTTAAGTAATTTTTACTCGACTCTTTTTTTCACGAGTCACTGAACTTGGATCATTTTTGAGAGCTGATGATAACATAAGAAACAATATAATCAACTTTTATTTTTGGTATTTCTTCTCATTTTTTGCATTTCACATAGGAAGGGATATGGTACCATCAGTGCAGCTGGTGGGAGAGGATGGGGTGGCGGTGGCGGCGGAAGGATATCACTGGATTGTTACAGCATTCAAGAAGATGTGAAAGTTACAGTGCATGGTTTGTATTAATCACAATCTGTATCTGATAGTTGACTTAAGGCAACAATTACTAATGATAAATATTTATTTGTATGTCTCAACTTGCTATAGGTCGAGTATAATTTCATTTCAATAACTAATCATTGACAGTTAAACTAGAATAAAGGCAGTTTTGACGGTGAAAATATCAATTCTTTTTTTGCATAAGATTGACATAGCCACTTTGTGGATCACTATAATAAATGGCTTATAGGACTTACAAATTTAATAATACTATTGATTTTGGAAAATTTACTATTGGAAATGTTGTCTCCCTCTTCTTAAGTAGGTATGTATATATGTATTGTGCGAAAGTCTCTTGCATAAAGTATCACTTTCTAATTTGTATGTTTTTCTATGTTTCAGGTGGTTTAAGTATTGGCTGCCCTGGAAATGCTGGAGCAGCTGGAACTTACTTCAATGCTGATTTACACAGTTTAAGAGTTGGCAATGACAATGTCACTACTGATACTGAAACCCCTTTGCTTGATTTTCCAACTAGGCCACTGTGGTCACATGTTTTTGTGGAGAATAATGCAAAAGTGCTGGTTCCGCTGCTATGGACCAGAGTTCAGGTTTTCAAAATTTTGTATTTTTCAAGTTTATTTTTATGATGTTTATCATATTTCTTATTTGTTATATTTTATGCATGGATACATAAAAAGTCAGTAGAACTCTCATTTGTTGTTGAAAAGTTGCTCTTGACATGCACCAATCAACCAGAGATGTCTACTCTTTGCAAAGCCTACTCTTGGGTTATTATGATTGTGGAATATCAATATTAACATTTGCATTCAAACACTGAGGGTGACATGAACAAGACATTTTTGTTCTGGACATTTGACTCTGATGTATTTCTTGGTTGGTACTAGGGTCTGTGAATTTCTGCCGTATATTACCATAAAGACATTTTTTTCTACCTTATTTTTGTTTCAGTCTATGTTTGTCTAAAATGCAATTTGTCAATAGGGCATTTGTTAGGATAAATATGATATATCTTCAGATTCTGGTGGAAATCACACTTATCTTTCTTTAGACAAAAGTTAATTGCTTCCTTTGGTTGATTTTTCCTCTATTTGACCAAGTTGATTCCTTCTATTGTGTTTGTGTTGCCAACGTATGTTTTCCTTTAGCTCAAAAATCATGTTGCTCTCTTATCTCTACCTTTAATCTTCTTAGAAGTCTTTTGATATTTACTGCTCAATCTCAACTCTTCAACTGAAAAGGTGAGAGGACAAATCAGTCTATATCGTGGAGGCAGCATCACTTTTGGATTGTCTGAGTTTCCAATTTCGGAATTTGAGCTTGTTGCAGAGGAGCTTTTGATGAGTGACTCTATCATAAAGGCAAGTTTTTGTTCCAGTAGATTTTTATAAAAGAAAATAGTATTATTCTTGTTTTGCGTGTTCATATGAGCGGTACAATTAGTTTTTTTATTACCAATTCTATCCATTTAAGTCTGACTGCGAACAACCATTCCCCCATCAACCAGGCTGGCAAGCTAGCCAAGCTATGCTCTAGATTTTGCGATCATTTTAATAAAAAGTTATCGAGCTGGAGAATGCAAAATGTGCTCCCAGTCAAGCTTGGGTTATCTGAAAATGTCAATTAATTTGATTTGAAACCTAGAAAAATAACTATTCTTTTAGTGTGTATTTATTGTTGATACCAAAAAGGTAACTTAGATTTTAGAATATACCAGATTATTTTTAAAAAGAATTGTCTGCCACTTATAAGCCTTTTCTGTTAGGTGGTAACAAACATTTTTTAGCATTTTATATCAGAGTAGGAAATTTGGAGTAAAATTTCTGACTTATCTAATAAGCATGTCTGCCCATACGAGCTACTCCTTGGAAGAACTGTGTTTTGTTTCTAACAAGTGTGTGTTAATTTTCCGAATACTTTCCAGGTTTTTGAAAATTTATTTGCAAGTCTTGTCTAATTTTCTTCTTATATGATAGTTCCTACAGGGGCATCATTGTTTGAAAGATACTGAGCTATGTGGTATTTAAGATGTATATTCTTTCTGGCACTAAAGAGTTGGCTATTACTTTTATATTTAAGATCTAAAATAATCTCTTTTCCATGCTAAAGGTTTATGGGGCATTTAGAGTTGCTGTCAAGATGTTACTCATGTGGAGCTCCAAGATTAAAATTGATGGTGGTGGGAATACTGTTGTTACGGCTTCAGTCCTTGAAGTGAGGAATTTGGTGGTTCTTAGGGTAGGGTAATTCAAAACTTAGCCACATCTGTGACTAGTATTCCACGTCCAAAAACACGCATTTCCTGTTCCTAATGAATCAAAGCTCTGGGATTAACTAGATCCTGCGTCTTTTGCAGCAAAACTCTGTAATTAGTTCAAATGCAAATTTGGGTGTGTATGGTCAAGGACTTCTGAGGTTGACTGGTTATGGTGATGCAATCAAAGGGCAACGACTTTCCTTGTCTCTTTTTTATAATATAACTGTAAGCCATGATTATTTTTATGGATTAAATATATGCAAGTTTATTTAATTAGATTTTCCAATTCTATTCCTTTTTGTGCATGCCTTTCTTTTCTAATGGTATTGATATTGATGTGGATCCTTTCAACTCTCACTATAGGTTGGCCGTGGATCTTTACTTCAGGCTCCACTCGACAATGATGGCAGTCGAAGTGTGTGAGTATGAAAATTGGATACGTGTATATCTTTTACAATATTTTCGTATTCATTAGCAGAAAGATCATTAGAATTTGGTCTTGTTTTATCTTTTTAGGGTAACGAAATCCCTGTGCGAGACTCAGGCATGTCCCACAGATTTGATAACTCCACCAGATGATTGCCATGTCAACTACACACTGTCCTTTTCACTGCAAGTAAGTGCCCTACATTCATCATCAGAAAATGCTAATGTTCTATTTAGAAACTATACCAACATTATTTTGATTTTAATTTAATTTTTTTTCCTTTTTCTTGCTACTGGGATCACCATAATCTTCAAAACCTCACATACACATGGCTTTTATTTGGTGAGTGATTTTAACAATAGAGTCATAATGTCACAGGTCATGTTATTTGTTTTCTTAGTGTCTAAAAGCAAATTGCTTACAAAGTCACATTTGGTTGAAGCTTATGCTCATTATGGCGTGTTTTTCTAGCCTTTTTTTATGATTTTCTGTTAGGTGTCATCTTTTATGTCTTTTGTAATTGTCTAAGCTGATAGTATCTATGTTCACCTTGAGGGTATAATTTGAATATTAGATAATCCAACTCTAATAAAGAAAAATAGATATTCCAACTTTATCAATAGAGTAGTAAATTTTTTCGTAGTTTCAGATTTATTTATTTTTGTATGTCCATTAGTTTCATGGATATTTTTGCACTATATAATGTTTTGGAAACATTGTGATGTGCTTCATCTGTCTGTATACTATTGCAGGCATTTAGTATTTATGACTACATGCATCTAGATATTGTTATTTTCCTTTAGTTGAGAAGCAGGAAACGTGGATGATTTTTCTTGGTTCAATTTCTATTAACTTTAACTTATGGTCAACATTTGTGTATAGCATCCATTTGATGTCTTGGCCCTGGCTGTGAGTCCTATTGCCACTACCCACACTATTAATTGTTTCCATTATGGCTTCAACTGCTGATGATATATACCTTATCTATTAAGTAATTTGGTCCATAGTTATACAAATATTACTTTTCAAAATGATAAAAAAAAATTAATTGTAGATTTGTCGTGTTGAGGACCTTTTGGTAAACGGCTTTGTCAAAGGAAGTATAGTTCACATCCACAGGGCAAGAACAGTTATTATTGACTCTGATGGCCTTATCACTGCATCTGAATTAGGTGACCTATAACAGAATTTATTTTTTGATTTAAACCATTGCATATCTAGATTCTTGATCTCTAGTTCTCTCTCTCTCTCTCTCTCTACTCTTTCAGGTTGCATTGAAGGTATTGGAAAGGGAAACTATTCAAATGGAGCTGGTAGCGGTGCTGGGCATGGGGGAAGAGGGGGATCTGGATATTTCAATGGGATGATGAGCAAAGGTGGAAAGGAGTATGGAAATGCTGATCTTCCATGTGAGTTAGGAAGTGGAATCAAAGGTCCCAATCGGTCATATGATGATGTGGTTGGAGGGGGAATGATTGGTAAGGATTCTGAAAAATCTAACTCTTAAGCGTATGGCTTTGTGTACGAGTTTATGGATGCAGGTGCTTGCCCATTGCATATTGTCAGTGCAATAATGTCCAAACTTAGGATCCAAATATCCTTTTTGAATCCTGATCTAAGTTGTTTAAATAAATTTAGTGTTTGGGTGCCATAGTTTGCAATATGAGCTATAATTATTAATTTTGCTTCAATAGTTTCCAAATTCCAACTCTTTGATGTGCAAAACTACTATTAATTGTCGTTGCAAATAATTCTTACTCATATTTTATGTGTACTAGTGATGGGATCGATGCAGTGGCCACTATTAAGGCTTGAAATTTATGGAAATTTGAGTGCTGATGGTCAAAGTTTTAATAAAGCAATAAGAAACATTAATGTTTCTTTGACTGGCGGCATTGGTGGAGGTTCTGGTGGAACAATCCTCCTTTTCCTTCAAGAGCTCAGGCTTGCAAAGAATTCATCTTTATCTGTTGTTGGAGGCCATGGAGGTCCTCTTGGCGGAGGTGGAGGTGGAGGTGGTAGAGTTCACTTTCACTGGTCCAAGATAGAGTTTGGGGATGAATATACTCCTGTTGCCAGAGTACATGGGTCCATCAACAGTAGGTAATAATTGGAAAATTCTTATTGACTTATTCCCCCCTCCCTAGTTTTAGCATTACCATGACTATGACATTATTACAGTAGTGCTCCAATCATCTACTGTTATAGCTTGCATTGTCTGTCTGCAAGCGTATGCACTGTTTGATTTTTAGTTCAAAGAGGGAGTTATATCTTGATGTGGATCCTACTTCATCAGAAATCTTTTGGATCAGAATTATATTCCAAATCTCTAAAAAAGTTGCATAGAATTGGTAACTAATACCTTTGGTGAACATGTCTGCTGCATTTTCACTGCTTACACTGGTGGAGGAATGACAAAATCAGACTGAATACTGTATCAGCGTGCTTTTTTATCTCTGAGAATCGTTATATTCAGCATCTTAGGTCATCAGGTCTAATTTTATAATCAGTTAAAACTTGAACAGAATTATTTTTTAATTGTCATATCTAGCTCTTTTAATATTAATGGAGTCATCTATCAAATGAGGAACTTTCTTGATGACATTTATCTTGCTTCATGAATTTGTTTACTAACAGTGGAGGTTTTGGGAATGATGGTGGTCTTTACGGGGAGGAAGGCACTATCACTGGAAAAAAATGTCCCAAGGGCCTTTATGGAACTTTCTGTAGGGTATGTTTCTTATGTTTTTTTTTAATGTGATACTAGTTTTAACTTTTTCGTGTTTACTGGAAAATGGAAGGAAACATTTTTCTCGTCTCATCTGAGGTACAGAGCTAATTGTAAATCAATTGCCTTTAGGCGTTGAGAGAGAGCATTGCAATGCTGAAACACACCTTAGGGGTGGTCAATATATTACACGTTCAAAATCTTTGTAACTGTTGCAAGTTTCATGGTCTATATAGTTGGGCTATCAGGGAATATAAGAATATTAGAGATCTTTAAAGAAAACAGGTTCTCATTTAGTAATATGATCAATTATTAGATGCTTCTTTTCAATTTATCTCTTACAGACTGCTCCAATTAGGTAAACATACAGTGAGATGCCTACTTGAGATGCATCTTTCCTTTTCAAACTAAGTGGTCGTATCTCATAAATCAAGGAAAAAAAGAATTTAAATATTCTATTCCTAATCCTCTATATATGTATAGTACACAATATATTGAGGAAAATTAGTAACGTTTCTATAATTTCATCTATTAACATGACATTTTCTAGCAGACAAGCAACTCTTTAATTGGGAATATGATTTTATTTTTATTTGCTATGAGAGTGTCCTGAAAAATTAACCAAGTAAGCTTTTTAATTTTAAGTTTCTGTTTTGTCCCGACTAAGGAGAAAAACATGAAAAGTAAAGAAAGATAATTACTATCTAGCTTCTGATATGTTGATGACATATTGCTCAAATTAGTATAGTGTGTTTTCATAAACAGTTTTTATTTTTTATCAGGAAAAATATTTTAATACCCTGTGCTAAGGGGAATTAATATGGATGATAAACAGTTAACTACCTTACTTGAGAGCATGAAATTTTGTGTCTTTTATTTTATCTTTTGCTGAAAACCTTTTGACCACTACAAAAATTACAGGAATGCCCTGTTGGTACATACAAAAACGTTGATGGCTCTGATTCACATCTTTGTATGCCTTGTTCACTTGATCTCCTTCCACGTCGTGCTGAATTCATCTATGAACGAGGTAACTTTTGTGGTTTTGTTTGAGTTAGCACTTTCACCTTTTTTGTATTTGGTTATTTTTGTTTTCTAGGTCCCATCTGACATAGTTTCACAATTGTTGTAGGTGGAGTATCTCAGGCATCTTGTCCATACAAATGTATAGCTGACAAGTACAGAATGCCAAATTGCTACACTCCTCTTGAAGAGCTGATGTATACGTTTGGAGGCCCTTTTCCCTTTGCAATTCTTGTCTTATGCATTTTGGTGTTTCTGGCGTTGTCACTGAATGCTTTAAGAATCAAATTGATGGGACCAGGCTCATATGACAGTTCAGGTTCAATTGAGTCGCATGGTCATCACCATTTCCCATATCTTCTTTCCTTATCTGAGGTACATCTTGTATAGTAAGCAGTCCAGTCTAAGTCTGGCTTCTAACTGATTACTGTGCTTATCTGGAGAATTTTATCACAACTTCTAGTATGATATTTTTTATCTTCTGAAACTTAGGTTCGTGGAACTAGATCTGAAGAAGCTCAAAGCCATGTCCACCGAATCTACTTTATGGGTCCCAATACCTTTAGAGAACCATGGCACCTTCCTTATTCTCCTCCAAATGCAATTATAGAAATAGTGTAAGAGAACAACTAAATTCTTAAAGTTATAATGGCAGAGTAGGATGTCAATATTTTGTTATGTTGCTTTGGTCTCAGACATTGTTTTAATCTGGTCAACTAATTTATATCTAGTAGTAAGTTTGCTTCTGTTCTTTTTCTTATTAGAAAAGAACTTATTTTCCTGTTATCACTAGCTCAGAGGATTGATTCTTGATCTAAAGTACTCTTTAGTGAAGCTTCCAGTTGACTGCTCTGTGTATTGTGGAAAATAATGTCCTAAGCAACTAGCAAGTTTCTGTATTACATCCTTGTTTTGTCAATATAATACCCATTGCATAAATGTCATCGCTATTCTTCCTGGCTGCAGGTATGAAGATGTTTTTAACAGATTTATTGACGAGATCAACTCTGTTGCAGCATATGATTGGTGGGAGGGGTCAGTGCATAGCATACTCTCTGTTCTTGCATATCCATGTGCCTGGTCCTGGAAACAGTGGCGACGGAGATGCAAAGTTCATCGTCTTCAGGAATTTGTTAAGTCTGAATATGATCATTCATGTCTCCGATCTTGCAGATCCAGAGCCTTATACAAAGGGATGAAGGTTGGATTTATCATCCGTCTTTTCTGGGCAATTAAGAATGATAGTGGAAAAAGAATGGTCTCACTTTTTGGTTGCTTATCCACGTTTTGGAAAAAGAATATAAATTAATCATTTAACGTTTTGTTTTCACACTGGGACCCACCACTGGTAAAAGTTAAAACTCCTATTGTTAACAAAGTGTGTTAACTCAAGCAGAAAAGAACCTCAAGATTTGTTATCCTTAGTATTTTAGCTTAAGAAATTGACGTTTTCACTTAGCTGGTTATTGGAGATTCCACATACCACAAAATGTTAGGATAAATTGAACTTTGTACACTAATAGCACCTCCTTATGAAAGTGACAAATTATGCAGGTTGGATCTACACCAGATTTGATGGTAGCATATATTGATTTTTTCCTTGGTGGTGATGAGAAACGAGTAGATATTGTATCAATCATACAGAAGAGATTTCCAATGTGCATAATTTTCGGTGGGGATGGTAGCTATATGTCACCTTATAACGTTCAAAGTGATGCATTGTTGACCAATCTCCTTGGCCAGGTTTGTATGATATCCATGATTTTTTCAGTAAGTAAATAATGATTCTTGAGCTATTGGTCTGTCTTAAAGTATTTTATTTCCAGCATGTCCCAGCAACTGTTTGGAATCGCCTAGTTGCTGGTTTAAATGCTCAGTTGAGGATGGTGAGGCATGGATCTATTCGCTCTGACCTAGTCCCTATTATTAATTGGATAAACAGTCATGCAAACCCTCAACTTGAGTTTCATGGAGTAAAAATTGATCTTGGATGGTTCCAAGCAACCGCTTCTGGTTACTATCAGTTAGGGATCTTGGTCATTGTTGATGACTATCCTCATCAAAATGTGCATCACATTGAAATGTTTGATGAAAGTAGTAATGAATCTCCCAGGTAACTTCAGTAATTTCAAGACTGCTAAGTCGATATCTTGTCTTCTCCACGTCTTTGAACTGAAACTTTGCATCCTTTACAAATGCTTTGGTACTTCATGGAGATGTTTCACTGATGTATCTAATGAACATAGGATGCATCTCATGCATGCACATCTAACATATATATCATTTTCTCTGTTTCCCCTATTCATTTTTTATAATCAAAATTCAATTTTGATTCTCTATCCTACCGATGAACAATATTGTTCGATATATTTATGATTGTTAAGTCACACATTGGCTAAGAGTAAGTCAGCAGTACTGCTTATAAGTTTGGGTAACCCTCTAACTCACAAGCTAGCTTTTGGGTTAAGAGTTAGGCCTGAGTTTCTAAGAATGATTTATTTGTTAAAGGGATCATATTATAGGTTGATTAAAAGTGTGTTCGTATAAGTAAAAAATGAAGTGGTGATAAAACTGGAAAAATTCTGTGGAAGCAATTCTTTGGATTTTGTGGATGGAGAGGAAAAATAGATATTTTGAGTAGGCTAAAAAAAATAGCAATCTTTTGCAATATAAAGTATTGTTCATGGCTTTATCAAGAGCATTGGTTTCTAAACAGTTGAAAGACTAATCTTGTGGAGCTTATATAGGGATGGAGTTTTGTAAAGGATTGGCTATTTTATAGCTAGATGTTTTCTTTTGACTGGATTTCTGTTCAGACTTGTATTTTTGTTACTATTTATAACTATTATATAAATATATTAAGATGTTTCTTAAACTGAAACTGGTTACATGAGTAAAATTCTGGAGTCATGATTAATAGGTTTGCAAGGTATTTATTCCCGATTCTTAAATTTTTTGTAAAGGCCGAACATTTATGGTTCCTTAATTTTGACCAATTTTACACTTTAGTTCCTTAACTTTTTTTCATTAAACTTGGTCCATTAAATTTTTAATTTTCACAAATTTGATTCAAATCTAGAAATTTCACTGTATCGGTCAGATTTAATATGTTAAAATTACAGTTTTTTTTCTTATGATTTAGTGTTAACTTTTCAAGTTTAACACATTTAGTCCCTTTTGGATCAAATTTGTAAAAATTAAAAATTTAGTGTAGTAAATCTAACGAAAAAAAGTTAGAGGACCATAAGTGGTGTTTAGCTTCTTCTTTTTTAAATGTAACAGTCAAAAATAATCATTGCAATTAGATGTTTATTTAATTTTCTTCTTTTTTGGTTGACCTAATTGCAGTTTGTGGTTGGTTTGTCTTTAGCCGTTTTACTGCAGTGGTATGATTTTGGGTCCCAAAATAGTTAGCAGTAGCACATTTTAAATACAATTTTTTTATCGGCTGATATCTCAAACTGATATTGTAGCTATGTACATACTGGCTTTGCTTAGATGATTCTTGACTTGTTCGTTCACTTAATCATCTGTATAGCAGGACTGATTTAGGATATACAAGAAATTGTTCTAGGCAGTTGAAACAAAGCTGGCCAAACATAAACCAAGCATTATCTCTTAAAACGGTAACTGGAGGGATTAATGGAGGTGTTATAAGTGAGACAACCTTGAAATCCCTTGATTATAGAAGAGACTATCTCTTTCTTCTTTCTCTTTTCTTGCACAATACGAGACCGGTTGCTCGTCAGGTATTTTTCTGACACCATTTGCACCACTCCCGTGATATTTTGATCTGTGTAGCTTTTAATGGTCTCATTCTAATTTTGTTTTTCAGGAAACGTTGCAGCTGCTAATCACTGTCATGCTTTTGAGCGACCTTTCTGTCACCCTTCTGACATTGCTTCAATTCTATTGGATATCTCTTGGAGCTTTCCTTGCGGTCTTGCTTATCCTTCCACTGTCTCTACTTTCTCCTTTCCCTGCTGGATTGAATGCCCTGTTCAGCAAGGAACCTAGAAGAGCTTCACTTACTCGTATATATGCATTGTGGAATGCTACATCTCTATCTAATGTTGTAAGTTGAATGAAAAAATTTGATCTTATTAACCAGAAATTTATTTTTTATAATTTTGCAAGCGACAATAAATAATTTGGTTAGAAAAATATCACTCAGTCAAATCACAGGTCACATGTTCCTGAATCTCTATTTTTATGATTTAAAAAAAATCTATTTTCTTTGTATCCTACAGTGCTGGCACTTTATGGATCTTAGCTAAAATTGTTTGAATTCATACACTCTTTTACCCTACTTATTGATTTTCCTATAGACCATGAGAGGTTAAGATGCTTGCACTTTGCCGAAACTCAACTATTTATTTGCATAGACTAATCAGAAATCTATATTACGACTTGACTTTTGTAGGGAATTGCATTTATTTCTGGCATCTGTCATTATGGATTTTCCTCTTTCTTGCCATCCAACAAGGCCAACTCATGGAACATTAGAAGGTGCGTTTAAATCTTTCTCCCCATATACATGGAAATAAACAATGGTCAGTTTCGGTGAACTGATTGCTGCTTCATATTAATACATTAGCACAACCAAAAAAATTAGGACACATTGTCTTCTTCTTCTATTTCATGCATATGACAAGGAATTATGGTTTTAACTTTACATGGAAGGTGCTCCTTTGTTAAATCTAGAATTGATAAGGAGTCAATTAATGTTCGTCTTGCCATTTGAAGATTTGCTTAAAAATAGATGATCAAAAGGACCTTTGACCTTTCTCTAATTCCTATGGCGTTCCACAACCAGATTACTATTCTACACCTAAAATGACGAATCTTTGAAACAGGCTAGGCAAAATTTATTCTAAATTTATATTTATTTATTATTATTATTATTATTTTTTTTTGCTAACATCAATTTCTCTTTTTGCCATAATAACTTGAAAGTTTTAACATTTTAGAAAATATTTGGCTAGTTTTAGATTGTTTAAAACTCTCTTTCTTCATAATCTTTTTAATGAAGATTTTGTTCCATTCCTCTGCCTAACCATTCTGAGATAATGCTCAATTTTACATGACTTTAGAGAGGATGATAAATGGTGGATTCTTCCAACCATTCTTCTGCTGTTCAAGATGATACAAGCTCGTTTTGTGGATTGGCATATAGCAAACCTGGAAATCCAAGATTACTCCCTTTTCTGTCCGGATCCAGATGCTTTTTGGGCGCATGAGTCTGGTTCGTGAGGTAAAAGGACTCATAAGGGATTTCTTCCATGAAGATATCCATCAACTTTTTCATGTAAATATATTCAAAGATGTATAAAGCCATTCAATATAGGTAGGTATGTGCAATTGTAGCAGCTTTGTTGAGTTTTGTTAGAGATATAGGAAATGGATTGAGACTCCATTTTTTATTTTTATTTCCATGAATATATCTCTTCCCCAACAATGATAATATTTTCTATGCATAAAGAAAATTTTGAATCCTTAGGTTCAGTGTTTAAATTGAATGTGACCAAAAAGAAGTCTCAATTTTCCTATGTATTTCACCTTACGAGAGCGAGTGTCAGAGCTCCCCAAATGTCAAATATTCTCTTGGTTTATTTTAGTTTCCTTTTAAAAAAATGCTGTTTATTTTAGAAAAAAAATTGAGCCCTTTTTTGTTTTGGGCTATGAGAGCATTTTTAGTTATTAGAATTGTCTTTTTACAGCAAGACTTGTTGTCATTTCGATATAGTTTGTGTGATTTTACCACCTAAATCCAAATTTTGTGTTGATATTCTTTTCTGTTACTATCCAGATCCACATTATTGTCTTTGTACTTAAGTACTATTGGGTTTGCTCAAATTATATTTCAGGATTTCATCTCCTTGAAATGTTTCCAATACAGGGAAATGTAAGGGTCTGGTTTGACTCAAAAATATAGATTTATATGAAAATTATTTTATTTAAAAATTCTTATTTCTGTGCTTAGAAAAAAATAAAAAATAATTAATAATAATAATTTTTTGAATTTGAGTTTGTTTAACAAATTATTCAAATTTTATTTAGTTTAGTTTATTTATATTTGGAAAAAAAAGGAGCAAACATGGATTTCTGGATATAATGCAAAACTTCATGCATGTATTTCTTCAAATCCTGTAACTATAGGATTTATATATTTTAGTTATGTAATTTTTTAGGTAAATTTATTTAATCTTATAATTTAAAGGTAGGATCAATTAAGTTATATTTTTCAAAACTATGATTTTCTAAAGGGTTAAATAGGAATTATATATTTTATAATAAAAAACATTGAAAAAGAGAGAAAAAAAAAGTGTATAGCCCTCCCCTCTCCTATTCTCTTAATCTTATTTTTTATTTTTTTATTTCTCTCTCCTACTCACTCTTTCTCACTCTTTCTCACAATTTTTTATTTATTTTTAATTTCTCTTTCTCCTATTTACTCTTCTTTTCTCTTAATTTTATTTTTTATTTTTATTAATAAAATAACGATAAGAGAAGGAAAAGGAAAAGGAGAGAAGGGGAGAGAAAAAAGATAGTGTATTTTTTTTTTCCTTTTTTATTTTTTGTAATAAAATATATAATTTTTATTCTATTCTTATAAAAATTCAAATTTTTTAAAATTTTGATTTTGTTAATCATAATTTTAATAAGAATAATAAAACTCGCCTAACAAATTATTGAGCTAAAATATATAAATTATATGGTTACTAAACTAAGATGATTATGCACCGTAGCATGGGATATATTATTTTGAAATGTGATTTCTTCTTTTATCAAGATTATTTTATTAAAAATATTTATCTACATCTAAACTTTGAGATGTAAATTGAGTTGTTTTATGTCACATTTAGTTTTTCTAATAGATTTATGGTGTAATATCTCATTTTATTTAAATATTATCTTATTTAAATTGTATCCTTAATGTTGGAGATTACTATAAAACTTCTTAATTTAAAGAACAAAACAAGGAGTTTAATTCAATGAGTAATTTAAGGAACCATTAATTTAAAGAGTAATTCAAGGAGTAAATTTTCTTATAAATAGATTTATAATTGTAATAAATTAATCATCCAAAATGTTCATTCTAATAGAGAGAAAATTTTGTGAGAAAAAATTGAGAGTAATTTTATTGGGTGTAATTGGGTTATGGGTTGTGAGTTGTGAGTGTTGTAAACAACTTGTGTAATTTCTCCTCTTTCAGTAAAAAAAATCTACAGCAGGTCCGGAGACATAAACAAGATTGGTTGAACTCCGTTATCAAATTTATGTGTTATTTTTCTATTATTGTTTTCTCGTAAATTTGACTTATCGGGAATTTGCGTAATTTTTTAACAACTAGTATCAAAGCTTTTGGTACTGATTTATGTCAATTTCCTACAATGTTACTATTCATGTGAATAGTGAAATTTTGTCGACGATATTTGTTTGTTGGCAGAGGTGTTCTAATACACGATGGTTTGTAGAAATAGTCAGAAACGATCTGGAGGAAGTCAGATTTGAGTGAGAGCAATGACCGTAGATGAAGGAAGGGTGAAACTCGAGAAATTTGATGGCACAGATTTTGGGTTTTGGAAAATGCAGGAAGAAGATTAGAATCTTCTAAACAGACAAGCCCTCAGAGTTATTCGATTGACGTTATCCCGTAATGTTGCTTTCAACATAGCAAAGGAAAAGACCATAACAGGTCTTATGGCAGCTCTATCCAATATGTATGAGAAGTCATCAGCCTCAAACAAAGTGCACTTGATGAGGTGTTTGTTCAATTTGCGAATAACGGAAGATACATCAGTAGCTCAACATCTTAATGAACTCAACACAGTCACAACCCAGTTGAGTTTAGTGGAAATTGAATTCGATGAAGAAGTATGAGCATTGATACTTTTGTCTTCTTTACCAGAAAGCTGGAATGCTACTGTCACGGTTGTGAGTAGCTCGTCAGGAAGTAATAAGTTGAAATTTGACGATGTTCGTGATCTGGTTCTCAGTGAAGAGATCCGACATAGAGAATCAAGTGAATCGTCAATTTCTTTATTTTTACATATAGAGTCAAGAGGAAGAAATCCAACCAAAGGGAATTGACATGCCAGAATAGACTACCAAGGTAGATCAAAGGACAGGAAGTCTAAATCCAAGAATCCTAATAATTCTCATAGCTCGAAGACTATCGAGTGCTGGAATTGTGGAAGAATCGTGCACTACAAAAATTAGTGCAAGAGTGCACCGAAGGATAAACAAGTGAAGGTAGAGGCAAATGTTACTTCCACCTCAAGAAGAGATTATGCATTGATATGCTCTTTGGAGAACAAGAAAGAATCTTGGGTGTAAGACTCTAGAGCATCGTTCCATGCTACTTCATAGAAAGAATTCTTCGAGAAATATGTCCACGGAAACCTTGGAAAGGTATATCTTGGTGATAACCAACCATGTGTTATTATTTGCAAAGGTGTAGTGAAGATTAAGTTGAACGGGTTTGTTTGGGAGCTAAAGGATGTCAGGCATATTCCTGACCTAAGAAGGAACTTAATCTCAGTAGTGCAATTGGCCAGTGAAGGCTACACTACGATCTTTCATGGTGATGATTGAAAGATTTCAAAGGGCGCAATGACAGTTGCTCGAGGCAAGAAGAATGACACTCTTTACATGACAGTAGGAACACATTGTTCAATCGCATTTGCAGCAAGTAATGAAACATCAAACTTGTGGCACTAGAGACTAGGCCACATGAGTGAGAGGGGATGGAGATTATGCACTCAAAGGGAAAACTTCCATGTCTAGAGTATGCAGAGATAGACATGTGCGAAGATTGCATACTTGGAAAGCAAAAGAAGTCAACTTTCAGACAAGTTGTAGAACACCAAAGAAGGAAAGGCTAGAGCTTATTCACTCTGATGTTTGGGGACCAACGATCGTCTCATCCATTGGTGGGAAACACTACTTTGTGACTTTCATCGATGATCACTCTCGAAAGGTATGGGTTTACTTTCTAAAGCATAAGTTTGAAGTATTTGAGGCTTTCAGAAAATGGAAAGCTATGGTGGAAAATGAGATGGGTTTGAAGATCAAAAAGCTCAGAACCGATAATGATGGTGAATATGAAGACACCATATTCAAAAAAATTTACTATGAGTATGGGATCAGAATGGAAAGAACTATGCCAAACATAACTCAACACAATGGTGTAGCTAAGCGTATGAACCAAACGTTGACAGAAAAAGCCAGAAGCATTTGTATACAGTCAGGTCTACCGAAGCAGTTCTGGGCAGAAGCAGTCAACATGATAGCTTACTTGATCAACCGAGGTCCATCTATTCCATTGGAACACAAAATACCATAGGAGGTATGGAGCAGAAAAGAGGTGAAACTATCACATTTAAAAGTTTTTGGTTGTGTAGTATTTATGCATATCAGTGATAGGCATGAATAAGCTTGATCCCAAATCCAAGAAATGCACATTCATCGGATATGGTAAGGATGAGTTTGGCTTCTGCATTTGGGATGAAGAAAACAAGAAAGTGATCTGTAGTAGAGATGTGATTTTCAACGAAAGGGTGATGTATAAGGACATGCATAAACTAGACGCCAACAACTCAGAGCAGAATGAGTCAGTATTTGCAGATGCAGATGATGTCCTATATAGTTCCGCAATAGAACCAATTGTAATAAGTCCTCCGCTAGAGAAACTTGTTGGACAAAGCAGTACGCAGCAGTCAGACATACCACAACCTCCTACTTCAACTCCTGTATTGAGAAGGTCTTCTCGACCTCATGTGCCTAACAAGAGATACATGAACTATATGTTGCTAACTGATGGAGAGGAGCCTAAATGCTATGATGAAGCTTGTCATACTCGAGATTCCAGCAAGTGGGAGCTTGCCATGAAAGAAGAAATGAAATCTCTCATCTCCAACCAGACATAGGAACTAGCTGAGTTACCTATGGGAAAGAAGGCACTTCACAACAAATGGGTGTACTGGGTGAAAGAGGAGCATGATGGTTCCAAGAGATACAAAGCCCGCCTAGTTTTCAAAGGGTTTCAACAAAAGGAAAGAGTTGACTACACTGACATTTTTGCTCCCGTTGTGAAGCTCAATACTATCATATCAGTGTTGAGTATTATAGCCATTGAAGATCTTCATCTTGAACAGTTGGATGTGAATACTGCATTCCTTCACGAAGATTTAGATGAAAAGATATTCATGTACCAACCAGAAGGTTTCTTAGAAAAAGGGAAGAAGAATATGGTGTGCAAACTTAAGAAGAGTTTGTGTGGCTTGAAACAAGCTCCGAGACAATGGTACATAAATTTTGACAACTTCATGCACAATGAAGGTTTCCAGAAGTGCAATGTTTACCATTGTTGCTACTTCAAGAGATATAGGTCCAGTTATATCATTTTACTACTTTATGTTGATGATATGTTAGTAGCAGGTTCAAATATGGATGATATTAGAAGGTTGAAGCATCAATTGTCAAAGGAGTTTGACATGAAAGACTTGGGTCCAACAAAGAAAATTCTTGGAATGCAAATCACAAGAAATAAGAAGAAAGGATCCTTCTAGTTATCTCAAGCAGAGCACATCAATCGTGTTTTGCAGAGATTTAACATGAGTGATGCCAAGCCAGTTAGCACACCCTTAGCCAGTCACTTTTGCATATCCAAGGATCATTCTCCTCAAACAGAGGAAGAAAAAGAATTCATGGTTAAGGTTCCTTATGCCTCAGCCATTGGAAGTTTGATGTACGCAATGGTCTGTACGAGACCGGACATTGGTCATGCAATGGGAGTTGTTAGCATATTTATGTCAAACCCAGGGAAAACTCATTGGTAACCAATCAAGTGGATTTTGAGGTATCTACGAGGTACCACAGAAAAGTGGTTGTACTTTAGTAAAGGAGAGTTAAAAGTACAAGGCTACGTAGACGCAGACTTTAGAGGTGAAGTTGATCACCGAAGAAGCACCACCGGTTATATATTTACTGTTAGAACTATAGCTGTTAGTTGGATGTCACAAATATAGAAAATTGTCACTTTATCCACTATAGAGGCTAAGTATGTAGCAGTGACTGAAGCCAGTAAAGAGATGATATGGCTTTAAGGTTTGTTAATTAAACTGGGATTCAAACATGAGAGTAATGTTTTGCACAGTGATAGTCAGAGTGCAATACATTTGGCGAAGAATTCAGCATTTTATTCTAGAACCAAGCATATTGGACTTCGTTATCACTTCATCATATCTCTATTGGAAGATGATGTGTTAGTACTGAAAAAGATTCAAGGAAGCAAAAATCCAACGGATATGTTAACAAAGGTAATCACTATTGACAAACTGAAGTTGTGCTCAACTTTAGTTGGTCTGCTAGAGTAACAAGACTAGAAAAACTGTTGCATTGATCGAAGTGTGAAGACAGATTGAAATCATTCTTCAAGTGGGAGAATTATTGGAGATTGTTATAAAGCTCTTTAATTTAAGGAGCAAATTAAGGAACCAAACAAAGAGCAAAACAAGAAATTTAATTCAAGGAACCATTAATTTAAGGAGTAATTCAAGGACTAAATTTTCCTATAAATAGATGTGTAATTGTAATGAATTAATCATCCAATGTTCATTCCAATCGAGAGTAATTTTCTTGGGTATAATTAGGTTGTGTATTGTGAGTGTTGTAAACACCTTGTGTAATTTCTCCCCTTTTAGTAAAAAAATTTGCAGTAGGCCCAAAGACGTAAGCAAGATTGATCGAACTCCGTTATCAAATTTGTGTGTTATTTTTCTATTCTTGTTTTTTCATAAATCTAGCTTATCAAGAATTTACATAATTTTACAAATTTAAACATATATTGTATTATTATTTTTATTAAATTTACCTTATAAGATTCGTAATGGACAAATAATATTATTTTATTAACATATTATATTATTAAAAATTGAGATAAAATAAAATAAGTTTTAAAAATTAATAAATTATCTTATTAATTTCTCAATTTATAACTTTATCTAAACACAAAAATAATTTTTTATCAAAAGAAGTAATATATCAAAATAATGTAATAAATATAATATGTCATCCTCCTTGGCCCCAAACTTGGTATAATGCGAAACTTACATTCGAAAAACACTTATGTTAATCTCTCTCTTTTCTTTTTGGCCCTAAAAGGTCTCTATATTTTGTCTTTTGGAGTGCCAATATTATTGGTGAAGAAAGTTAAGATGGTATCTATCTTTTTTCCCCTGCAGAATCATAAGCCAGACAGGCGCAAGGAAAAACTATCTTCTTGACCAAAAGAATAAATTTATAGACAAACTTATATATTAGAATGAACTGATAATTACAGTAGTGTCGAGGACCAGGGTTCTCCCAGATACAATACAACTTTGATGAGATAAGTAATGTTAGATACCGAGAATCTTAATCCAATATCTCGTAAGAATTGGATGGTCTATTACTACCATGTTCCTTTTTCCATCACCTGAATGCCCGCCATTGCCAAGGCTCTTCTGAGTCAATCACTGTTGCTTATGCTTTTAATTTCCCAAGGCAGAAGCCGATAAAAATGTCAAGCTATGCGTGATATGGATGTAGCAATTGATCTACAAGAGATTCTATGCTTCCATATTGTGTCATAACTTGGAATGCTGTCTCCAGGGGCATGTGCATCCACCTTCAAAAGCTTGCTCTAACACGTCTTCCATACGCCTTGCAAGTAATATCTATTCAAAGGATTTTAGTAAATAGAAGCATAAACCAAATAGAATACACAAATTTATTGAAACATGCATATTCAGCATAAAGTAAGCAAGATGGATGAAGCAGATCTTATGAAATTCTGATCATGCATGTTCAAGCAGGTGGTTATTAATGTTACACTTCATAGCTCCCTTTCTTCTTTAAACTATTGAACCATATATGTACATGATATATTTATTACTACAACGTTATATATTTTTTTCTTCACATCCATTCATATAATTTGAAAGGTCTACAACAGGTAAAACAGAAATACCTCCAGACCGGCCAGCACCGCTGATGGTACTTCAACCAAATCTTTCAAATTTCTTTCCGGTAGGATAACTCTTTTGATGCCATAACAGTGTGCCGCTAGTATCTGCAGAATTACGAGATCACAGTTATTGACTTAAGAATGATAAAAAGGCATAATGTATGGCCATAACTTAATGTCCAAACCAAAGCATGATGTGTTGAAGGCAAATTGTTTTTTTAAAGTCAGAAACAAGTTTCATTTGGAAAACTTCTTCAAGTCTCCAATTACAAGGCCCGATTGACAATTGTAGGAGTTCTGTATTTAACTATAAACACAACGGGTTAACCCATAACCAAGCAATCAGACCTTGTCCTTGATGCCGCCAACAGGCAGTACAAGACCCCTCAATGTCATCTCTCCAGTCATAGCTGTATCTGCTCTCACTCTTCTCTTACTGAACAATGAAACCAGTGCAGTTACTAGAGTCACACCAGCCGATGGACCATCCTTGGGTACAGCTCCAGCAGGAAAATGTATATGAATATCCCGACCTTCCAAAAGATTCATTTCTTGACCAGATCCCAACTTAAGATCAGTTGCCCTGGCTCTTACCTAGACCAAGAAAAAAAGGGTGATGTCAGTAACATCAATTAGTTTCTCAGGCGCAGAAAACAAGCAGATTTTTTGCAGAAAATGAAAAGCTTGTGTCCTGCATTAACTTGTGACCTAAAGAGAATATGGATATGTTTCGTGGAACATCTGTTCTATCATCAACCATGAACAAACAAACATTGGAGGAATACACAGTTAATAGTTTACTCTAATTCCCGGAATTGATACATTTTATCTTCCCATCCTTCAATAATATGAGTACTAATAAATGTGTATCATCCCAGTGAAGAAATATAAGAAATTATTTAGGAAAAAATAGCTTACCCAGGTCAAAGCTATTTGTGCCGATTCTTTGATAACATCCCCAAGTTGACCCGTGAGATGTAATTCACCCTTTCCTACCATTGATGTAGCCTCAACATACTGAACTTCTCCACCAAAAGCGGTCCAAACAAGTCCAACAGATACCCCAGGTGTTACAACTCGTTCAGCAGCTTTGTTGTCATCAAACCTCGGAGGCTGCATTACAATACAAACAAACGGCGCCTTCAGACAATTTAACTGGTGTGAAAAACTCAATCTGCAAAACCAAATAAGGACCAAAGTATGCCCTGACAAAAGGGCTTGTCCCAGTTTCTAGACACTGCATGGTCTTCAGCTTGTTAAAATGATGCACTAACATTAAAAAAATATAGTTGACTTTTCAATGTCTAGTTTTAGAAAATGATCAAAAACTCCAATCGTGAAATATCTTGATAAGCATGAATAATAATAAGATACAAAATGATTAATTACCCCTAGCACTTTCTCCAGCATAGCCTCATCCACAACCAACTGAGTCGCAATCTTGAACGAGTTTGATATTCCATGATTATTTACATCCATTGGAATGACTTCCATTTCTATTTCAGCTCCCTCAGCAAGTCTGTTTTCCGCAATTGGTGAAGCAAACTGATGTACATCTTTACTCAGTCGCACAGCCTGTTCTTGCTCTGCAACTTTCACTGCAGCTGCCCGAGCCAGAGCAGCCAAGTTCCTTTCCAGACTCCGAACACCAGCCTCTCTAGTGTACCTCTGAATAACAAGTTTCACCATGGCCTGCCAGACAAAAAGAGTACTAAATGCTGTTCTAGTATACTTGGGCTGTAAAATATGGAATAAACAATGACCATGGGAGAGCACAAACTCTAAATCTAGAAAGCATGTTACTTTTATGGAATGAAAAAAATACGTTATTGACAACTGTTTGGAGAAAATTTAAGTATCTAATTTTAGTGATTTTTAGTGAGATAAGAAATTATGTCTTTTTGAATCCTCCTTCCCTCTCATCTGAGGGGTGTATATATAAGCATCTTTATGTATATAGCGAGGTCCGTCTTAGTGACCTGGTTACAATAAACTAGTTTACAGAATCGAGATCGTTGGTTACAAGTACATACAAATAAAGGGTTTTATATACAGGTCACTCATGGATAACGACCTCGATATCAAGGACATCATAACTGTACCAAGTCTTGTCATCCCAAACCTCGCTGCTTGAGGACGAGATGCTTTGTAGATTGGGTTAACGTGCTTTTCTGAGTTCGTTGGGCACAGATCTTTTACAGAACTAGCTTTTATATCCCCGCTTCAGCCTAGTCGGGTACCTATACATATCAGGTCGCATATCCCTCGTATAAATAACGACCATTATGCAAAAATTTGTACTGTTACGATGTTATTTTTATTATTTTTCTCTTTTAATGACCTTTCAACTTCTTATTTTCCCTTTATAAATAGTACGAGAATATATCTACTTTTAACCTATTTTTAACTAAGTTTATCACTCAGAGGTTTTTAGGCAGTCGATTATTTAGGTCGTTTTAAATTTTCAGAAGGCCGCTCAGAAACTCTCTTTTTTATAGTTCATGTATTTATTGTCGTTTGCAGGGATTCAAGTTGTCGTTACATCATTAACTCCTTGATTCTTCTTTCTAGATATTTATTCATCTTTTTTCTTAAATGTTGCATAAGGGGAAAACAGTGATATCTTTAAAGGGAGATCTTTCTGAAAATATTTCAAAAAATATTTCATCCCGTCATATTCCCATGAGGTCGTTATCAACTAAACGACCTGGAATGACAGAGAGTGGTGGTGATAGGGCTTCCCCGAGATTTGTTAAGGAAGGGGTTCTTGCTCTTCTTGCTTTCTCGGGGTCTAAAGCGGTGTCTACCTCATCCTCCCAGGGTTCCGTTCCTGTAATCAGGATTCCAATATCTACATCTACCAAGGTACCTCGCCCAAAAAAGAAAAGGGAAAATAAGGGCGAGCCTACGAATAGAACCAAAGAAAATCATCAAATTAAAAAGATGCCTAGTGTTTTATCAATTAAAGATTTGGAAAAAATTAGACAAACATACGACATACCGACACGGGTAGGGTTAATGTCAGTACCTCCGCATTTATGTGATGCTGATGATCCACCACCGGGGTGGTAGGTGATACATTTAACGGCCTTTAAGATAGGGTTACGTTGCCCCTTCCTTAAATTAATGGCCCGTGCTTTGAGCACATTTGATATTAATTTTACATAGATAAATCCGAACGGGTGGCGAACTCTTTTATGTCTTTCTTTAGTAGTGGGGGAACATGACATAGACCTGAAAAACGATGAATTACGATGTTTATATTGTTTAAAAAGGAACGGGTTAGAAAGAGGGAGGACGTATATATCTTGTGTAATAGGTCACAGGTTGCATCTCAAATTGCCTGATAGCAATTCGAGGTGGAAAGATAAATATTTTTATATTACTGGAGATATTTGGGATGACGGGGTGAATTTTCCAATTCGACATACTTGGAACCCTAATTTTAACACTTCATAACCTCGGGCTAGCGAGTTTATGATTAAACTAGATATTAGTGGAAAAGAAAAAATAAGGCGGATTGAGCTACAAAATACCTTGAATGAAGATTACCATGATATCCTGTCTATAGCTCGCTTAAAGAAGTCTGGGGTGTGGCGAGGTTATACAAATGAATATCAAGGTCGTTATTTTAGTATGTATTTTGTTTATGTTTATGTGCATAGTTGGTAATTGACTAATGTATTATGTATCTTACAGGGATGGATTATTCGCACGTTGATCTGGGGGATCTTATTGACACTTCAAGTGTTCGAGAGCTAGCTCCTAGTTATTCGCGTCTTACACATATGACCCCATCACCTACACAAGAGGATCTGTTCGCTAACTTATGGGTTGAAACTATTCCAGAGAATGCAATTCCTTCAACTAATTTGGACAACCCGAGCTCGACATCGCCTTGTGAATCGGCAACATCTAAAAAAAGGAAGGTTGGGGAATATACCCCTGGAATGGAGGCGATGGACATGGATGACTTTGAGTTCGATCAGGTCGTTTTGAAAGACGCCGTTGTTTTGGAGACTCCTATTACTTATTTTAACGAGGGGATTTTTGAACGAACAAAGCTAAAACGAGATCTGTATCATCATTTTGGAACGGAGGTTGAGAGGGCACAGGTGAGAGCAGCTCGTAAGAGCGAAGGGGGGACGCATGGGAAATTAATTACAGATTGCTTATTGGAGGTATAAAAACCATTTAATTTTTTCTATGATAACACTTTATTACATTGTTTTGATTTGTCGTTTACATGCGGTGTGTTTAGAAAGATAGGTTGAGCTATCATTGCGGGGTTATAAACGCAAAGTACAAGTCAGTCGATTACAAATAGCCAAATACGAGAAATTAGTAAAAGATAAGGACACAAATTTTAAACTTAGAGAACGAAGTGGTTGATAAAGTGGAGAAATTGAGAAAAGCGGACACATATTGTTTTGAGAAGGGTGAGGCCGCTAAACATTTTGAAAATCTAGTGAAAGAGGCCTATGAAAAGAATTTTGCGCTTCAAGAACAAGTTTTTGCTATGTCGACTCAAGTTAGTTTGCTATCCACATTAGTAGATACATTAAGAGCGGAATGTACCAAGGCTTACCGTAGTGGTGCGAGCTTTGTAATTAATAACCTCAAACTGCATGCTGAAAAGCTAGGTTTGAATGCGTCTTATGTGTCATTGATGCGAGCTTTTTAGAGTAACAGGCCAAAAACACCTGGGGTTGCCACACCGCAAGGTTCACCGCGAGATACCACGGTCACCTCCAGTCATCAACGTGATGGGGTAGTAGTGGAAGATGATACTTCGTGAAAAATTTATTATATTATATTTTTTTTATTTATGTTTTTTAATTTTTTTTGTAAGAAATTTTGGAACTTGAATTCATTTAATTTTAAATGTTGTATTTATTTATATATATATTTGTTCGGTTTGAAATTTTATATATTTATACTGTGTTAGTGTGGTATGTATAATTGGGAGGTTTTAAGGTCGTGTTGATCTAAATTTTATTTAACCAAGCGAGCAGAAAATTGCTAAGAAGTAACCGCAACGCGTTTAATGTAATGGATTATAGTAAAATAAATTTGGATGATTTGTTTGAAACGAAGGGGTCATTACCAATTAAAAAAGTACTTCCTGTAGCAGAAGAGCAGGCTATGTCTGCTCAAGGTGGAAAATAAGTTCAACCTTAGTTACAATACCTGCATCACCTGATGTAAGAAAACGGGTTGTTTCCCCTAATCATAGCGAGAAGGTTAATCAAATTCCTCAAAAGGTCGCAAAGGGTAAAATGAAGGAAATACGCCCTACTCTTGTTAGGCCGTCGGTTTCTATTATGAACGAGGTGTGTTTTGAAAATTCGCCGCTTGGTGAGGTATCCATTTTAAAGGATATTAAGTCTTTACAAAGTATGTACCCTCCCTTGAAAGAGAAAGGTGATTCAAGCGGGGTGGAGAAGCTTTTCAAAGAAGGTATGTTTAACACACCTCGCATGCAAGAAGAATTGTATCATCACTTTGGGGTACCTGAGGACCGTCCATCTATTTACACAGCCCGCAAGAGAGAGGGTGGTCCTGTGTGGCATATGATAGCGAGGCGTATGTTTGACATAAGTGCTAAAAAAATTTATTTTTATTTTTATTTTTTCTTACAAAGTGAATTGATATTGTAACATAATTTTTTTTAGGCCATAGCTGTGATGAAGGATGCAGAAATAGAAGCAAAAATATGCGAAGAAACCAATGGATGTATAGAGCAAGAGTTACATGTATGAAAAGCGCGATGTAAAGTTCTGAAGAAGGATTTAACAGATGCGCGAGAAGATTTGTGGTTAGCGCTTTTTGAACAACAAAAATATAAGAATGAGGCAGATGGACTGCGTCAATTAGTGGAATATTGGAAAAAGAGGGCATATGGTAATGAACAAACATAAAATGTTTTCATGTTTGTGCGATTAGTAATGTTTTAGCCATCTAAGAGTGAGATGATTGTAATAATAATGAACAATGTGATGCGAATAAAATCTGGTAAGCATGTTAGTCTCAGGATGACGAGTGAAGTGATTGTAATAATAATGAACAATGTGATGCGAATAAAATCTGGTAAGCATGTTAGTCTCAGGATGACGAGTAAGGTGATTGTAATAATAATGAACAATGTGATGCGAATAAAATCTGGTAAGCATGTTAGTCTTAGGATGATGTCTTTGCTACTGTACTTCACATCTCGAGTGGGGGGGTCAGGAGACTCCTCCAATCACGAGGCAATGGGGTGTCTTGCATCTCAAGTGAGAATGGACACATTGGCTTATCCTCACTTGGGGCATGAAATAAGACGCTCGAAACATTGCGAGTGTATTCCGCATCGAGTGGGGGGGTCAAGGGACTCCTCCAATCACGAGGCATAGGATGCGTCCCGCATCTCGAGTGGGGGGTCAGAGGACTCTTCCTCCAATCACGAGGCATAAGACAGACCGCATCTCGAGTGGGGGGTCAGGAGACTCCTCCAATCACAAGGCGAAGGGTGTCTTGCATCTCAAGTGAGAAGGACACATTGGCTTATCCTCACTTGGGGCATGAAATAAGACGCCCGAAACATTGCGAGCGTATTCCACATCTCGAGTGGGGAGGTCAGGGGACTCCTCCAATCACGAGGCAATGCTTTGAAAATTTGATAGGTTAGAAATTCATCTCATATATAAATATTTATCATATCAAGCATTTACATATAATATTTTTTAAGAAGCTCTCTGTTCCAACTTAAACCTTCTTTTATCCCATTACATTCTATTAAGTAAGAACCTGCTGGTGTGATGTCATATATTTGATATGGGCCTTCCCACGTGGCAGCAAATTTTCCCACGTTAACTTCCACTTTGTTACCCAATGCTCTTCGCAAGACCCATTCCCCAATACTAAAATTTTTGTGCTTGATGAATTTATTATACGTCTTTTGGATTATTCTTTTTTGTGATTCGAGTCTTATTAGAGCTTCTTCTCTTTTTTCTTTGGCTAACAACAAGTCCTCTTGTCGTAAACAGTCGTTTTCTTCATGATCTATATTTGACCGTAGGGTAGGTTCTAATATATCAAGAGGTATGACTGCTTCGGTACCATAGACAAGAGAAAAAGAGGTTTCTCCTGTTGCAGTTTTGGGAGTAATTCGTGTGGCCCAGAGGGCACCAGGCAACACATCTACCCATTTTCCTTTAGCTCCATCCAAACGCTTTCGTAGTATATTAATGAGGGTTTTATTAGATGATTCGGCCTGACCATTTGCTTGTGGGCGGTAAGGGGTAGAATGAGATAATTTGATGCCTTTCTTGTCGCAGAAAGATATAATCTTTTGGCCAGTGAATTGTTTGCCGTTATCAGTAACCAACTCACGAGGCAGGCCATATCTGCATATAATGTTCCGCCATATGAACCTCTCCACATCCGACTCTTGGATTCGGGCCAAAGGTTCCGCTTCTATCCATTTGGTAAAGTAATCAGTTGCGACAATGATAAACTTTCTTTGTCCTGAAGCGATGGGTAACGGTCCCACGATGTCCAAACCCCATTTTTGAAACAGCCAGGGGCTGATAATGGATCTTAAGTTCGTACCCAGACGGTGTGGCACACTAGCATGTCTCTGACATTTATCGCATTTTTTAACATAGGAGATGCAATTCTTGAGAAGCGTGGGTCAATAGTAACCCTGTCGAATAATCCTCTGAGAAAGTGCCCTTCTGCCAGAATGAGCTCCACATTATCCATCATGCAAATCACCCAAGACCATCTGAGCTTGAACCGTAGGTAAGCACTTAAGCCATGGACCACCTTGATTCTTCTTGTACAAAGCTCCCTGAATGATAACATAATTGTTTGCTTTCGTTATGAGCTTATGAGCCAAGTGCTTGTCTTCGGGGAGGGTACCACTGGTAAGATATTCTATATATGGCATCAACCAAAAATCATGAGTAATATGCACGACGTTTGTTCGCGTTTGAAGTTTCACTTCACTTGGGTTAACACTAGGCCTCGATAAACTAGATATTGGTATAACTCTCTTTAAATCGGAATTCACCGTCGATGCTAACATAGCTAAGGAGTCAGCATGAGCGTTTTCTCCTCTTAGAATTTGTTTGATTTGAAAGGTTTCGAACGCAGCCTTCAATTTTTTTATCTCTAATGCGTAGAGTTTCATTCTCTCCTCCTTGGCTTCGAAATTGTCATTGACTTGGTTTACCACCAGCCGTGAATCGTTATGAATTAACACCCTTCTAGCTCCAAGATTTAACAATTGATGTAATGCCAAAAGTAAGGCTTCATATTCCGCGATATTATTAGTTGCTTGAAAGGTGATTCGAAGGCATTGCTCTATCAAGGCTCCCCTCGGGGTGAAAATTACTATTCCAACTCATGCTCCACACGAATTACTTGCACCATCAACATATGCCCTCCATAATCCTTCTTCCAAAGACGATGTTTCTGTTGCGAGAATAGGCCCTATCTCATGTACGGAATGGCAATCTTGGGTGTTCTCATTCGTCCATTCTACAACAAAATCTGCCAGGGCTTGTCCTTTGATCGCGGCTAAAGATTTATAATGTATTTCTAACTCACTCAGCTCAATAGCTATTTGAGAAAGACGACTGGACAAATCAGGTTTGCCCAAGATGTTTTTCAAGGGGTATGGAGTAAGGACTATTACCCTGTGTGAACCAAAATAATATCTGAATTTGCGGGCCGTCATTCTTATAGTAAAAACCACTTTATCTAGAGAGGGATATCGTTGTTGAGCTCCTGTTAACGAATGACTCACATAATAAATAGGGTATTGAGTTCCTCCACGGTCGACCACTAATACCGCGCTAGAAGCTTTGTCCGTAAAGGACATGTACATGTATAAGTTTTCGCCCATCGTTGGACTAACTAAAAGAGATGCTCTTCCCAAGTAATCCTTAATGGACTGGAAAGCTTGTTCACACTCGATATCCCATAAGTACTCCATGTTCTTTTTAAGCAATCGAAAGAACGGTAGGCACTTTTCGATGCACTTAGAAATGAAACGACTTAATGCTGCGATACGTCCATTTAATTGTTGAACTTCCTGAAGACAAGTTGGGGATTTCATGTTGATTAAAGCCGAGATTTTGTTCGAATTGGCTTTGATTCCCCTTGAAGTAACTAAATATCCCAAAAACTTCCCTGAGGCTACGCCAAATACACACTTTTTTGGATTAATACGCATCTTATAATTCCGAATTATACCAAAGACTTCTTGGAGGTCTTTAATGTGGTCTACTGCCCATTTAGTTTTTACCAACATGTCATCAACGTATACCTCCATATTTCGGCCTATTTGATTTTGGAACATCTTATTCATCATTCTTTGATATGTGGCACCAGCATTTTTTAAACCAAAGGGCATCTTTGTGTAACAAAATGTCCCTTCTTCCATGATGAACGATGTTTTCTCTTCATCCCTTCGATGCATCTGAATTTGGTGATAGCCTGAATAAGCATCTAAAAAACTCATTGATTCAAATCCAGCCATAGCATCTACTAATTGGTCTATATTTGGCAAAGGGAAACAATCTTTTGGTGTTGCTTTATTCAAATCTGTGAAATCCACACACATTCGGTGTTCGCCTCCGACTTTATTTACTAACACCACATTTGATAGCCATGTGGGGTATCGGACCTCTCGAATCCAACCTACATTTTTCAAGGAGTTAATCTTCTTTTTGATGATCTCATTCTTTTCTCTAACAAACTTCCATTTTCTTTGATGGACCGGTTTTTTGGTGTGATCTAAACATAACTCATGGGAGATGACATTTGAATCTATGCCGGGCATGTCCTCAGGTTTCCAAGCGAACAAATTTTTGTTAATTTTCAAAAAGTCTACAATGGTAGTTTTAAGCGAAGGAGATAATGCGCCATTTATTTTAACATATTGTTCGCTCCCTACGTCTCCTATAAGGATTATATCATATTCTTCGTGAACCTTTATAGTAGTCCACTTATTTGTATGAGCTTTTTTAAGTTTATGGAAGTGACTTCCATTCTTTAATTGCTATTTCGAAACTTGTGGTGATGCATTTTTAGGAGCTTGTGGTAATGCATTTTTCATGGAAGCATTGTAGCAACTTCGCGCCTTATCTTGCTCCCCTTCAATTTGTCGTATCCCATTGGCGGTAGGGTATTTAATCAGCTGATGATATGTTGAAGGTACCGCTTTCAATTTGTGTATCCATGGGCGTCCCAAAATAACATTATAAGATGTGGGAGTGTTCAAAACAACAAAAGTTGTTAAGACTATAGATCCTTCCACTGACACTGGTAGGCGAATGGTTTCTACCGACATGGTCACACTACCATTGAAACCGACAAGGGGCATCTGTTGTGAGGTGATTTCTTTGGGGTCTATGTTCATATCAATCAAAGTAGATAAATATAAGAGATCAGATTAGCTGTCGTTATCAACCAATATTCTATGCACCTCACAATGAGCAATTCTTACTGTGATTATGAGAGGATCGTCATGAGGATGCAAGCATTCTTTGTCTTCGAAAGTAATAGGGTACGACGGTCCTTCCAATCTCATGCCATATATTAAACGTCCTGTATCCTGAGCCTCTCTTACGTATCTTTTTCGGGAATTGTTAGAGTGACTAGCCATGGTGAGACCTCCATGTATGGTGTGAATTATCCGTACGTCCCCTGATGGGATTGGGTGCCCTCTGGTTGACTCATTTCGACTCAGAATTGGTTTGTCCATTGCCTTAATCCTTTGATCTGAATTTTCTCTCCGAATATCGTCTCTTGGATTCTTGGTTTAATCAACTATATCTCTCAGATATCCTTCTGAAAGTAAGTGCTCAATTTCCCATTTTAAATGTCGACATTCCTGAGTCCAATGTCCCGTGTCTCTATGAAATGCACAATATTTGTCGGGGTTCCTAAGAGGAGCTTTCATAACGGGTGGCCAATTTACGTTATCAAGGCGTTTCATACGACACACCACTTCTACCAACGCCACACATAAAGGGGGGGCGAAAGGGAGATAAAGCACGATTCCAAGTGTTGGAATTATGCTTTGGTCTAAAAGTGGGTTTGAAACAGGAGAAATTAGTACGCTTGTCAGCCACAGGTTTTTTGTCTTCTTCACTCTTACTGAAAAAGGGTCGCTTTTGGTTTCTATTTATCGACGGTTTGTTCGACTTCATCTCTCTTTCAACATTAACAAACTTTTGAGTCTCTTCATAGACTACATCTAATGAGCGTGACGTAGATTTTGTCAATTTTATGAAAAGGCCGTTATCACGCTTTATGCCCTTTCGAAAAGCTTCTATGGCTATTGAATCGGGGCATTGGGTAATTTTCGTCTTTTCTATTTTAAATCTCCTCATGTAAGCTTCGATCGATTCATCCTCCTCTTGGATAATCAAAAATAGGTGATGTGACTCCTTGATAGGTTTATTACAAGCATAATTAGTAATAAATACTCTGATCAGAGCGTCAAAGCTGGCAATACTCTTGGAGGGTAATTCCATAAACCATTGTTGGGCTGAATCTTGAAGAGTAGCCGCAAACAATTTGCAATGCATGGATTCTCTTTTATCTTCAGATAGGCTCACTACAGCCATGGCCATTTTGAATTGAAGAACATGTGCAACAGGATCTTTAGTCCCCTTGTATGCGGGGCATTTAGGGGCATTAAATTTGAGAGGGGATACTGTTAATTCAATGGCGTCAGAGAAAGGACATGTGGATAATTGATTACAAACGTTTTCTATATCACCCCAAGGTTGTCTTTTCTTGATCCACATTTTTTCTTCCATATCTTTTAACCATTTGTCCAATTCTCCACTCGGATCGCACGGTGGAAAGGACTCAATTGTCGGTCTATATATTGGGAGACTTGGGTAAGACGTCCTGTCTACGAGGGGAGGATCAGAAACCACGTTCGGTCGTTCTCTTACCGAACACTGATGAGGATTTGAAATATGAGTCGCATGCTCTCTTCTGACGGGTTGATGCACCCTCTGAGAATCTCGAGGTGTAAAGAGGAAACTTATTGTTTCTGAATATGTGTCTCGTTCTAATCGAGATCTTAATTCTTTATTATCCTTTTGACATTCAATAAAAGCTTGTTATAATTCTATGATTTGTTTTTGAAGTCCTCGTATCATTGCATCCCCTTCATAAGCTGGATTATCAGGCAAGTTGGACAAGTGTACTTCGCTTGCAGAAGTGCGCCTTATGGCATGATTTGATAGCGACCTGATGGGTGAAGAGTGAGGTGCCCTATTATTTTCACATTCTAAAGCCTCTGGAACGAGATCGTTTGGTTCTGGGACCTTTGGGAAGAGGTCGTTTGGTCGGATAGTGAATGGGTGATCCATTTAGATATTAGGTGATACCAATAAATTCTCTTAAGAAAAATCTTTCCCACAGACGACGCCAATTGTTTGGAGAGAATTTAAGTATCTAATTTTAGTGATTTTTAGTGAGATAAGAAATTATGTCTTTTTGAATCCTTCTTTCCTCTCATCTGACGGGTGTATATATAAGCTTCTTTATGTACATAGCGAGGTCCGTCTTAGCGACCTTGTTACAATAAACTAATTTACAGAATCGAGATCGTTCGTTACAAGTACATACAAATAAAGGGTTTTATATACAGGTCGCTCATGGATAACAACCTCGATATCAGGGACATCATAATTGTACCAAGTCTTGTCATCCCAAACCTCGCTGCTTGAGGACGAGATGCTTTGTAGATTGGATTGACGTGCTTTTCTAAGTTCGTTGGGCACAGGTCTTTTGCAGAGCTAGCTTTTATATCCCCGCTTCAGCCTAGCGGGGTACCTATACATATCAGGTCGCATATCCGTTATATATTTAATATCAAACAACAACGATAACAGATCTAGTTAAAATTAAGTTTTGGTTCCCACATTATCTTAAAGCTTAAAATTGTTAGAACTGAGCAACAATTGGTATCTAGTAATTTTGCTTATTCTCTAGCCTCCTCATGTGTGGACTGCACAAGATCTGGATGCCTATGTATATGGAAATTTTCAAAATCAAATCTATTTTGATACTAAAATGCATATAAATCAAGTTATTTTTAGTGCTTTTCAAGTACTTATCATAACCCTCAACCAACTTCTTGCTAATCTCTAGCAAGAAAAACGACAAATTAAAAACAAAACACATAATTAAACTATCCTAAATTACTTCCGTAGATTAACACGGTTAACGTATGCAACAAGACTTTAAATCTCTAAGTTATCCTAATAGACAGGTTTAAGTCTCGTGAGAACTATCAATAATAATATCCACAAACATTAAACTAAAATACAAAAATCTAAAAGTAATAACAAAAATAAACAAATAACAAACTAAAAGGATTTAGATATTAATCTAGTAGGAGGGTGACAAAATCAGATTTTTAATCTTAATATCTGGAAGATAGTTACTAGGTAAAAATGCTATTAAGTAAACTAGATAGTTGATACCTCTGGTATTTGAAGAAACTCTGAGCTCAATCCATGCTGGTCAAGAACCCGTGGGATTAAGTGGCCCATGGCTATCTTCAGCTTTTCTTCAGGTGTATATCCAGGCAGCTCTATGACTTCCATCCTGTCCAAAAGTGGTGGAGGAATAGGCTGAACCTTATTTGCAGTGGCCACAAAAACCACTTTTGAAAGGTCAAATGGGACATTCAAATAGCTATACACCTTTAATCAAGGAATCACATTGGATAAACCCATATCTGATATAATGTGGGGTGATCAGACATATCCTTAAAAAAATTCTTTTCTACAGGATTTATAAGTCATAGGATGATATTTTGTTTCGACGGATATTAATATTCCTTGAATCTTATCAAACAATCAAAAGTTACTTTTTAAAGAGGGAGATTCTTCGGCATCCACTTTAAAGTCACATCAATCAGAAGTTATCAAATATAACTGATTTGATCATAACTGCGTCAAACTCTGAGGAGGTAAATCCACACAAAACAAGCCAATATTTGAGACTGGCACTCTATTCGATCAAAACTATAGAATTTCTAACACCGACAATGATATGGACCATACTTTGAGTTACCAAGTTTAATAATAAAAGCACCGACAGTGATAAGGTAACTGTCAGGGATTTGATTCAGTATCTATGCTTGGCTATGCATAGAAGAGGCAACTGAAGCCCTAAAGTTTATCTTAACAAGAAAAAAAACTGAAACCCGTAAGTTTAAGATATAGGTAAACCTCACCTTCATAAAAATAATATGGCTATTTTATATAAAATTAGAACAAGAAAAAACGAGAAAGTCTATCCACACCCATGATGCTCTTAAAGACACCGTGAAATTAGGATACTGATCATCAAATGTTTTATTCTGTTCAGGGTCAAGAACCTCCAGCAGAGCTGAGGCTGGATCTCCACGCATATCAGAACCTGTCTTGTCAACTTCATCAAGTAGCATGACTGGATTGTTCACACCTACTCTCTGGAATACAAAACAGTTGAACTTGTTTTAGTCTACTATGTAAATTCCATTATATAGGTTTCTTACGTCAGAGAAGAGAGTTCAAGTATCAGGACAGGACAAAATTACAAATAAAAAAATTTATAGTAAAAAATAATAAATATTGACCAATGTAGAAAATCAATCTAGACATACGTATCGATTCAAGATGTAATCAGCCCAAATCAGGGTGACTTTTAGCTGTATATTAATCATAATAACAGTATATATATGTATTTGATATCAAAAAATAAAGAGAGAATTTTTCTGTAAAATAAAAACAGCTTCAACCAACAACCTTGAAATATAATCCAAAAAACTTACAGAATCCTATCAACCAGACTATAAATACCTCGAAAAAAAATAAGCATCATTGAGTATTAATTTTGAAGTCAATTTCTCTTCACTTTTTAAATTTTTAGTTGGCTGATTGGTGTTAAATAATGTATGATGCAAAGCATAGTAAAACTAGGCAGAAATCTTGTATATGTGGATGGGTGTGTTGTTCTTTTTTTTCTTTTTCTTTTTATGTTTTTGTGTGTGTGTGTGTGTGTGTGAGTGTGCTTTTTTTGTTTTGGAGGGGGTGGGACTCGAGAGAGAAAACACAAGCATACCTTTAATCCATCAATAAGTCTCCCCGGCATGCTTCCAATATATGTCCTTCTATGCCCTCTGATATCAGCTTCATCCTTAACACCACCAAGTGATAAGCGTATAAATTTTCTACCTAATGCAGTAGCAATTGACAAAGCCAATGATGTTTTCCCAACCCCTGGTGGGCCAACAAAGCACAATACAGGGCCTCGAGCATCTGGTTTGAGCTGCAATGCATAGACTCTTCTGTATAAGCATTGAGCTCCTAAAGTAGAAAACAAACATAAGAAGCAGCAAGCTTCCATACAATGTTAATTATTTGAAGAAAAAAAGAACTTCTATAAACTGTCACCTTACGAACAGCCAAATATTCAATGATCCTTTGCTTGACTTTGACTAAACCATAGTGGTCACTATCAAGACGTTCTTTTGCAGCTCTTAAGTTCAATTCAAGTTCTTCACTTGACTTCTGCCAGGGAAGATCAGCAAGAAGATCCAGGTATGCATGGGAACTGTTATACCCAGGCTGCTGAGGTTGAATTTTTTTAAGCCTCCTGAGATACAAGAAAACATAAATAAATGCACCTATGACAATCTAAAATTCAGGGAAAGAGAATTGTGAATGTGAACAAAGCAGAGAGGGGAGAAGTGGTGTTACATTTTTTCGTCCTTTTTTATTTTGGTTTGTGCATCCAAAGTAAGGTTAAGTTTGACATTAGTACGGTTCCAAATTTGCCAAAATATTCAGCAGGTGTTTGCCCAGCATAAACAAGAGTCTGTTAAAGACATTTTCCATGACTTTACAGTGCGGACACGTCACAAGTTGAAAAGCTCGTACCTAGTTTCCCATGAAATATTTTTCTCTTGATTATAATTTTCAACTATGTTCATTTTCATGCTCTTTCATCTTTCAGAATTGAAGTTAGTCATTAAATGTGGTTTCATGTATAAAGATCGTTAAAAATAGGGGTATTATCATAAAAGTATTATTGCTTAAGAGTACATGGTCGAAGACTATGTGGCTGTATTCTTCTGTTAGAGAAACAGAAAAATTATGTAAATCTATAATTTTCTTATTTGTTTCTCTATTTTCTTTTTTCTAACATTTTCAACAACCATCAAGCAGCCTTGAGCTGGACCTACAAATAATACCTTAACTCCCTATGTGCATGCTTCCAGATGCTTGAAGGCATTCCTGCTGTTTGCATCTTTCTTTCCAGAGCTGCTAAATCATCTTCATCATCATCATTGTCACCTAGCTCCTCTTTGATAGCCCTCATCTGGAATTTATTTCATGAGAAAAGCATAGTAAAGAAATAAAAAAGCGAGTTAGGTTATAAAAGAAGATTTTGTAAAGAGCAATCCTATAGGGAAGCAAAAATGAATAGAGAAGGGGATAGAGACACTTCATATTGTTTGGAAACAGGTTGATAGTAGTACCCGAGTAAGAAAATAAAGTGGGCCCAGCATACCCTCTAGGCCAGAAGAGGAGAATATTGAAAGAGCCGAATGAAGTTTTTTCCCCATGTTTTTATAACAGAAGAAGTGGATAACCTCGATTTCCTCTCAGTTACGAAATCAAGATATAATGGGAAAGCTAACCTGCTGTCGTAGAAGAAACTCTTTCTGTGATTTTGACAAATGACCCTCGACTTTTTGAGTAATCTTCTCTGCTACACGAATGGACTGTCACAATGTAAAACTAACATAAATCCACAAAATGTAAGCACAGAAAGATTCATATCTCCATAAAATCTGAAAGAAGCATCAACATGACTAGATGCTAAAGTTAACCATCTTAAGCAAAGGACTACCTGTAAATGCCTGTCGACCAGTTCTGTAGCTTTTGAAAGCCTTGTCTTTAGGTCAACTGAATCCAACATTGCAAGTTGCTCTTCAAAGCTAATCTCAAAGCTAGCAACAAATATATCCGCCAATTTTTGAACTGGAACTGTATCCAGAAGAGCTTTAGTTCTTCCTCCAGTTTTCTGCTTCTGTAAACAGAAAGGGGAAGAGAAGTTAACATTTGCACCTGAAATTGAGTAAAAGACCATGGAAAGAGAGAAAAGTTTATAGCAACAAAAATACATTTAATGGAACTGATTTTTGAAGTTAGACTTTCATGTTTACACACTACAAAATTTATGCAAGAAAGAGTTACAAGTGGTTGCCACCACTTGTAATTTCTGAAAGTAAACCAATCATGGAGGGAAACAAACTGTTACATGACGTATGGGAGGACTTGGGGTGAGGCAGATCACTCTTATCACAATTGAACAAACATTTTAACACTCTAAAGAGCATGAGTAGAAACACTTGTTGCACAAACTGGCCAATTTGCATATAGAATTCTACAGACTCATGTATGAATTATAGTCCAAATACATACTAAAACAACACCAAAAGGAAGAAACACAACACCTGCTCAAGAACGGTAATCAACTCCATAGCAGTTGCTTTAAACTGGCGAGACAATGATATAAAATCTGGATCATACTCCATTTGCTCCATCTCTAGTTAAATTAACAAATAAACAGAAACTTAAGGACAATGATGAAAAGCTTGAAAGGTTGAAGTGGTGAAAGTTGTAATAAATATACAACTTTTGTAGATATTTGCAAAGTGTAAACGTCGACATCTGACTGGTACTGTAAAAATAGAGAGGAGGAATTCATACATAAGTTCAAATATAGCGTACCTACCAGTCAGTAGTTAGGGAATGGGGATGGGGAGAATCAAACCCTTTCCCACCATGTTGTGGGTGGGGTGGCCTAACATAGAGCCAACATCTTGGGTTAAATTTTTTAAGGAATGTGTGTACAACCAAAGATAAGTTGTGAAGCTTATGTACTAAAGAAATATCAAGAAAAACAAAGGCAATGCTATAATACCTTGATCATGACGTCACAAAGGTACAAGCAAAATGAAATTAAAAACAATGGAAAGATTGGATTAATCTAATAGAATACTTGTCTTGAAGTCGTATGCGTATAGTTATTCTGTTTCCTATCCTCCGAAAAGAAAGGAGGAAACCAATGTTTAAGCTAGAAAATAAGCCTTGGTTTCCTACTTCGAGGAAGAAGAAAAAAATGTGTTTGATGACTCACCGGACTTTGTCATTTCAAGAGCAGATATCTTTGCCGTATAATATGTTCCTCTTGTGCTAAGTTCCAGGACACTAAATCTGCACAAACCTTCAAGTACAACTGTATATGTAACCCTCCCACTTGGCTTCTCCACTCCTCTTGAGAGATGTAAAGCACGAGCAGCAACGCCCCTGAAGAATTTTGATGTCAAGTACAGAAAACATAATTAGCAATATCCACATTATATTAATTAGTCTGCGATGAACTAAGTGCTTCACATCAGGATAGGAAGCTAAAAAAATTGAAAATAGTGGATAATTGATCCAATCATACCTGGTATGCCAGTGCATAACTTCCTGCTGATTCTTCCCAGAGTCACCACCAATACCTATTACAAAATGATTTTCTTGCTAAGCATTTCATCAATTGTCAAACTTATTTAAACAAAAAGAAAAAAATAAAGTTGATAGCACCTTGGGATAACATAGACCCAACTGATGTAGACTCAGCTGCATCTCTAACAGGAAGAATGCCAATTAACCCCTTCTCTTCCCTCTGCCACAATTCTTGCTCCACCAATTTCACACTGCATCATTAATCACAAGACACTCTCAACATCTTGTAAGTAAACTCGTCTTAATATATCTCCACACGACATGATTACATGGTTACAGAAGTTGTAATTAAATATACATTTTAAGTGTAATATTTATTAAATTATAGACAAATTACATGCATAAAATAGAAATAAACCTCAATTGTATTCTAAATTTTTAGCTTTTAACATACAATAAGTCACCACAAATTCAATAATTTGAACATATTTTCGTTAAAATAAAATACATATAATATCCTTTTTTTAATTAAAAATAAATATTAAACGAGAAAGTAACTAGTACTGTTTTTTAATGTATATATAGTGAACTCTCTCGATACAAATCCTAAATCCTAAATGCACCGGTTGTAATTAATCAAATTTGATGCATTGTTGTGCACACGGAGAGGAAAGTCAATGGTCAATTCCTCTTAGAGCTTCAGAATCCTTATAGTAGACCAAACATAAGAAATTCAGTTCTTGCAATAAAAACAAATGAAAAAAAGAAGAAGAAGAAAGAAGAACATTCGGTCTCTGAAAATGAAAGCAAGACTAGTAACTATCATAAGTATTTTATCATTCCTTTTTTTTCTCTTTCTAATCATTACAAAGCGCAAAAGAAAATTACACCAAAACGAATGATCAAACAACATGATTACAAATAAATCAATTAACCAAACCACAATTCCAACATAAAATAATAATTCCAGATAACAAACAAGCACAAAAGAGCCTAAACGCAATCATAAAAAGTCAGGTGAAGAAGATCAGCTAAGTGCATAAACAACTAAACCTTCGAATCAAATCTCTCAGTATCCAAAAGAACCATGATCGAAACAGTTAAGCATCATATCATTAGGAGCTGCAAAAAATACAGCTCCGGGAAAATAAAATTAAAATTAGGAGAGGGAAAAAAAAAGGCTTAGACGAATCAAAAATTGCCTGCTAGGTGAAGTGCAACGAATTCGAATGATAGCACCTGGTAAGAGAACCTTGTTACGAAAGGGAAGGATGGCAAGACGAGTCGGTAACTCAACCGATTCAGCCATATTTGCAACTCAGTATAAAATTAAGGCAAAATTAATGAACAAAATATTTGTAAATGTCGGAGGCTCAGAGGAGTTAGAAAGAAGAGTGTCACATAAGATCATAGGAAGGGAAAGATGGTTGATTGTGAATGTTTATGTAAATATATGTTCGTGAGTTGGATCGTTCAGTCTGATCTGATACTTTTTGGTTTCAAGCTAAGACAAACTCTCTAGTCTTTTTTTATATGAGAACTCTTTAGTCAATGAGGGATTATAATCATTTGCCATTTGGGAAGTGATGATGTACATCATTAAACGTAATATTAGGGCAATAATTTCTAGAAAATCATAAATATAAAGTAATAGAGTGATTAAATATCATTTTTTTAATTTAAAAATAATAATTAATAAAAAAAATATTATCTTAAATACTTAAAAATAATAAATAACATAAACATATCTTTAACAATTAAATTATCTAAATATATTAAAATTAGGGCAATAATTTCTAGAAAATCATAAATATAAAGTAACGGAGTGATTAAATATCTTTTTTTAATTTAAACAAATAATTAATAAAAAAAATATTACCTTAAATACTTAAAAATAATAAATAACATAAACATATTTTTAACAAAGGTTATATATATATTGAAAAAAAATATTATTATTACAATAATTTTTATTATTTAATAATAATAATAATAATAATAAATATCATTTTTATAACCAATCATATATAATGAAATAAATAATTAGCAACTTTTGGTAGGTAGGTTTCTTTATTAGCAACTATTGTTTAATAAAATAAATAATTATTATTATAATAATCTATATCATAATAATATTATCATTGTTATTTTATTATTAAAAATTCATATTTATTATGAATATGAAAAATATTAACAGTAAAATTTGAAATAATTATAACTTGTTTTTAACCAGGTATTTCAAGCTTAATTTAAAATAAAAAAGCTTGAGTATTACTAACATATTATATGCATCATTTAAAATTAATGTATAATTCGTGATAAAAATTTATTTAATAATAATAACGATAAATTACAATTAATTATATAAATATAAATAAATTTTATATATTTTTATTATTATTATAATACTATTAATCACATAATAGTATTATATTATAATGTTATTTATTATCTCATTAATCCGTGATCGTCGGTTCATCATTAATCAACAACAAAGTAATCAATAGCAAAAACTAAAGAAATAATACTTCATACAACAACGAACATGTGTAATTGAAATGTCACGTCAAACTAAGTATCTACCGTGACTTTACGACAGAGGTGTTATTTAATATTATTTTTTATAAAATATTAAATATTTATATTTAAAAAAAATTAAACAATAATTTTTATTATTATTTATATTTTATATCTTAGTACCAATTTTATAAAATAAAAATATTATTAATAAAATATTTTTATAACAATAATAATTTATCTTATCATAATAATATTATTCTTAAAAATAATTATATTAATTTATATCTTATTAAATTAAAACAACAAAAAAATACGTTTACTCTAAGTTTAAATGTAAAATAATTATTTTACTTTCACTTTTATAATTTAATTAAAATATAAAAAAAGGGTTTCAAATAACATATCATTTACTTTATGCTCGTACATTTAAGGAAGACTAATGCACTTTAGTTTTACGTGAAATGCACGTTTATGATGATGGTAATAATGTTACAATAATTTAAATTTTTATTATCATAATAATATTTTATTAGAATATAATTAACAAAAAATAAATATATATTTTATATATTTTTATTATAATAATAATAATTATTATTGCAATATCAATAAAAATATAATTGAAGAAAACAACTCAATTCATACTAAAATTAAATTAATCTAAAAAATTTAATTTTTTAACCTTATTCGTGTGTATTAATACCAATATTTTGTATTCTTAAATTCTTAAACCAATGTATATATATATAATTTATAATATAAGATAAAAATAATATTATTATTGTTACGTTCAAACAGTATAATTAAAATAATTATAAATATTAAATTAAAAAAATATGAATAAAATAATATAAAAAATAATTATATAAATTTATGAGAAAAATAAAACATTACTAACATATTTCCTTGATGAGTATGAGAAGAATAAATATTTATATTACTATTAAAATATTTTATATTTTATATTAAATTATTAGTCAAATCAAATAAAAATAATAATCTGACTCATTTTCATTAACATTTCTTTTAATGTTAACAAAACATAACCTTATATTTTTTTAAAATATTTTCCTTCAAATGGTTTAATTTGCTATGCATAAATGACTTTATGTATAAATTAGATATGTGAATTAGAACTTTTCATAGGCATGTCATTGCTATTCTTTATAATCTATTTTTTGAGGTTTAAATATTACTCATATTTTATAACTAATATAAATAATAAATTATTAGCAACAATATTCTTTATTTTTATAAATATATTATAATTTTTTAAATTTTAAGTTTTAATTACTTTAAAGTATGTGTACTGATATGTAATGAAAATCAATTGAAATAATAATAAATATTAATTTTAATGGAGAGAAAATTGAATGTAAAAATTATTCATTTTCTATATATTTTACTCAAAAATAGTAAAGAATTAGAATAAAAATATTAATTTATATAAATATTATTTTAAATATAATAATGGAGAAAATAAAATAAAATAAATGATAAATTTGTATCAATACTAAGTGAAGTAGAAAAATAATTAATGGAAATGGTTCGTCAATTTATTATATTCTTTTTATCTTTCCGTGTGTGTTTAGAAAGTAAATAAGATAATAAAAATGATTCATTTTATTCTCATTTATTTTTATTATTAATAAAAACACCTCAAAAATAACAGATAAGTGAAAAAAATCCAAAATATTTAAATCTAATAATTATAATCAAATTAATATTGAAAATACTATAAATTATGATACAAGAGTAAACAAAAAATTAATAAATAAAATTTATTAGAAAAAAATGATTTTGTTTTATAAAATTATTTCACTTCACCCAACTAAAAAAATTAGTTCGAAATAGATTAATTTTTTCAAAATTATTGATATAAATTAATTCTTATTTTTAAATAATCAATCAAATTAACATGGTTTTAAATTTTATCTAAAGTTAAATTAATCTATATATACATACCCATGATATAAAGTATATGATTATTAAAATATATAAAATAATAATGAAAATAATATTATCATATGATTAGGGTTCACTAAACGAGGATAAATCTAATTAATATTTATTTTTAAATAATATTATTACACATTTACACAGTCATATAATAAAATATCACAATAATTAACTCTAAAATAATATAATAATAATATATTTACGTTCAGTAAAAATATATATATATATTATGTGAAATTAATTTTTACATGCTATTTAAGTCCCTAACTTAACAAAACTTATCAAATAATATCCCAAAATTTTATAATAACAAAAGTGAAAACTTTAAAAGTAAAACATAATTTAACTAGTTATTAATATTTAGTGTGAAAATATGAATTGAAATTCTTTTGTACTAAAAATATATGTCTTAGACATAAGATTACTATCATGTAACAAAAGTTCTATTTTGTATAGTTTTAAATTTTAAATATGTTATAAATAATATTTTCTCAAAAATAGATTATTGTATGTCAACTTGTCTTAGTAATCAATCAGCATGTGTAAATTTAACTAGAATTTTAGTAATAATTAATCTTATTATACTAATATTTTAAGTCACAAATTAACAACTGCTACAAATTTAATATTTCACTTAAGTTACGTCCGAGTTATTTCATAAGTATGATACTAATTTTAAAAATGTACAAACAAATAATTAAAAAAACAATATTTTAATTAAAAATAAAAAAATTACTACACTATTATAAAAAATGGTAATAAAATCGGTTAAAAATCGACTTAAAATTTAAAGTCGGTTCAACGCGTGAACCGATTTTAAATTTTAAATTTTTTTTTTACAAACTTTATTAATTTTCTATTATATTCAAATTAAAACCTGTATTTGATCACTAAATAAAAGCAGAAAAAAAAATATATTTAACAAATAGTTTAAATAATACAAATAATTGAAAAGTAAAATATTAATTAATACTAGAAAAATTAGCATGTTGTTGTTTTATGTTATTTAAGATTATCATATTCTTCTCATGATGTTATAATACAAACCTACATATATAATATAAAAATTTATACACATAAATAATAACACATAATAATAGGAAAAAATATGAATAATAAGTGTGTAGGATTAATAAAAATACTTATAAGAGTAAACGAAGGAAATGAAAAAAAAAATGTTTTATAAGTAAGAAATGAGTATAATTTTTTTGAGTATTTTGCTCAAAAAATAAGAGATCTAAAATATTAGTTAGAGAATAAAAAAACTCACTAAACGGTACTGGAATTGGTGGTCGTAGGTGACCAAAAAATGAGAAAAAATGGATGAGAAGTGGAAGAGGTTTTGAGTTTTTTTAGAGTTATACATCGCTTGAAATAATTTATATATGGGGAATAAAGAAGAGAAAATAATTTATTCACGTGTGTAGTGTCGGTTCTACGTGTCAATCGACACTATCCACAGTGGACGTAGTGTCAGTTGACGTGTTAAAATGACGTTATACGTGGACGTAGCGTCGGTTTCATGAATCAACTGGCACTACGTCCTACGTAGATAAGATTTATTTTACACCGAACTGACTTTACATATTGACTTAAATAACTATTTTATAATAATGTTACTTTTTCACGAATTAAAAATAAATATCAATGCATATGTTAAGGAATAATAAGTTGAAAAACATAAGTATATATAAGATTTACAAAATTCAACCCAATATTAAAATGTAAAGTAAATTTATATTTAAATAAATATAATTACTCTAAAAATAATAATTTCAAACATGTCTGCTGAAACGTTGTTCGCTAAACCAATGTGATAAGAGGAAGAATCTTGTTTTTGTCTTTTTACCAAATATTTTTTTCTACGTTATCTGCCGTTCTATTATTCCACAATCTACATTTGTTACAAAATACAATTCAAAATTTGACATGATATTAAACCTATTAATATTTGTGGTGTATTTAGTATTGTAGTTAGTGTTGTCCCTTTGTTATTATATCATAAGCATATCATGTGAACTTAAAAATTCAAGATTGTTAGACAAGTTATTGAGGCGACATTTCATAACAATACACTTAATAATTAACATCACATAAAACCAATAACCAAAAAACATTACACAATTTTTGAAAGAAAAAAAAAAGTCCCTATTACAAAACAATACGAACACAAATGTAACAAGAATAAAAAAACACTTGAATATAATTGATCATTGATCATTAATTATTATTTTTTCAAAGTTTTGTTATTTCTTAGAATTATAAATAAAAAAACTAAATTATGTCATTAGTTCTTAAATTTGGTCATATTTTATACTTTAATTTCTCTTTTTTTTCTTAGTATTCTGAATTAAGGTGTTGGATCAATGGTCTTTAAATTTAAAATATAGTTGATATAATATTAAGAAAAAAATTAAAAAGATAAAATTTATAAAACAACTGCATAATTCAACGATAAAAAATATAATAAAGAAATCATTTAAATTTTTAAATCTTCAACAAATACGCAACACGATACGTCATTATCGCCATTTGTTACTTCTAGACGAGCTAGTTTTAGTCCAAACTAATTCTCAACCCCGGCCCATAACTATCTACAGTCGAAAAGGTAAAACGAATACAAAATAAATAAATAATAAAAAGAAAAATAGAGAAGCCAACTACAATCATTATGGTCCTAAAAATATTATCAGGAAAACATTTTATCAATAATAATCTTGTTAAATATTAATAATATTAAAATACAATTAATATTATAGATAAAATTTAAAATTTAAATATTTTTATTACATAGATTATTACATTTTTTATAAATAGAAAATGTTTAGTCTACTAACATTTAAATAGAATCAATTAAATATTTTTCTTCTATTTCAACATTTTTAGAATAAAATTGAATTTATATTTAAAATAAAACAAAAAACTCCATCTCTTTCTTACAAAATAAGGTATTGTTACTATAATATTTTATTAATAATAATTTTATTTAATAATAATGATACTAAGTATAATTAATATAAAACATATTATGCATTTTTATTATAAAAATAATAAAAAATATTTTGATAATATCATTAAAAAACATACAATTTCTTCTCATCTCAATTTATTTAATTCTCACTCCATTTAGTTTCTATATCATCATATACCTTATATAAAACCCTTTTATTCACTGTTCTCTTTGCTTATCTAAATTTATTCTATTTATTTAAATCTAATATATATATATTATAAATTTTATTTAACTATAAAATTATTTAAATTTAAAAATTAAAAAAATTATTTTTTGAATGAAAAGAAATGGAGTGACTAACCGGAGAGACAAAAACTCAAATGAGAAGAATTATTTTTATTTTAAAAAATAAGAAATGATATATTTTAAATTTTAATATTATTTTTAAGTGTATTAGATTTTATCATTGAAAATAATATTATTTTTAATAAAATAAAATTAGATTATTATATTTATATATTATTTGATTAAATCTATCAAATTAAAAAATATTATAAATATTCTTAAAATTTATAATAACAAAATTTAATTGAATAATATTTGTATATAAATTATTATAATTTAATTTAAATGGTATTTAATAAAAAATTATATCTATGAAAATACATAAAAAAATATTATTTTTATAATTATAAATTTTAAAATATTATTTTCATAGTTTTAATAAATAAAAAAATTGAGACTAACGTTCCTTTATCAAAAAACAAATTACGGGACTATATTACCCTATTCACGATGCGAAGATTGTCGATCCCTAACTAAGCGACTCGGTTTTGTTCCGGTGGTTGAATTGAACTTTAACCAAAAGCGCGAAACCAAAATTTACAAAAATCGCTAACAATAGAATGCAAAAGAAGTAGCTCTATCTCTATTCGCTCATCTCCAGTTTGAATTTCGCTGCCATAACCTTTGAAGCTCGAGCTTTCATGGCGGCCCCAACGCCACCCCCAGCCCTACGAAACAACAGTTCCGAAGCTGCCGTTGATTCCTCCACCCCCAACACTGCCACCCCTAATACTACAGCTGCCTCTGTTCCCCCAACCTCTGCGTCTGTAAGCACTGTAAATCGTACGGACACGCTGCCGAAGACTCTTCGCGGTCTTAACAAGCCTAAGTGTAAGCAGTGCGGCAATGTTGCTCGCTCCAGGTAATCTTTTTTCTCTTTGGGCCTTATATCATGTTAATTATGTAATTGAAGGCGTTTTGATTTCAGTGAATTCGGTTTTGTGCCCTAGATTTTCTGAAACTGCGTTACCTGAGTTTGTTGTTTGGAATGAAAGGTGAATTGTTTGCCGGTTTCGAATTACAGATGTGAGAAGGAAGTTTCTTTTGGGCAGCTCTTTAAGGCATCTTAATATTTTAATAGTAAACTTTTCTTGAATGATTGATTAATGTTTCCGACTTTGCTCTTCATTGGATTTCTTAGCCAATACATGTATGCTGAAATCCCTAATCTCACTGAAGCTGTAGTATTTGTTATTTCCTACCTGAAAGTGTTTCTGTATTTCCTAATTTTGGTGCTCATTGTTTGGAGTTGCGGGGCTAGTTGTCTTTTGTTTTTTGGATTGCTACATTCAATTACTGTTCTTTCACTTTCACTTTCATCTTTTTAACTTGGCGCGTATGATTTTTTTATTCTAAATTTGGAGGCTTTTTTTTTTAGAATAGAAGGTGAGATTTATGTGGAGAGTGATTAAGGTGTTTTGTCACTGTGATGGGGAAAAAGGTTGCATAGTGCGTGTATATACAGTAGACAAATTTGAAGTATTGGGGAGGAAGATCCTAGTCTGTGCAATATTATGTTGTCACTGACTTCTTTCTTTTGCTTTGTCGTGCTCTTGATAGAGTATTTGGACAAGATATGTCAATAGACTGAAAATAGTCATTTTATGATCTTCTATCTCAATCTTTTGCCACGGTTTCCTGTTTCCTCTTTCACTTATGTATCTAGATGACATTTTGAATGGAAAGGGAGTTCCGTTTGTTTGGAACCTTTGGATCACTGCTGTCTGTTCTCCCTTCACTTTGAATTTCCACTAAAATAATTAACTTCGATCTCTTATCAAATTGAGATGAAACTACTCAAAATTACTAAAACTGATTTACTGCTGCATGGACTGCGATTTCCCCCCTCTCTTTTATTCTCTCTTCGCATTTTTAGTTGATAAGTTTACTCTCCAAGTTCTCTTCTTCTTGTCATGTCATATTCATTGCTTGGTTTATTAAACAGACTCGGAGGTCTATTATTGAACCATGAAATATGTTGATATTGTTTAGTTAACTTATGTTTTATTAGGATTGTTGAACATGTAATGGGGGTTTCTTCATGTGCAATACATAGTGAAATACTGACATTTTGCCTCACATACTTAATTGCTACGTTACATAGATTCTTCATTTTTCATTAAGTAACTATGTCCAACAGACACGACATGGATATGTGTGTAATTACCCGACACTTCAAATCGGTGGAAATTTAAAGAAAATTAAAAAAAATAAGCGTCAGGACACTTGGTGTACTAAAAGGGTTTATGTAACATAGCTTAATTGCAGCCTTATTCAAATATGGATCTTTTGATTGGATGGGATTAGCTTGGCAGGTGCCCATTTGAATCATGCAAGAGTTGCTGTGCTAAAGCTCAAAATCCATGCCATATTCATGGTATGTTAACTTCAACTGTGAGTCCATTTAATTTTTATCACATAGTGCCACTTGTCAACTTTGATTGTGGGTACTAGTTTTACAATCTAGGGTTCTTCAAATCTCTGTCATGAGTCTGTTAAGGAGTTGTATTTCCTTTTCAGTTGAATAATTCTCCTTTTTAAAGAACATGGCCTTGCATTTTTTTATCTTACCATTCATGTCATGATGCAGTTTTGAAAGCAAATACAACTTTTCTTGATAAGGCGCTAGCATCAAGCTCTCCAGTATCTGACCAGCAATCCATGGAGGCGTCAACCTCAGGGTGAGTTTTGATTATTCCCCATTTGTGTCCAGTTCTATTAAGTAAATATCATCCATATTTTTATTCCTTGCAAAAATAAAGAATTGTTTGGTTGTTTTTGAAGAATGTATTGTTGCTTTACCATTTCTTTATTTTGATGAGAATTTCAGACTTTTGAAACCCTTTAACTTAGGCACCTTTGTGCCTTTTCTAACTTTGCAATGTGTTATGATTCAGGAAACTGAAATGGGCATGCAATTATGTTTTGTTGTTTATAAGCTGTGTTATTTTATAGTAGGTTATTGGCTAAATAGTACTTTAGTTACTAACATATCCTGGGAAGATATGCCATTATGCTTCTTATCTGATTTTGCTCCTTTTAGAAGATTATAGCCATCTATCCCAATATTTCTTATTTTTGGTTTTCTTCCCCTTTTATTGGATTCCCTTTAATTATTTCCAGGCATGTTTAAAATGCTAGTCATTTATTTGTTTTACTTTGATGTCTTTGTAACATAAGTTTAGATTGATCTTTCATGGCTAGAAGCAAGTTTTAGTTTTAGTTTTGATTAGTAGCCTTATGTCTCTCTCCACTCGGTTTCAGGAACTCTCTAAGAGCTGCATCACTTCGGCAATTATCAAACACTTTTTCTCAATTCAATAATGTGCAAATCTCACTTTGCTCAAGGAAGCCCTTGACGAGAAAGGTGCATATAATATAGTTCATTATGTATTTCTTCTGGATTGGCAATCTAGTAAATTATCCTAATTTAGCGAGCGATTCCAGGATGCTGCAGCTATAAACGAGTGGAGTTTTTCCAAGTTAAAGGAATACAAGGATCGGAACATTGAAGTGGAGTATGAAGCTTATGATAGATACATGCAAAATGTAAATTTATTAGAGGAATTACTTTCTGCGAAATATAATCCAGGAGGATCCACTGAGGATATATCATCTATCTTGTATCATAACCCTACTAACGCAGAAGACGGTGTTGTGGCTGCAGTTTCAGTGGTCAAGTGGCAGCTGAGATCAAGTTCAATGCGACTGAATTATGTCAGGAGGAGGATGCAGCAAATTGTTGACGACAAATTTGAGAAACTTTGGAGTTGTGAATTAGATGATGCCAATGAAGCTACCGAACAAAACGAATTAGATAAAAGTCCCAAAATAGCAAGACATTCCTGGGCTGAAAGGGCTTCAACTTTAAGCGATCTTATTGAAAAGCTAAACAAAGTTCGAAATCAGGAGGATTTAAGATCTTGCTTGGAGGTGAAATCTCAGCTCTTCAATCATCATACGCAGTCGTATCGGTCAGACTCTGAGGATACTGAGTTATCTAGAGACCATGGTTTGAAAATGAATTTAGAAGCCAAAATCGAATTGAATTATTCATTGCCAAAATTCGTTACTGACAACCGAAATTGATGAAGAATCTCTTGCAATTGTCAATGCACACTTCTCTTCACTTAACCAGATAGGAGTTCTATGACTGGAGGCAAGAATTTGCACTACCGTGAAGACATTAGACTAGCAATTTAGAACAGATTCTAGGTTTAAAAGAGATTCCATTGCTTCTTCATGTAATTTTCTCTCTATTTTTTGCAGCTGCTTGTATGCATTTTACTTTTTGTCCAGAACTCAATGATATTCATAGGGTTGATTTATGTTTTCATTTTGTATCAAAAACAGATACATGGTTACCTTTTTATTGAAAGTTTGCTTTGCAGTCTGCAGATTGGAAGCATAGGACCATAGTAAATCTGTGCCGCCTTTGCAAAGCGACGTTAAAAGTTTTAAAGCATACTATCGGAATCACTCCAAAGAAAAGTTTCACAGTTCAATAGGTTAGATAATGTTGCATTCAGAATTTGGTTTGCATATATTTATTATATTCATCATTTGATTCATTCTACTAATCAATTAGTCACTATTGTCTAGAGTAATAGTATACACAAGAAGCTACGGATCAAATTCCTCAAAGCTTCAGCTCTTTTCTAGTAGAAATCAAAGCTGTATAGAGAGACTAAGACTACTAGACGCCGTATCTAGAGAGAGAGAGATCAAATGACCAGTACTGTCTCTGGTTGTATAGAATGGTTGCTCTAGGTCAATATTGCCAAAATTGACTCATAATTGATTTTTATTTAAAAAAAAATCTAAGCTGACTTTAAAGAACGCCTATCGCATTAGGTACCACTTCAAATTTTAAAAAGAATGGGAATAGAGTAAGGAATCAATGGATGCTTGCATAGGGCAGCCACTTAGGGCTAAGAAAGTGGATCAACAGGCAGTGCTGGCCATATTCAATTATTTATTTATTTATTATTATTTAATTTGCTAAGACAAATAATATCATAAACTATTTATTCTTTCATATTCTCAACCTTGCAACAAACAGCAATTCGGAATGTGTAGTTTTCAACTGATATCATGCTCTCCTTAGTCTTTGTCTACAAGATTAACCTATAGAACATTGCTTTCTTCTTCATTCACAATTTGTTTTTTGTTTTTGTTTTTCTTAATATTAATAAAATTTGAGTGTGTTTCATTAGCAAAAAAAATTAATAAAAAAATCTCCAATTGACTTGATATCTTTTAAAAAAATGTTTATATGATAAAAAAATATATATGTATATCATATTTTTTAATATATAAAAAACTTTTTTTTATGTTATACGACAAAATATATATATATACTATATTTTATGAATAATTATACTTTTAATTATACGTATTTAAAATGTTGATCCCTAATGAAAGGGGATTATACCATTGAAAAATAAAAAAGAGTCTCATTAGGCAGCCAAACGTTTAATCCATCATTATTTGTATTTGAAACAAAGTCTTGTTAGCTTAGTGGGTTTGCTGGTGCCTTCATGAAAAGAATCTTTTATAGTTTCCAAAGGCACTTAACATTATGACATAAAAATTCCATCTTTTTTATTCTTTCAACAAAAGCTTTTCTGAACCATTAAGCTTTTTTTTTTTTTTGTGCGCGCTTTATTCTCGTATATAGTTCTCAACCCACGACAACTTTGTTGGTGGAAATCAAAATTTCAAGGGCATTTTAATTTTCCTTGAAACATGGCTGTCAATGCTTTCAATTTTCAATGACTCTACTCATCTCGACGTCAACTTTAAAGACCCTTTTGCATTTTTATCAACCCCATTATGATGGGCGGTGGCTCAACGTGTTGATCTTAATCATGATTTTTTTTTCCTTCTCATTTATCTAGATTCAATATGCTACTAAATTAATAAAGGAACCAATAAATCTACCCCTAGAAAAAAATGGAACCAATAAATTGTCATAAGAAAACAAAATCAAGCGGAGATAATGGAAATAAAGAATATCTTGATTTTTTTTTTTGGGAATATCTTGATATTAGGAAGAAGAAATTAATATTAAGTTGTCTAAAAGTTGGGTATAGCCGTATAGGAAAAAAAGAAATGGAAATACGTATGAAACCGAAGAAATAATTTGTCTCTTAATAATCATGGTTTATTTTATTGTCACTTTTAATTATATTTGTTAAGTATCCTCGTTACATAACAATTAGTAACAAAGCATACAAAATGTTTATAATCTTGATCAAACTTTAACTTAATAAAATCTTATTGGGTTAAGTTATACTTGAATTTTTAACATGGTATCAAAGTTGTGCCTAGTATCTATATGCTTGGATCTAATTGTGTACTACTACAGTCTCACCGTGACGCTAATGTTCATCTTTGTCTACCGTATGTAGGGAGTCTATTAAGTATCCTTGTTACACATCGACTAAGAACAAAGTACTAAAACAGCTTATAAGTTTGGTTAACTTTTAACTTAATGAAATTTTATTGAGTTAAGTTAGGTCTGAGTTTCTAACAATATTTATTTTCAAAAAAATTTAGCATTAAAAGGATTAAAAAGATAAACTAAGTTTGTATTTTGATAATGATTTTTATTATTAATTTTTAATTTTTTAAAAATGATTTTTTATTTTGATTTTCATATTTTTAAAAAATTATTATCAAAATATTAAGTGATTCATAAATCTTTTAAATCAAACTTTTGATTTTTATATATTTTTTTTCATTTTCCTTATAATTATTGTATGTATAAATATTGAAATAAAATAATTAAAAATTTAATTTTTAAAATAATAACAAAAAAAATTCTTAATTTTTACAGTTTAAAAAAAAGAGAGCAAAAAACAGAAAGAGTTAAACTTGTTTATGATATTTTTTTTTCATAATCAACTATTTAATCAAAAATAAGAAATTAAAATTACTATCCGGCTTAATCAATCAAGAATCTCACATATTTGTGATTTCCCAATACTTGGTTATATTTAAACGAAATAATATATCAGACACCTAACCAATATATAAGAAATTATTATTTTTCTTGATTTTTGGCATATAGTAAATGTATGTTTACATTTAAAAAAGATCCACGTATCTCATGTGTATATCAATATATGAAGCCAAGAATCATGGTTTCTCTATAATTGTCTATTTTATACAGACAGACAAAGCCTTGATTGGTGCCATTTGCCTTTAAGGGGATTAAAATGTGCTACAAATTAAAGTTTTCAATAATAGAACAAGTCATGTATTACTGTTTCTTTGTCAATCCACATGAGTAATTTTGCACGCTATTTATAAATGTGAACAATTCACGAGAAACGAGTAGATTAAAAAAATATTCTATAAATACCATATATTTTTTTTCATTTTATTTTTTTTAATTAATTAATCAAATTTTAACGTATAGTTTACAACGAGAAAGAATAAGCAATTTTTTTTTTGAATTTAACCTACAAAATTATATTTTTTATGACAATATATCATAAATTTATTAATCATAATTTAATTAATAATATGAATGTAACGTTACGGTGGATAATCCAATTTCCAAAACTTTGTTAAAATATATGATCAAATTTTCAAATTTATCTCATATACATGTGTACACGAAAATGACTCAAACAAAACAAAACAATGACACATTGGCGTTAGTTAGACGAGGCTGCAATGTATATATATATATCGAGAATGAGATAAACCCTAGCTAATTAATCAAATCATATAATCCAATTAATGATTGTAACCACACATTCACTGTCCCCACATTATAGCTAGGGCTTTCAAAACCCTCGATTTTTGAACCAAAAGTTGTAATTTAAGCTGACAAATATCAAATTTGTCCATATTTAATTATCCTTATATTATATTTATCAATTAGAATAAAAGATTATTATATTTGGCTAGTTCCGTCGACCTAACAAAAACATTATAAATACAAACTCCCTATAATCACTATGGTTAGGGAAATACATCATTAACAAAGACATTATAAATACTTACAAAGACATCATTTTCCTGCCAATTCAACTCGTTTATTTAAGGGCTATAACTTCCCCTAGAAAAACTAAGACAATGAGAAATATAGTATAAATATGAATAAATTATGATTTAACTGCATACAATTTATTTGTACATGTCAAATGTATGGAGAAAATTATAAATAATAATGCCACGTATTTTAGTTTACTTTTATCTCCATAAATCTTTCTATTATCTTATAAACTATCAAATTAATTAGAGAAATCTTTTATTTTCCTTGTATATCTTCTGTCTTCACTTTAAACAATGAATTAAAATAAAATAACTAAATAGCAAGCTAGTTATAAACATTATATCCACGAGTTGTTGTGTTGATCCCTGCGTCGGTCATGATCTTAAACTTAATTACCTATATTCATCTTTTGAAAAACAATTATATTTACAACAATGTTAAATATATTATTTTATATGCCACCTTTTAAAATTTTAATTTATTTGCTTTTTTTTTGTTACAACACATGTTTGATATTATGTTTTTTTTATTGCAATGAGAGTACGATACATCAAAATAGAATTATGTTTTGTGGTCACTCTTAATTCTCTCATAATATTTATAATATTTATAAAATTGTAAAAAATATATATACATAAAATATAATTACATTTCATTTAAATTTAAAATTTAAAATTTAAAATTTAATAATTTAAATGAGTAACTATATTTTATTGTTTTAATACAAAGTAAATATACCCATGACATTTCACACTTGACATTGCCATTTGAATTGAGTGAATTACCAACCCTTCCGTTAATTTCATGATATCTCTCATCATCGATCAATTAATCCTTGCATTCCCACCCTGGCCTTTTTGGTCCCCCTTGTTGAATAAAATCTGAGAGAGAATATGGAGAAAAATTAAATTAATAATTAATAAGTGGTATATTTTGCTTCTATGTGTAGACAAGGGCTAATATTCAACAATTCGGTGAGTCATGGGAGTTATGGCTAAGCTAGCTAGTGCTTATATATTTAGCTATTCTTAGAATAATGAAGAGATAGCTACAACCACATTAATGCTATATATAAAGATATATAGTTGGTTTTGCATCTTCTTCGATGTTAGCTCATCATATCACTAACTATTTTATTTTATTTTCTGAAAACTTATATTTCATTATTTCATACAAAATATATATATATATATATATAGTCAAATTAATAAAATAATAATACATCAAATTATTATTAAAATAATCAATAAAAATAATACATAACATAATTTAAGCTTTTTTATTGACTTTTTAAGTTTTTTAAACATGTATAACTCTTCTCGTTGATAAGCTAACAAATCTTTAATCAAACTTTCATTTATATCTTGAGATCTATAACAAACATACTTAAATGAAAAATATATGATTTAAATCAAAATTTAGAAACAAACATATATAAAATTATTACTATATTAAAATCTAAATGAAAGATATAAATCACACTACATTGAAATCTATGTGTAATGCACATATTGTTATGTTTATTGAAACAAATTAAATAAAATTAAAAAAGTTCTATAATTTTTACCAAATGAGTATATTAGTACCTTAATTATTGGATTAGATGTCAATGATCTTGTAACTTTTTAAAATGTATATTTTAGTTTTATAATTTATGTATTAGACACTATCAATTATGTTATTACAATAAATAAGTATTTTTAGTCGTATAATTTATTATAATAAGTACTTTTATTCTAATAAAATTATTAAAATAAATATTTATATTACATAACTTTCATAAATAATAGGATATAGTTCAAAAATTATAGAACTAAAATGTTCATTAATTTGAAGATATTGATTAACAAATTATTGTGACATTTTAAAAAAAATTATTGGACGTTTAGTAACTAATATAATAATTACAAGATCAAATCGATTAAATTAAATAATTATATAAAATATGTTGATTAGTTTACTTTTTTTCAAATATTTTAATAATATCTAATCTAAAGTATTTATTTAATTTTTTTAATATAATATTTAAAATATAAAATTATTTTTTATATTTAATTAATATGTTTTTAAATAAATTTTACATTATACTCGTATTCAAAATCATTTAAGTTAAAATTCAATAATTTTAACCAATTAAATCTTATATAATATTATTATCATATTTATTTTATTTTATTTTTATAAGTATTATTTTATTAATTTTCCTTAAATTTATTCCCCTGCTTTATACTGTATATGATGTTTCCATTTGTGACCGGCATTATATCTCATGATCATCCATCAGAGACAAAGGCTCCTAATGTACTTTCCTGTTTGCACATAGTCTCATAAGTTTCCTTCGCTATCAAGAATCCATCGTGGGATCGGTACTCTAATGGTTGGTATTTATTTTTATTTTTATTATTAAATGGTATCTATTTAATACTCAAATTCACTTATTCATATATATATATATATATATTTTAAAAAAACTATAATAACTTAAAATTTTCGTCCACGAATAATTTTGATATTTAAATTATTTCCTTTAAAAAAAGCATGGTAAATTTGTTTAATTTATTAAAAGCAGACTATATGAAAAATGATTACTTAAGGATTATGTATAATTTATAATTCAAGTAATATAACTTATTATCAGTGTAATTTTTACTTATTTAATAATAAAGAATAGACTTTAATAACGTCTTAAAAAAAGAATAATGATTGAATCTTTTTTTTTTTAATACGAATAGACATTTTAGTAGAGGGAGTCAATAATACTTAAAAAAAAAATACATATCATTATTTTTTAGAGCTATGTTTTCTCGTAATTGTCGTCGCATATCCGTTTTTGCTGTCAATAATTAAAAAGCTATCATCAAATTTTTTTGTTTTGTAGTAAACAATTAAAAAATTATCATAAATATATGTTAATAGTATAGTTTAAAAAATAATTAAAGAATTATAAATTGACATATAGTACAATGATATATGTTAATTGTAGACATTAAAAGAAAATGGGTTTAGACATATGTATATGTATATATATGTGTGAGTATGTAATTGTTATTTAAAAAAATGAAAAAAAAAATTATGACTCATATTTTTTAAAAAAATAATCTTAAATATCAAAATTATTCCTGTCTATTTGATCAAAATTTTAAATTATTATAAACTTTTGACAAAAATAATAATAATAATAATAGATAAATTTTAATACTAAATTGACAACATTTAATAAGATAGTTAAGAATAAATACCAAAATAATAATATATATATCACTAAGATACTAGATCCAAAAATCATGGTATCGAGGTTAAAATAATTTAATTTTTTAAATCTTACAAAATATATATATATATATGAATTAAACTTTGAATTAAAGTTAATTTTAAATTTTACATTAAAAAAAGTTATGCTTGAATCTACCCGGATGTTGAACCGAACTTTAGACTTGAATTTAATTTTAAAAATTTGTTCTAACTCAACTCAAAATTATACATGACTAGGTAATATCCAACCTAAATATGAACCAAATTCAAAATTTTGAACTAATTATCCCCGTCCAACCAGCAGCCTGAATATACATTTTCAATTACCGCTCTTATCATATTAATTAAAGTGCAACTAGTCGGTGTTCATTCACGTATGTATTGACACTAAATTTTGGGTAATCTTATTGCCAAGTTAATTTAAAAATATATGTTCCGATTGAAAAAAGATTTAGAGTATGTGAGGATGGTAAATATATGCTTAAAATTTAATAATATTTGAATATAAATTTTTTAAATCTAGAAATAAATTTACCCGTGAACTTTATAAAATTAACATGTCAAAATTTTATGGTACATGTGATTTGACCATAAAGCTCGCCTCTTTCATTCTAAACAATAAATTCTACACAAACAAAATATTGTTTCGTCAATTTCCTTTTGGACTCTTTCGTTGAAGTTGTCATGATGCAATTGCCCTTTTCTCTATCACAAATATGAATTTGATTAAGAGAATTAAATCACATAATTTTTAAAATAATTATGATAATGATAGAATATAAAAATAATTGATATTAATATTTTATATTTCAATAAACCCTTTGTATCTTTCCTTTCCTTGTTATTAATTGTCATAATAGGACAATGGAAGAGTTTGGGTATTTGACCCAAACTACTATAAGGTAATTAATGAAGTTTCAAATTAGTTTTCTTAATACCCATGGTTTTGTTTGAAATATCCCAAATCCCAAACACAAGGTCAATTTTTACCCCACTGAAATAGAGAATAATGTCAAAAGCTGATTCAAAGACACGATCTGAAAGTATAGCCCAATGCTCAAGGTTGTACAATTGAAAATATAAGATTACCAACGGACAGCGTTTGACCTGACCTGACCTGACCTGTTACGTATTGACTCGATGACTTCTTTTTCCTATTTTTTTTACCGAACAAATAAACTAGGTGAAGTATTGTTTTTTTTTTAAATGAAATATATTGTTGGTGTTCATTCTTTAATATTAGATTTCGATTCGTACATAATTTAAATTTAATAAATATATAATAATATTAATTAATTAATAATTATTTTTATTTTTTAAAAAAATATTTTAATTATAATAAAATGATAAATTAATGTTAAAATTTTAATAAAAATGTAAAAATATTCTTAAAATAAATAAATAAATAATTTATTATTTTAATGAAGAGTAAATATACAATAAAATTATTTTATTATTAAAAAGTTAATTAATTTATAATATTGATATAAATATATATATATAATTATTATTTTATTAATATAGATATTATAATTCATGTCAATGATATATAATTTAAATATGAGTGATATTTTATATAATAAATAAATTAAATATAATATGATTATACATATAAACTTAAAGCATAGATAAAATATGATCAAATTTAATAAATATTTTTATAAATATTTTTTATTTACAAATAATATAAATTAATTATTTATTTATTAATTTATATTAGATATAAAATTATATTGATACCAAAAATATGATTAATTCAATATATTTATGATCTCTAAATAATAATTATATATTAGTAATGTAAAAATAATACATAATACATAATAAATTATTAAATATAAATTATATAATTATTATGTATTATAAAAATATTTTAATATTTATTTATTTATAAGACAACAATAAAAATAAATTTAAAGTTTAAAAAAAAATTTGAAGAACGATAAAAAAATTGACCTAATCTTGTCGATGTTATTTTATGTTTTTTAAGCCTTAAAATCCTAACCCACTAAAAAATGTTTTTTTTTAAATTTATAATAATAAAAATAAAATTTTAATAAAATTTAATATAATATAATATAATATTAAAAAAATCTAAATAACTATAATTTAATTTAAACAATATTTAAAATTAAAATAATATACTATACATTTTTAATAATCAAAATATATAAGATGAAACTAAAAGATATACAAATTAATGTAAAAATATTTTATAAAGTGTTTGCATAAATACTTTTAAAATAAATAAATAAATAATTTATTATTTTATTAATTAATAAATATAATAATAACTATTTTATAAAAAATAATATCAAAATACAATATAAATGTAAGTGATTTATTATAATATTGATAATAATTACGTAATTTTATTTAATAAATATTTTTTGCTTAAAAATATTTTATATTAATTAATTATTTTTTATTAATATTAAATATGATATAATTTTGAACTAAAAAAATATTAATTCAATAAAAATATAATATACTCCTAAATAAATTGATAATACTAATTGATTTAGTGATCATTAAATGTATAAATTAACATCTTTAATATTATTAGAAATAATCGTATTATATAAAATAACCATTATTAGAAATTTATTTATAATATTAATATTTTAATATTTATTGATATAAGAAAATATTTAAAAAAATAAAAAAATATTTTAATATATATTAGTATAAAAATATTCAATTTAGTGTTCGAGCTTTTCATAAATAAAGGTAACGAAAAGATTAGACAAACTTTTATGGATTATATTATATGTAATAATAATAAAAGAATAGTAATATATAAATTTATAAATTATAATTATATACTTGCGTTTTCATGCTTTGTCCTAGTAAGATTGTCATTTTTGTCACCTCTACTCATGGTTATATATTATATATACTTTGATAAATTCTTTATATCATAAATTTATGATAATTTTAAATTACGTATGGATTTATTATTGATTACCTACTAATATTAATAAAAAAAATCATGTATGTCTAATTATAAAAAATTTATAATATATAATAATATTTAAATAATATAATTCTTCTTCCAAAACCCACTTATTCTTTCTTTCAAAATAATACAATTTTATTTTCCCACTTAAACGTGAAATTGACCAAATACATACAAAAACAAGAAATCCCTAATAAACGAAAATTAGCAGCCCGCCTGACTGTATGATTCTTGCACACAATGTATTCACATTTAATAAAAGGGTGTTAATTTTAATAGTTTATTTTTATAAATACATAAAATGTGTTAGGAATATTAACGAAATCAAAAAATATTAATAAATATAATTTGTAATATATAAGATTTATTTTTATTATAAGACATCTAAATGTAATATCATGTTTCAATCTCTAAAATTGTTGTTTTACAACAATTGGTGATAAAAAAATATATATATATATTTTTGAAAAAATAATAATCTAAAACTATGAAAATTAAGGAAAAGGTTATATTGAGGGGGAAGAAACCAATACATTTAAAAATGAACTCGTTCTCTCAAAAGAAAATTTGAAATAATATTAGGATTCACATTGCCGTGCAGGGCTTTATAATAATATAGATAATCGACGGCAACTACATGTAAATTTATACATATTAAAAATAGTTTATTTTTAAATAATTCTGACAATACATATAAAAGTGTGTCTGTCATTTTCCTTTCTCAACGTCTATAATTATATCTGTTTTGCCATAAAAGAAATGAAATTAGAACTTCAATGACAGAGATTGTTGGGAAAATTACCTTGTAAATTGTATGAAATTATAAATATACAATTGCTTCTTTGTCTAGGTGAAGATCTCAAGATCACCGATAACAACTTAAAATTTTCTTGTGTTTGTCATTTTCTTTCCTTTATAAAAATAAAAATAATTATTTTAAATAAGTGTGTTTTTTATATCAAATATTGATATATATATATATATATATATATATATATATTTGGCTAGATCCAATATTGATACAATTTTATAATGGATATATGTCATTTATTCATAATTTTATAGATATTTTGATAGCATATATACACACACAATATAGAGGTAGTAAAAAATAGAAAATTAATTATTAATATATTTAGATAAATGAATTTTATTATAAAATATCCTCTATTTTTTTTTATCTTTATTAGTAATAAGCACGTGTATTGTACATAATTTATTAAAATATTAAAAATAATTATTAATAATTTTATTTTTAAATAGAAAAATAACATCGAAACATATCTAATATTTTAATTAATCTTTATTTTAAATATTAATAATTTTTTATTTAATTGATTAAAAAATAAAATTACTAAATAAATTATAAGATAACTATAGAACAAAGAAAAATAAGTGAATAATATTTTAGAAAAGAATGATATGATATGATATGATATAAACTTAAATATTATAGATTAATTAATAAAATTTTATTTTATTTCTCTAAAAAAAATTGAGCTTATAATATTAATATTCTTTCCATATAAGATGATGATTGAGATCGATGGAGAGATTTGAATAGGAGTATTCCTAAAAGGGTACAAGTTTTACCATTCTATAATTCTATTAGAGGTGTTCGGTGTTAAATAATACTTGTACACCTGCATCACACAATAACACCCATATATATAATTTACTAATGGTAATGGTAATTTTTAATTTAAGTATTTAATATATTTATCTTTAAAAATAGTCTAGATATAGTTTAGAACATAAATAGATATAACAAATTTTCTTAATTAAAATAATTTAAATTTAAATTTAATGAATAACTATTAAAATTAAAAAAAATTAAATTTAAATACATTTTCATGGTTAAATGAATTCAAATAAATAATTATAAATAATTTATTAAAATAATTTGTACATCTTCAAATATTTACATAATTTTTTGTTACACGAATAAATTAGATTGATCTATTTTTCTTGAACAGACATTTTATTGACATAAGCCATTTCACATAGTCATAAATTCAATCTTAATTTTATGAGCCATAAAAGGAAGAGCTCAACCAATACAACAGGCATGCAATCAGGTCAAGCGCCAAACAATATGCTTTGATGCTATCATCTCCCTATTTCCTTTTCAATTTGTTAAGAAAAGGAAATAGAAGAGCAATAGGTAGGATTAGAGTTTGAATCTTCAAAATCAAGATAATTTACCTTTTCTTCTCCAACCATAAACTAGAGATTATAAATTATTGGAAGTTCTTTTTTATTAAAAAAAGAAATTGAATAATAAATTAGAGGGAGTTAAAAGCCTCAAACTTACCCCAAATTATAGTAATTAAAAGGAAAAATGAAAATGTTTAATTAAATAGTATATTTTTTTTTACTTTTAATCCATACAATTAAAAGTATAAAATTTATAAATAAAATTAATTAAAACACTTTAATTTTTATATAATTTTATTTTTAAATAATTCAACCCCGTTTTTAAATATAAATTAAACATATTATATATATGTTTAATTTATATTTAAAAACGGGTTCACATATGTTTATGTTTAAAAATAAAATTATTTAAATAATTAAAGTGTTTTAATTAATTTTATTTATTATCGTTATAATAGAGAGTTTTGTTTTCTGAGATATGTTATCTATATTTTCACATTATCACATTTAGGGATGGGCAAAAAAACCGCAATTTTGATTATTCGTAGGTTCAGTTTTTAACAGTGTAATTTTGGAGACGGGTTCAGTTTCAGATAAAAACCGAACATAAAGGAGTGGGTACAATTTGGTTACGGTTATACTCAAAACCGTACCTGCTAGTACCCAAAATTAATTATATTTATTTAAATAAATTATATATTAATTAAAATTTATTTATTTTTAACCTAATATATAAACCTAATTTATGCCTATCCTTACTCAATGCCTCTTTTTTTTTCTTAATCTCTTAGACCCCTCAGCCCCATCTGGCCATCCCTAATCCCTACTTTCATTTTTTTCCATCTGTAGATCTGCTCAGTTCTCTCACAGCGTTGTGTTGTTGCCAGCCGCAGTCGTCATTCGCTACATCTTCGTCAGTCGTCACCAGTCCATTTACAGTGATGTGTCGTCGCCATTCACAGTGCTAGTCGTCGCCACTCACAGCGTCAGCCATCGTCATTCATAACGCCAACCATCGTCTTTCACAGCACCAACTGTTGTCGTTCATTGCTTGTGGAGAAACTTATAATTGGTGTTGAGGGTTACGATTGTTTAAGTGTTTACTTGTCTATAAGGTATTTTGAAGATTCCAAATCGATATATTTAAATTCCAAAGAAATAGAAGCATGGTGCTATTGTTATGGTCGAAGGCTTTGCGAAACCTTGAGAAACTATGTTTTTTTCATTTCAGTATTGTTTCTTAAACATGAACATCTATTTATAGATGTTGAAATATGGTTAACTTATATCTGATTGTTGAATTAATTATTGATATTTCTTTTCCATTGATAATCACTTTACTGATATTCATATTCTTTTATATATTATGCACCATCATGTATTTTAAAATTTGAGCTTGTTCGGTAGCTTTACTCGCTGCATGGTAACATTCTCTTTCTTCTGTAGGTTCAAAACTTGGTTCATCTATTTTCATAGAGTACTTCTTTTACAGAATGCATATTTGACAAAATAGAACTTATGACTTCTCACATAAAACATGAAAAAGCTGTAATTTACAGTTAGATGTGTATCATCGTAGTAATGGAGGTTTTAGGTTTTAGGCTTTTAGCTTTAAACATCTCCACATATGCCGTCTAGTCCTGCTCCTTATGATTTGGTTTGGTAATGATTATGATCCAATCATGCAGACACGTACCAGGATAAGGATCCAATCACGAAGATTTAAATTTGAATATCTTGTGTAGCAAATTTTCTTTTTCAATTTTTTGTATGTAAAGTAGCATGATATGTTGAGAAAATTTAGTATATGAAATAAAGTGACTACTCTGTTTTGTGTATAGACCTCCCTGTTGTGAGATTAGTGCTATTTTTTTATCGATTCATAGTGTATATAGTAAAATCTTATTATCGATTCATATTGAATATGGAATATAGTATGATGATAATTTTTTATCATGTCTTGTAGAGTTAGAGATTTGTGAAGAAGACATAGACTTTAAATATCATGACAAGTGAATATGTTGAAAAGGTAACGTGAGATAATAGAAAGTATATGTATATATTTTTTATATATGAATTTAAATTTTGAAAGTTATTTTTTCAGAATTTTTCACCATAATCATCTCAAGGAGTAAATAACATTGAACTTAATGTGGAGGTAACAAGTGGTGGAACTTCAAGTGCCGATCAACATACAAATGTTTCTCTGCTTACATCAACCTCTTCACCTGAAAATACACAAAGTCAATCATCAAATGAATGTAGTGAGGAAGAAGATGAGAAGGCTAAATTAAAGTCTGAAGCATGAGTTCATTTTGATAGGAAGAAAATTAATGGGATATGGAAGGCAATATGTAATTATTGCGGAAAACGGTTAGGAGGTGATACAAGGAATGAGACATCTCATTTGAAAGCACATACAAAAGGTTGAAATTTATACAATTCCTATTAAATAATTTTTTAGAGATTTGATATATTAAATTATTGTATATAATAATTTTATTGTTACTATATAATTTTTTGTAGGTTTATATATGTTCCTACTCCACACAATGCTGCAGTTATTGGTCAAGAATTAATAAGTTGCTTTTTGGATTGGAACATTGATCGTAAGATTTCAACCTTAACTTTAGATAATTGTTCTACTAATGATTCAATGCTACCTGATCTATTAGATTCATTAGATAGAACTTTAATGTTATTGTATGGAGATATTTTTCACATGCGTTGTGTTGCTCACATATTAAACTTGGTAGTGAAAGATGGGTTAAATCTAATTTCTCAATGCATTGTTAAAGTTAGAGATAGCGTTACATATTGAACAACAACATAGAAGAGGGAGGAAAAATTTAAAAAGATTGCATCTCAAGAGATAAAGTCTTCTTGTAAGAATTTATCTCTTGATTGTCAAACTCGTTGGAATTATACTTTTTTAATGATTAAAAATGCATTGTTTTATGAGAAAATGTTTCCTCGTTTAAAATAATTGGATAAGAATTATAATAGTCTTCCTCATGCATTGGATTGGAAAATGGCAAGTACAATTTGTGATAAGTTAAAAGTATTTTACAAGGTTACTGAATTGATTTATGGTTTCAACTATCCCACCATAAACATGTTATTTCCTCATATTTGTGACATCAAATTGTCATTGTATAATTGGATTAATGATGAGTATGATTTGGTCAAGGGAATGGCGTCAAACATGCTTGTAAGATTTGATAAGTATTGACAAAAAGTTAATATTGTCGTGGCTATAGAAGTTGTTTTGGATTCTAGATTTAAGATGAATTATTTCGAATTCTATTTTCTAAGAATACATGGAGAAAATGTAATTTTTGAAATTGAAAAGGTGAGAACAAAGTGTTATGATTTGATAAATATGTACCGAAATAAACGAATTTTAGAAAAGAGTCGACAAATGAAATTTTCAACACGTTCCAATACATCTCAAAGTTCAAAAGGTACTAGTGTTCTTAATCCTAGTAGTATAAATGAGTTTAAATAATGAAAATTAATGCAAAATAAAGCTGGATCTTTGAAATATGAGTTAGACTCTTATTTAGAGGAGGCTGATGTAGAAATTTTGGATGAAAAGTTTGATATATTGTCTTGGTGGAATTATAATAAACATAAGTATCCAATAATGTATGATATAACTAGAGATATCTTGGCTATTCCAGTCACCACAGTTGCTTGAGAATCTTCATTTAATACAAGTGGTAGAGTAGTGAGCAAATATCGTAGTAGACTAAAAAAAACACATAGGAAGATTTGATGTGTACTCAAGATTAGTTATGGGCTAATATTCATAAACAAGATATAAAGTTTATATATTTAATACTTATACATATTATATTTTATTAACACTTGTTTTATGTATTATATATTAATTATTTAATTATGTATTCAAATATTTTATAATTTATTCAGATATGTTATCTCCTGGTTCACCCGCTTCCACTATTAATATTACAGAAGATGATGTTGAGGTAAAAAATTTACATTATTAATTAATCAATTTATTATTTTGGTTTATAAAAATGATTTTATATGTTTAATTTTTGGAGGAAACGCGTATAGTTAATGAATAACTAGAAGAAAAAAGTTTTGATTTATTGTAATAAAAGTTTTCTTAAATTTATTTAATTAGATTTCAATATTTGTATTAATTTATAATATTTTATTTATATATTGTGTTTCTTGTTAATATGTATTTAATCTTATCTAGATTCATAGAAATATATATTATTAAATGTTAATTTTTTTTATCATAAATTCAAAATAACAAATTGAAATAACAAATTCAATATCAACTATTTGTTTTAGGTGGATTGCATTGCTAAAAGGAACTCAATTGAATAGGAGTTTGAAAAATGATTTTTTTCGGTTTTTTTTAATAATTATCCCGAACTATTAATCGCGGGTAAAAAAGTGTCCACAAATTGCAACGATTTTTGGGTAATTTTGAGGACAGATTTTATAATTCGATTCAGGAACAATTATATTCAAATTTATCCCAACACGTGGCATCCTTAATCACATTAACCCTTTTCTAATAAAATTTATGCTCCCCTGTATTGGAAAATAAAAAAACTTCAGAAATCCCCGTGAAAATTAGAGAAAAAAACAATAATATTAAGACTAAATCCAATGATTTTATATTTCCTTTTTGCTCCTCTTGCTTTTCTTAGCGGCGACTCCTTAATTTTTATGTCATTAACATGATTAAGATTAATTATCAAAATCTTTTGATGTTTTTTTTCCTTAACAAAAAAAAAGAAAGAAAAGATTTTCGTGGTGGTACAACTATTTGACTCATATAAAAAATTGACTTTAATATCTTTTTTAAAAATTCTAAATATATTATACATAAAAGTTTAAGTTATAATTAAAACAAGTTTATATAACAATATACTTATATTTTAAAATAATGATATATATTATTCTTTTTATTTTATTTTAAAATTTTAAAAAATATCATCGGTATGAACAAAATTTTGTCATTTATAAAAAAATATCTTCATGATTTTTTTTTCGTTGACTGATTTATTATACAATATACTTAAAATATTGTCAAATACATTAATGATATTATTAATATTTTAGATATATGGTCACAACTATCCTCCTCGTTTTTTCTTCCTCCTTTCTTCCCACTGCCAAACATGTATTATTATTTAGTAGTTTACTTGTTTTGAAACCATATATAGTAAATAACAAAAAAAATGCGATAATTAATTTAATAGTTTCAATATATATAATTTTTAATAAAGAAATATTTTTTTGTAAAACTAGTCGTAAAGCTATATAATTAGATATAAATTGAGATAATTTATTAATTAACGTAACGGTATTAATTGTTAAATGTTGATATCAAATATATAAACACAAGACTATTTAACTCTAATAAAAGCTAACCAACCCGAAAGATAAAAGAGGTTAAAAGAAAGAAGAGAGCAGAATAATAGGGGGTGTCTCTATTGGACTGATTCGTTTCAATCACATCTCTCTCCTTCTTCTTTCTTTTTACTTTCTTTACTCTAGAAGGTTGATTGATTACATATATTTATCACAAAACCACAAAGTAAAGCGTAGTGAACAACAAGGCAATAACCAAAGAGAGAAAAAAGCAATGTTAAAAGGAGTGGTATCAGAATTATTATAGGAAGTTAAATGGTGGTCGATATGGTGATGATAGCTTCCTCTTAACATATATATTTTATTTCCCTTTGGGAATTGGGATTCATACTCTGTTTCTCTCTTTCAATTAATTCTATATCATCACAATCTTATTCTCCTACCATTATCTTTTATGGCTGTGCAAGCTCAATACCCTTCAAATGCACTCTTTCTAAACAGGTGTGTATTTTTTTCTCTCCCCTTATTCATTTGGAGCATTTGGCTATTTTGAATCTATATTATCTAATCCGCTCTCATTTATAATATGCAGAAACGGACAAGAAAGTCATTTTTATTCATTGCAACAGCAACCAGGAGGAGGATTTCATGAACAATCTAATATGATTTTCAACAATGGTGGTGACGGTAAGTACCTATTATTCAAAAATTCTGAATTTTGGTGACTACCCAGTTCCGTTATTTTGTCATTGAAATCAATTTCAGATAGTGAAGTACAAGATTGATACTGAAAATCGGTATATGATGTCTCTGTTCAATTACAGGAGGTGCTAGTACTATTAATGCAAGAAAAAGAGGAAGAGAAGTTTCAGCTGCCTCTGGTACTACAACTCCAATCAATCCCATATTCTCTTTGCAGCAACAATCTCAATCTCCACAATTGATTGACCTTTCTCAGCTCCATAATCAGCAACCCAATTTAGTCTCCACAGGCCTGCGCTTATCATTCGGGGACCGACAACAACAATATCAAAAATTAAACCAGAATCGCAATCACCATCAACAACAACATATCAGTAATTCCTCTCCTCTTTTATCTCTATTACCAGAAGACTTTGCCTCCCAAATGAAACAACAGCGAGACGAAATTGACAAATTCCTTCAAGTCCAGGTATAGATTATTAGATTTCCTCCCTGCCCAAACGGTTTTTTTTTACCTTCTCCTATCTAAGTTATCAAAATCCTTGCAAACAGGGAGAGCAACTACGGTGCACATTAGCAGATAAGAGGCAGAGACACTATCGCGCGCTACTAGACGCAGCGGAAGAATCAATAGCAAGGAGATTGAGAGAGAAGGAAGCAGAGGTTGAGAAAGCAACTCGTAGGAATGCCGAATTAGAAGCACGAGCGGCGCAAATTAGCATGGAGGCGCAGGTTTGGCAAGTCAAGGCTAGGGCACAGGAGGCGACAGCGGCTTCTCTGCAAGCCCAACTGCAACAGGCTATAATGACCGGTGGGGTGACGCAGGAAAGAAGGGGAACGGAGGATGGGCTAGCTTGCACCGTGGGACAAGAAGGCCAAGCGGAGGACGCTGAGTCGGTTTATATTGACCCGCACCGAGTTGTTGTGTCGGGACTGACTTGTAAAGGTTGTCGGAAGCGAGTTGCATCGATGCTGTTATTGCCGTGTCGGCATCTATGCCTCTGTACAGAATGTGACCAAGTGGCACGGTCTTGCCCTCTTTGTTTCTCGGTGAGAAATTCTAGTGTTGAAGTCTTTCTCCATTAGGGCCGAATAGCCCAATACCAAGCCCAGTATTGAAAGTAAAGGCCTAACCCTATGAGAGTAAAGTAGTAATGGTACAAATACAATGGTGGCAATTAAATTAAAAAAAGAGTTTCCATAATAATATAATATAAATAAGAATCACATTTTATTCCTTGAATTTCATTTCTTTTCTTTTTTTCTCTTGACTTGCCTTTTTCCTTGGGAAAATATCTTTCTTGCTTCCCCCTATTGCCCTCTTGAGTGAATTGCCTATAGGTAATGTAAATGGCCTTCTGCATAGTGGTATTTCTTTTCTGTAAAATTAAATTCATATATAAATTCTTTTATTCTATTTATATCCTATTATTTTAGTTGTATTTATTCTTTTCCGGTATTTTTTTTTATTTTTTTCAGAGATAGATATGGATTTGATTGTTAGTTAAGGAAGAATAATAATATTCAATTAAATGTTTTAATATTTAACTATTAAAAGAAAAATGCATGTTTGTGCATCAATTGATTGTGATAAAATGCATATACATTTTAACTTCAATGCATGTTTTCAAGATCCAAGTATGTTTGTAAAGGTAAAGTAAGTCATTTTTAGGCCAATATCAATTTCTTTCTCCATTCGTAAATTTGATATTCCACAATCCACATGTATTTTAAAAAAAATATAACAGTCACATGTATTGTTTGAATATTTTCAAATAAGAAAAAGGTTACAAGCTAGCTAGCTTTTTCTTCCTAAAATCTTGCCGCTGCTTTATTTCTAATTAAAGCATTAGAAATTTCGAGTTAAAGGAATTGGAGCATTGAATCTTGAAAGTGGAATAGTGTTGATTAATTCAATATATGCTTTGTAATTTGAGTTATTTCTTCAATTTTAAGTCAAAGTTTCAAGGATAATCTAGAAGAAGAAAAAAGAAAGATCTCACTTTATAAAAACTTAAAGGCAAGTTAATTAATTAATATATTATATAGAGTTCATATGATAATTAGATCATGAGAGAGAAGCTAATTATTTATCTCTAATTTCTGTTCAATACTTGCTAATTACATGAGTTGAAGAAAAGCTAGATGCTTATGAATTTGATCACATGGCTACAACACAACAGTACAACTAGTCAATATTGTCCTAATTTATTGCCTAGTGCTATACATTATTAAATAGGGCCTCAGAAGATGCAAGTGATGATCGATACTCATCCTTTGTGTTAAAATAGTAGTTGAACACTCACTTCTGTCGTGTACCGTTTTGAGAGCATATATATATATATATTCAAATTAATAAGATTACAAGGACAATAAAATCAAAAAAAATATAAAATATAAAAAAAATCAAATTCTTAAAAATCATATATAGCACAAAAACAAACTTTTTTCTTTGAGTTTTTAAACTTCTATTATGATAACAAAAAGCTTTATTTTTCATAACTTAATATCTTTAAGATTTGAATTTTACTAATGATTAAACCAAAAACATCAAATCTATAAATAAAATAAGCCAAAACAAAATAAAACATCCGAAAAATCAAGTTTAGTAACAGAGCATATGTTATACATATATTGTCTAATACAAATATATATTTTTAATTATAAAGATAAAAAAACTATATTAAAATAAAATTTTATTAATTAAGCATTAAAAATTACTATCTATATCAAAAAAATCATTAATTTAAATATTTTTACAACAAAATTGACAAAGTAAGACTAAATTTTTTAGTTTGCATGATAGAAAAAAAACATTAACTTTGTTTATAAAATAAACATTAATAGCATGTATGATATGATATGATGATTTACATAGACTAAACTCTTAAATTTAAAAAAAAATTGTATTATAAAATTAAACTTAAACCTTAGATGAAGAAAAGTAAACTCTAAATTTTAAAAATTATACCATATAATTAAACTTCAACCTTAAATTAAGATAACAAAACTCTAAATTTTAAAATTCATACCATTATATTAAATTATATCAAATTAATATATATATACATTTAATGCTAAGTTTAATTTGTGAGGGATATATTGCGTGCAGTGTAGGATTATTTACAAGGTTAGCTAATTAAAATGATGTAGTAATTAATTAATCTTGCTGTGTAGTTCAAGTTTTTGAAAGCAATGTACCAAACTAGGCTGGACCTTATTGAAAATTAGCAAAGAAGAACCATGAATTTCCATCCATCAATCAAAGTTATGGGTCCAACTTCAACTTTGCAGGTCAATTGAAAACAGAACGCAACACAACAAAACTACGAATTTTGTCTAGTTGTGCCTGAAATGAAAATGAAAGAGACCATAACTTAAAGAATCTGCAGTTAAAACCCACCAAATTATTGGTAGCTCTTTCATCATATATTTCTCATTTAGTCTTCTTTTTTACTTCAGCAGAAAATAAAAACATATATATTTTTAATTAATTTCTTGTACATGTTGCATTTTTGTACAAATAGTTTTTCACGATGACCTGTTTTAATGAGTAGGAACAATTTTTTTTTCTAACAAAATCTTACTAAAATTACAATTATCACAACATTTAATTATCGATAATTATAAGGTTATAGATAGGGTGTTAACAACATGTTTGATAATCAATGTTGATATAAAAACCACAAACTTGTTGAATATTAGTTCTAAAGTAACAAATTAATGATCTAATTTGTGACATGATTTAAGAAAATTATTAGTTTAATTTAATGCTTAAATTATGGTACAATTTAGTGAAAGAGAGCTTTGCTTCATCTATAAATATGGAAGAGTTTATGCATTGAAAAACAAGTCAAAAATCATAAAAAATTAGAGAAAACATAAACAAACTCAAAGAGAGAAAATACCTAGTGAGTTTGAGAGTTTTCTATGAATTTGAGGAAACACTTATTAGTGAAGAAATATGTATCTATATTCTGTATTTTTCCTACTCAATTTAATAATATCTACTATCTTCCGTGTATTTAGATGAATTGTAAAACCACGTAAATTTTGTGTTTTTTTTTATCGCTTTGATATATTCATATACCATTATTTATCGTTTTTGTTCGTAACAAAACTATCAAGATTTAAATCCACGACGTTGTGTCTAAAAAATAATAATATATATTATATGTACTCTAATCAACTGAACCATCACTTTAACAGTTAAGTTTGTAAAATTTTGGTCTTTATATTTATAATAAGTTACACATTTAGTTACTCCATTTTTTTGAAAATCCATTCCACATAATTAATTAGAGATATAATTAAATAATCGAGAAATATACTTTCATAACTTATTGAATCAATTTTATCCTAATTATTCTCGATCCTTAATTATGTAGTATTTACTTATGAAAATATGCATGAATTTTACATTGGGTTGCTTACCTCTCCATATCACATAAGGAGTTTAATTTGTATCTGAGTAATGATATACATGATTTATAATACGTCATGCAATGTTTAGAGCTTTAGCCCAAAACTTTTAGAGACTCCATTGACATGTAAAATTACTCTAATTATCTTCTGGTGTATTCTATTTTTTCTTTCAACTACTCCATTTTGTTGAGATGTGATAGAATTAGATAATTCTTAAAAGATACCATGTTCTTTATAAAAGTCAACATATTTGATATTTTCAAACTATTTTCTATTGTTTGTTCTCGATCTCTTGATGGTTATTAAAAATATTAATAAAATACTCATTTAATTATTTGATTTAAATAATTCAAGTATTTTAAACATGTGTTAACGAATAAATGAATATAATATTATGTATGATAGTTATAAAAAATATATCTAAATTACGATTATTTAAAACTCTAACATTTATTCAATTTTGCTTGATGTACTAGATAACAAACTTAAAAACAAGAAATAAGTTTGCATGTAAATATTTTATTTATAAAAATAATCAACACTTATAATTCTTATAAATATGAAATATTTATACTGTATTTATTTTCTAATAAAAATATTATTTTCACAGTCATAAGTTTTAAACTACTATACATAAAATGTGAAAAATTATTTTCAAAAAAAGAAAAAAAACAGAGATATGACGTTTAGAAAATGAATGGACTTGGAAGGAGCCCATTGTAAAGGCGAGCTCCGTAGCTCACAATTAAACAATCATGGAGTCCTAAGAGAATTAGGATTGGGTCTGAATTTGGTTGGCCCATCAAAAGTGAAGATTTTTTCTAATGGACATTTAGTAGGCAAGCTGATGGTTTAAGTTCAGTAAACATATAGTGAAAAAAGTTTAGTAAAAATAAATAATAATAAGAATGATTTTAGATATTTTTTTATTTGATATGAATATTAATTTATAATAAATCATAAAAAATTCCGAGCAATGTTAATTCTTAATACATCTTTAATGAATATATTAGGATGCTTTATTTTCTTGTACATATATATAATCATTTTTTTTATCTCGTTTAAAAGTTAAAAAAATTAAAAATTTAATTTAATTTATTTATAATTTTATATTTTATTTCAATATAATAACTATTTTAACTCTATATATTAAACAAACATAATAATAACAATATTATTTTCATTAAATTTAATTTTTATTATTATTATCATTAACATTACGTTTTCGTTATAAGAACTAAACGTGAACTTTATTCTTTATTTTTTTTCTTTCAAAGTTTCATTGAAAAAGTTAAAAATTTGAGTATTTTTTTAATTAAAAAGTAATTTATTATATATATGTTTATTGAAAAATAAAAATATATATTATATGTGTTATTTCGTTATATTTGATAAAAAAAATTTGAATAAAAAGTTAAAAAAAATTATTAGTTTACAACACATTATTCACACGATAATAATAAAAAAACACATTATTCGCACAAAAAAATTAATTGAAACTGTTTCTACGGACAAATAAATCTAAAATCATAGTTTCTACGTTAAAGGAAAGTCATTCTAGCTTACAAAAATTAAAAGGTACATTATAACCTCTAATAGCTCTTGAAGTTAGTTAAGTTTGTTTTAACTATTAGATTTATTTTAAAAGTAAAATGTTTTATTCAAATTACAAATAAAACATATATATATGAGTGATTGTAGATATTACTTACAATTTCAGTAAATTAAAATTGTCCTTTAACGAAACGCTTGGAAACTTAAACAAATGATTTTTCCATCCTATTGTAAAGGAAAAAAGTTTGTTTTAACTCGTAAAATTTAGTGATATAAGTTAATATAATCCTCTTTTATTAATTATTTTTTTAATATGGATATCAGTTGTGTAGGGGAAAAAAATATGGATATCAATTTATATATATACTCATTAAAAACCTATTTTACTAAAATTTATCAAACTAGTATTAGGAGAATGTGAAAGATTATATACTTATTAATATATCTATTTTTTATTAATTGTTATAAATTAAATATGCTAGTAAATATATGCATAAATTAATATGAGATATTAATAAAATTCATGTAACAATTTATTAATTTTCAAAACTTATATCGTCTTATCTCACTTAATTTTTAAAGATATGAGATGATTATAAAACAATACTAATTAAGATATATAATTTGTTCTAATGAACTTAAATGAGATAAATAATAATATAAAATATGATAAATGATGATTTATACTATTAATTTAATAAGAAAAAAAATGTTACAATAAATATTTAAAGTTAAGTCTAAATATTATAATTTAAATAAGATAAAATTATATTTAAATTAAATTAAATAATATTATATCAATAACCAATTAAATAGACTAAATAAGATGTAAGATAGAGATGATACTCAAGTTACTTAGATCTCTACTATTAAGTCAAAAAGTTTAGTTTTTTTTTTAGGTAAATAATTTTTTATTTATTTTTTATATTGAGAATTTGGTTTGTCATATTATAAGTTAGTAACGTAGTTTGTGATATTACAAAGTATTAAGAAAAGCCTCAATTGTTTGAACAATTAAAATAATAGTACTGTTACATATAATAAAATATAGGATGGGGTTAATTTTTGAAATTGTTGAAAACATTATTAATAAATTTTACTTAGTATAAAAAATTATTAAAGAAGAAATGATATTTTTAATATTAATAATAAATATGATGTAAAAAAATAAAATGACAATAACTCTATCTTAAAAACACTACAAACATAATTGGTTTAGGATATTTTTATTTAATATAATTTATGGGCAACTCGACCATCTGATTTGAAATCTTTAATACATTTAATTTAATTTTTTTTGTGACGAGTGATATTCAAACGTTTGCTTTAAACAAAGGCATCACTATTCCTACAGCTATAAGTAAAGCAAATTTTTTATATTTGGAAATAACTAAGTGATCAGAGTTGTTAAATTGCTAATGAGTGTTTGTTGAAAATAACAATCCCATAAAATAATCATCTTTATTAATTTTAACTATTCATCAATGTATATGTATTTTAAAAGATGATAACTCTATTTATAACACAATAATAGTTATTTATTTTTATTAATTTATTATTAAGTGACATACAATTTGTTCATATAAAATAAGTTACGATAAATAATTTTTTTTAAATTTTATATATGTCTACGTATTACATGTATTTATAATTTTTTTCTTAAAAATAAATTTGACACTTGTTAAGAACGTGTTATATTCTATCGCCGGTAAAAAACAAATTATATTCATTTCTCCATCAGCCCTTTCCTTATTGTACATTTATACTTGTAAAAATGTATTTTTTTTTTGTTGCTATTTTATTATAGCAAAGTTAAATATCACAACTGGTATAAAATAATAAATAAATAAATTTTCAATATTTAATTGAAAAAAAGAACGGTGTGTGACTGATAACGCTTCAATAATTTACCAAACATTTTATATTATTTGAATCAAACCACTTAACATGGATTTTCTGTGAAAAGGGAGAAAAAAAACGTATCGGCAATTTTTATATTTAAAGGATGGACGATTGATATAGGGACACGCTAGTGCTCTTTAAGCAATTAAGAAAATGAAGAACATTGGAAGATTAGGGTGAAGATTGGATCTTCTAAAAAGATTAATTATTAAAATAAATAAAAAAGAATGAAAGGGACAATCGATCTCACAAAAAAATATTTATAAAAAAAAATGAGGTTCCCAAGGTAACATGTAGGTTGTGTCAATCGACCACAATTTAATAGCAATAAATTTATGCCTTATAGGGATGTAAATTTAAATAATTTATGCATTTTATTGGGAAATAATAAATTATTTTATAATATCTTTATTTTGTCAATTTTTTAATCATATATCACCTCAATTTGTTATAGTCAATATGCGAAAATTCATTATTGTTAAGACTAATTTGTCACACTCTCTTTGAGTTAAAAGAAATAAATGAACCAATAAGCATTATATGTGGGTGTACACTAATGTTTTTATTTTGTTATATTGGGCAAAAATAATTTCAAGGATTTAGATAGCAACTTCTAATTTCATATGTTACTTTTATTTGAAAAAATTGATTAGAATGTAATAATTGATATGATAATTATATATTAATTAAATTAATTTGATCTATTTTTTATATATATGATGTAATTTAAATAGTATTATAAAAAAATATTTAATATTAGATTAGTTTTATATAACATTTAATGAACATATTTACGCACTTAAATGTACTGTTAAAATATAGAATTAGATTAATATAATAAGCCTATAAACTTTATATGAGATTTTGATAATTAAATAATATAATTAATAATTTTTTTTTTTTTGGGTTCTAACACACAGCACAGGCCCGGGCAATCTAATTAATAAAAAAACAAAAAAAAAAACACTCTATGTAAATATATAATTTATGTATTTAATTCTATATTTATATAACAGCAAGAGATAGGAACGTGTGATTTTAAAATTGAATGAATCTGGGAAAGGGGAAATACAAAAGAAGGTCGGATCTGGAACCAAAATAAAGAGAGAGATCTCCGGCATAAAATGCATGCCGGCTTCTAGGAAGCATACCATTATTATAAAAATACAACTGCATTTTTATTTCATTTTATATTATTAATTTTTATTTATTTTTATATCATTAAACTTTATAAATATGATAAAATTTAATACTATAAAATAACAAAAAAAGATCCATAATAATTTTGTAATAATACTTAAAATTCAATGATAAAAAATTTAATTACTTTTAACTTAATCAAGGATTAATTGTTATAATTTTAAAACTACACTTAATAAATATATATATATATATATAATTTAAAAATATATGATAAATAAATATTGAAAAAAATAACATTGTTTGAAAATGGTATACGACTTGGTTTTTTTAATAAATCAAATATTATTATTAATAATTACATATTAAATACAAAAGAAGGAATATCTTCTTCTTTAAGTACAACCAAGCCGTTACATTATGAGCTAAAAAATTAATTTTTGGAATTCAAATTACTTCTAAATGTGAAAAGCTTAAATCAATTACTTTGATTTCTTTAAAAAAAAATTGTTTACCTTTTCATGATATCTGATTTGATTGGTACATGATAAAGTAAATATTGTTTTTTTTTTTAATTTGAAGTGTTGGCTAGCTGATGCAACACTCTTGGTTCAGCTTCTTCAACATTTATAGAGTAAATTAACTTATAAGAAATTTTAATTATATTACTAAACTAATATCTAGCAACTATACCAATAACATCATTTTCATCCTTAAAGTATGCATCAAAATTAAAATTTATTACCTCAAGGGAGGTTTCGTCCAAAACAGACGGTGACTTAGATATATAAGTTATTACTTCATAATCATTAATTATCGAGGTTTTGTTCATAACTTGATTATTGTATTGATAAAAAGAGATTTTTAAAAATTAATTAATTTTTTTAAAATTAAGGATAAAAATCTTGATTTTTTTTTTACTCTTGAACTTTCACAAGCATACCGTGGTCAAAGTAAAATACTTTTTATCATCATTTTTCAAGCAAGAGTACATTAGGCGTTTTTGAACAAATTAAGATGTAAAAATGAGATAATATCCAATCTATCAAATAATTTGACAAAATATCTCCTTTTCAAGACATCTATATATAAGGTATGCATGTATTTACATCTTATGAAAAAGATATTTTACCGTTTCAGATGCATCAGAGTATAATGGGCAATGGTCATTGATATTATGATTAAATATATTTACGTTAGATTTTATACCAAGTGAGTTGGGAGCAATTCTACAAAGGAACATTTTATGTCTTTAATGTAATTTTGATTTTCATATCAATTTTTAAACATCATGGATTCCATAATTCTCTCTTTCCTAAGTTGATTTCACGTAAACAAATCATGAAATATCATTAAACAAATTTTATAATAGATTTCAATTCCTTCCTCAATTGTTACATAAATATTTGACTTGAAGTTCATTCACTAGTTCACGTAGTTATTCACCATATATCTCAACTTTAATCTTATGAATAAAAATTAAGGTATCTTGATAACTAAGTATCATGCATTACTTTTATTCTTTTACTCTTTTTAATTTAAATATTGTTAAAAATATTTGATAATTATATTCTATTATGTTGGTAGCGCATGCGAGCGCGTGAGGTTTCTGCGATAACTCACGCACCCGTACGCATTATCAATAAAATAAAATACAATTATCAAATATTTTTAATAAATATATTGATTTCTTTTAATTATAATTCTTCTATTGTAAATTTCTTTTCAAATGAAAAAATTTACACTTTATACCCCAATACTTAAGAATTTATCAAAGTAATAATAATTTTGACTTAAATTTTATACCAAAAATTTATTTGAATTTATTGTCAAATGACAGCCAAATTTTGAAAGTAGAGTTTGATTCATTTAAAGATAATTTTTTAAACCACCTTACAAATCTTTAGGTTTGCAATTGTGGACTTCTAACTTTCCAAAGCATAATAATGATTAATTTTGATTGCTTTTTTAAAGTTTTACTAAATTTAACAATTAAAGAATCAATCTTTTTACAAATTGATTTTTAAACTTTAAAAACATTCATATTATAATAAATATAAGATGTTATATATAATAAGATAATAACGTAGAGGTATTAATTGTACCTAGTCTGTAAGCTAACAATTAATCTTGTTGAATATGACTCGTGAATCTGCACATTAAGTGGCATATTAAATCAACTTTTCTTGAGCGATGCACCATGACTTCTTCAAATGGCAGGACTTGTCGAGATGGTATAACCTGTCTTGATAGTACAACCTATCTCAAATGATACAAAATGTATGAAATTATATAAAATGTTTCAAACGACGAGAGATGTCTTAAATAACATGAAATGCTTCGAGTTAAAAATAATGTATTAGTTTTTATCATTGTTTGTTTCAATCAAGTAGTTAGGTGATTATTATTGAGGAATCTAATTATCTTTGTAACCATTGTATTGAATAATTTAGTAGAATAAATAGTATTTTTTTAATTTTAAATTAAATATATTTATTAGTAAATATTTTACAATAATAATTGTAGTTAAATCTTGACTAAATTGCTAATGACTCATACGGTTATAAATAATTGTAGAATTTAACGGCCCTACCTTTTCCACACGACGCAGTCTCTTTTTTCTTTTCTTTTTTTAATTTATATCTATCTATATATATTATACTTATTAATTTACTATTTAATTAATAAAAGAAATAATATTTATAATAATTCAGGATAATTTTATTTATGTTAAGTAAAATAAATAATTTTATATTAGAAAGATAATTATATCAAAAACATTATTAATATTTTATTATTTAATTTATATTGCTTATTTGTTTTAAAAAATAAGACTATATAATTAATCAAAACATAAATAATAATTATTTATATTATTTAAGATAATTTACTTGTATTAAAATATAAATAATTTCAATTTTAATAATTTTTAATATTTTAACTACTAATAACTTATTACTTATTACTTAATTTATAAAAAAATATGAATTAAGATAATTTATCAAAAAATAATAATTGTTTGCATTACTTAAATAAATAATCTTATAGAAAAATATAAATAATTATCAATATTTAAATTATTAATATTTTTTATTTAATTAATAATAAAATTATTATTATTTATATTATTTAAATAAAATACTATTGTACAAATTAATACATTAACATGAGAAGAAATATGTTCAATTTAATCATTTATTTTTATCCAAATAAAAAAGGTAAAAAAATATTCATATATTGTGTAAGATTTTTTCAAAATAGATACACTTAATACATACACACGTACACGGTCTGAATAGGAACCGATTCCATTGTTAAATACAAAATAATCACTATAATTTAAAAATAAAAATTAATTAAGAGTTTTTTTTATAGAGATTTTGATTCTATATTTTTTATTTTTTAAATAATTTTTTAATTAAGTATATTTGATAATAATTTATGTTTTTGATTTTCATACCATTTTAAAAAATCATTACAAAATTTAAGGTGATTTATAAAACTTTAAAAATAAGATTTTTGAATAAGATTTTTGATTTTTTTAAAAATAAATCACTATTTTTATATTTATAAGTATTTGAATAAAATATTAAAAACATAAAATTTATAAATAATAACAAACAAAAAAATATTTTTAAGTTTTTTAAAAAATAAAAAAACATTATCAAATTTGTTTTTAAAATATTAAATAAAAATTATTATTAAATATATTGATGATTATTTTTATAAAATTTAATTATTTAGTTATAAATAAAATGTATGATTTAACGCGTAACCATTTTGATTAATGAAAGATCAAATCAACCGATGCTTCTATAACGGTATTACTTAACCACTGGTATAATCAAAATAAGAAGGGTAATATCCCGTGGTTCCTTTCTTAAATCAGAGGAAACAAGTGAACTAACTTGGACGGTTAATCAAACGTTGACGTTTACGTCCGGTCATCGTCGCGTGGGACCACCCAATGTCGACCTATGAAACAGTGACGTTAGCACGAATAACTTAGAAAGCAAAGTACGTGAAATTGGGTCGCGAGTGAGGGCTACCAACTCGGAGCGTAAAATGGTTTAAAGCTCTCGTAACAAAAATCTTATATTTACTAAACTAACCCTTTCTTCCATCTTAAACTAACGAAACACACCCATACTTACGGGTGTCCATGGTTCGATTCGGTCCGATTTTGCTTAAATTATTTTTAACCAAATCGAACATTTCATATTATTCAGATCGGACTGGATCAGATCATTTGATTTGATTCGATCCGATCCGATACGGTTTATGAACACCCCTACCCATACTAACCAATATAATATTTTTTAATGAATATATTTGTATAATATCATCTATATCTATTAATAATAATATATTATATTATTATAACTTTTTGATTAATAAATAATGTTATATAAATTAAATAAAGATATTTTTACATTTAATTATACCATTTAGATGTAAAATGAAAATAATATAATAAAAAGAGATTTGAAGAGATTTTAATATATAAATAATGTCCAATAGTGTAATTATGAGGTATCTTTTATGAATTTTTACACTAAATATGTAATAAATTCAATAATTATGTGTATTTTATGAAAATTTAATTAATAATTAAATATATATATACATGTTATTAATACTATTGTCATTAATTTTGCATAAAATTATTTTAAAGTTAGAAATGAAAAACTCTAAATAACACAATAATTTTAGTTTTTTTAAATAAAATAATATTTTTATATAATTTTAAATATTTGATTTGAAACGAGTTTACAATAAGTTGTACTATTATATCATAGACAATTATAAAAATTCATCATTTAATAGTCTATATTAACTTAAATAAATTTTTTAAATCAAAATGGATGGAATATTGAATCCATTATTATTGTTTTATCAGGTACCTTGAAAAAAATTAGTATTTAAGAATTTAAGAAACAAAAACCTTACCACCCGTGCTCTCTATAGAGTCGGGTTGAATAGGAAGGAATGTTCAACTACAAATAGTGATGTACACCATGACCTTTTATTATATGCCAGTCCGTAATTATTTGACTACTGTGAGGGTGAAATTGACAATATAGTTATGAGGGTGTTACAGGTATTTTCGAGCGGTTGAGGCGTTGAGCCAATGGACTCACGAGCTAAGGTTTCAGAAATCGCTCTCTCTCTCTCTCGATAATAGTCTTCACCAACCCTTCTTTAAATCCCACTCACTTCATCTTCAATTTTCCCAACATCCCCCTCTATCTCAAAATCTCTTTCTGCGAGGTTCAATCTCAGAAGTTTTAGAAATGGAAAAAACAGAAATGGACTCAATTCCAAGTAATAAGAGGCCTTCTTTTGTGGAGGTTGATGGGTTACCTTCATTTGTTGGAAATATGGAGGCTGGGTTTTCTGGGAATCAAAATCAATATCAACATCCTTTATGCTCCAGGCCTCTTGCTTATTCAAGAAGGACTAGTTTCAGAAATCTTTCTTCGATGTCTGGTTATGCCTTTTCTCCAAGATCTGGGCGGTTTCATGATTCTAGATTTGAAGAGTCATCTTTTTTGAAAGCTTGCTTTTTTTGCAAGAGACAGCTTGGTAGCAACAAAGACATTTTCATGTACAGGTCGGTTCACTTTTCAAAGATATTTAACTTTTTTTCTGTATTTGAGTTGAGTTTCCTATTTCACAGATCTATAATGTCATGGAAAATTTGTTTCTGTTTAGTAAAAATATTACAGTTGTGTATTTTCATAATCATACCCATGTCTAAAAAGAATGAATAGGCAAAAAGGGGAGGAATCAAAAAAGAAAAAAACATCAACTTTTATTCTTTAAAGAATCAATTTTGGTTCCAACGCCTTGAACATTAATTTTATCACTCGAAAATGAAATTGATTATTTGCTAGGTCCTTTTTGCCTTGGAGATACTGTTAGATCCAGATGGGTTTATTTTATTTTCAAAATTTGTACCTTTAATTTTTGAAGATTATCTGAAAACGATGTTATTTTGACCGAGAACTGATAGAATTCTGAGGAATCTTTTTGATGGGTAATTTGCAGAGGCAATATTCCGTTCTGTAGTGTTGAGTGCAGAGAAGAGCAGATAAAAATAGACGAAGCCAAAGAGAAGAATTGGAACATGTTTTCAATGAAAGCCTTAAGAAAGAAGGAACAGAGTCGATCGACTTCTCCAAACGAGAATCAAGACTACCCTTTCCGAACTGGAACAGTTGTTGCCGCATAAAAATAAAGAATAATAAAAACGAGAAATCGTTAGCAAAACAGAACTTTCCCAGAAAACAGACCCAAAAAAAATAAGGAAAAATGAAAAAGAACTTTTAGTTCATAAAAAACATGGAGCCCTGGATAATTCGATATCAGAAAGGTCATGGTGATTCAGACAAGAAAGTCCCTGTTCGAGGTCTTGAGAGTTTTGTCTGTATAGATGTGAATGATTTACGTAAGAGTGAAGTGTCTTCGTTTCTTTGATCTACTCTGTGGGAAGTCTCTTTCTTAAATTTTTTGTATAAGAGTTTAAGAAGTTATATTAGTCCTTTTTTTTTAATATCAAGATATTAGTTCTTCAATGTCAAAAAGAAAAGTTATTTCTCAAGTTACATGAAATTTGTATGAAATGGAGAATCTTTTCGTTCGTATAACATATATATAAATATATATATTTTTTACATAAAATAATTATTTTAATATAAAAATTAATAATATATTTGTGAAATTAACGGTACGTAATGTATGATGTAGTTATAGAACTTATTTCATATAAAAGTGTTTTTTCTGTTTACGTTGGCGTATAATTTAGTTTAGCTTTCATTTATTACTTTATTCTTTTCTCGAGATTATGAAAGATTTGATTGAGGTGTCCTTTATTGTTCTGTAGGTAAACATCAATTCTTAATTTTAAATTTTAGTAATTTTGTGACTTTAAAACTGGAGCAGGACTACTTTTCAACTTTTTTTTATATATATAATAAAATTATAATTAATATAATAATTTAATTATATTTTATTATATAATATTATTTATAATTTATTATAAATTTATGATATAGTGTATATACTTTTTTTTTTATAGATTTGTAGTTTTTATGCCACAAAAGTATACATATTTTGTAAAGTCGAGGCCAAAGAACAACCGAAAAATAAGGGCTGTACGAGATGAAAAACCAGAGGCAGCGCAAAGTTGTGAGGGGAATGTGAAAACAACTTTCAGCTATAAATTTGAAATTACTTATCGAAGATAATTATTTTTGATTAAATTGTTGTAAAATAAATTTAATTATTTTAATTAATAATAATTTATTTTATTTTTATATTTAGTTAGTTATACTTGTATTAAACTTGGATAAGATAATTATTTTTAGTAATTTAATTGAGTGGTTAAATTTTTTGTATGGAATAAAGTGAAGAAGGGTTGTTTTCACAATTTCATAACTATTTTGTCCAAATTTATTATGAATATTAAAATAGTTTATAAATATAATTGAATACATGTTAAATTATAAAAAAAAAATCAATTTTTTTAGTAATTAATACAACAAAAATCCTTAATGTATATAACATACAGCCACCAATACATTAATTTCTAGATCTAGTAAATACCTAAAATATTTATCTTAATAATTATTTCACCTCTTAGTAAATACCAATACATTTATTGAATTCATTTTAATAATTTTATTATATTAATTTTCTAAATATTAAATAGTAACGTGATATTAATAAAATATGTTGAACCTCTTAGTAAAATAAAAAAATATATTTTCAATCAAAAAGAATTATATTTATTTAAAAAATTATTAATTAAGTAATAAATTGTTTAACTAGTTATTTAAATTCGGGAGTAAATTAAATAGATCTTAAAATTAAAATTAACTCCTTATTTGATTACTAATTGTGAATAATTAGTTTTTAGTACACATTGTATAATAATTATTTTGATATATCATAGTATCTTTTATATGAATTTATCTAAATATGTAGAATTAATAAATACAAAAACTTCAACTAATAATTCTTTTTGCGTCGGATAAATCCGGATGGGTTTATTTTATTTTCAAATTTTGTGAAGTGCCTTCGTTTCTTTTTTTTTTCTTTGCCAAGATATTAGTCCTTCAATGGCAAAAAGAAAAGTTATTTCAGAGATGTTGGCATATAATTTAGTTCAGCTTTAATTTTTTTTCTCGAGATTGTTAAAGATTTGATTGAGATGTGTTTTTATTGTTACAGAAACATTAATCCTTAATTTCAAATTTTACTAATTCCATGTCTTTTTTAAATTGTAACTACCGAGGAGTCTATTTCCCACTTTTCTTTTTAATAAATTAATTTTATGTAGGATAATTATATTAAAATTATAATTAATATAATAATTTTTAATTAAATATAATTATATAAATTCAATTTATTAATAGTATTATCTCTTGCTATTTATTTATTTATATTTAAATTCATACTATTTTACAACAAAAACAAAAGGATACATATTTTGTTTCCCACTATAAATTTGAAACTAGGTTATCAAAAATAATTGATCAAATTGTTATAAAATAATAACTATCTTATATACGGTTTAAAAAATGATAAAATATTCTACATATTTTATAACTTTTAATAAAATTATATAAAAAATATAAAATTATTAAATGGTGTATAAAAATTTTATAAATTTTTTAAAAATATAAATTTATAATTTACTATTTTTTTTAAAATAAGTATATATCAAACACGTTATTACTTTTTAAGAGATATTTTTAGAATTATAAATTAATAAAAAATTAAATAATTTATAATTTAAATAAGTTTTGAAAGTTAATCGTAAATTTAAGATAAATATATAAAAGCTAATTATTTTTTATAATTATAGGTCTTATAGTGTATTTTAACTTTAAAAAAACTAAATTTAATTATCTTAATTAATAATAATTTATATTTATTTTATATTGTTATTTTTATATTCAATTATATTAGTATTAAATTTTAGTAAGACTTTTATTTCAAACAATTTAATTTAGTGATCAAATATTGTTTTTAAATAGATTGAAGAGGTTTGTTTTCATAATTGTCTTGTACAATTGCAGTCTATATTTTAGTTTTATTACATCTAATGGCATAACCACATACCATAAAGCTATACCACCAATCCCATCAATCACAATCACGATCACAATCACAATACCAACTCCTACTTCAATTAAAAATATTTGTTAAACCATTAATATATATAATTTTAAAAGAGCATATTTGGGCTGGGTCGTAAGAAATGACTTTTCAATCCTGTTCTCACAAATAAAAGTCTTAATAATATAGGGGACTATTTACATTACACGACTTTAATCATTCCTAAAACTCGATTCACGTCGTCGTTTTATTAGCATGAATTGACAAAGTTGTCCTTCTTCTACATTTAGCAATTAGGTCAACGAGTTTGGTATTATTTCATTTGTTTTTTCTAGACCTCACTATCTCTATTTTCTCAGCCTCACAGTTTTTTCCAGCTGTTGATTTACCATCGATCTAACTTTTTTTTTAATAAGACAATAACCTAACTTAATCACCCTCTTTTTTTTTTTTTTCTCTTCTCTCTATATCCAATTTCTTTCTTTCTTTCTTTCTTTAACTTTACACTCTAACGATTGACTGATATCTCTATGGTGATGTCCCAAAACCATTTTCTTAACACAGGTAGCTATGAGCAAAGTTAAGGGAAAGCATCATTTACACAAGTGTCAGCAGCTTTTCCTGTGTAGAAGGCAGTACATATTTTAGAAATATGCATGAAATTTTCACAATAAAAGTGTTCACTTTGAGTTAATATATGTTTGTAAATAATATTATTAAAATTTATTCAATAAAATATATTTTTATATTTGTTCAATATAATTAGGTTCAATACATACATATTTATACTTAATTATATTTTTATTTTTTAAAACTTATTGGATGAGGATTCAACCAATGAGAAATCTCATATGTTTTGATTGTAAAATTTAACACATACACATTAATAGTAAGTTTGGATATAAAAATATACTTAAAACTTATTTCATATAAATATATACTTAGCATATACACATTTAATTACCTTTTTATATCCAAACTTATTAAATGTACATTTATCAAACAAGTTTGAATAATATTGAAGTTACTCAATTGACATATATTGTATTTTTATTTTTATTACTATTATTTATCAATTAAAACAATTGGTGTTTTAAAATGAATACAAAGTATAACAAAGTAACCAAATATAAAAAAAAATAGAAGTAATTTATTTATCTCGTTTTTAGTGTGTCAATTTATGTATCATAGATGATTATAAATAAGTGAATATAATCCATACTTTTTATGCAATAAGAACTAACATTTTCAACCACTTTTACTAATTTGATGAGATTGAAAATTATTACAACTATGAAAATTGGATACTTTGTAATGCATAGCTAACATAGATGATTATAAATAAGTGAATATAATCTCTACTTTTTATGCAATAAGAACTAACATTTTCAACCACTTTTACTAATTTGATGAGATTGAAAATTATTACAACTATGAAAATTGGATACTTTGTAATGCATAGCTAGTAACCTCTTTCTATAAAAAAAAAATATCTGGAATCAATTGTTTGGAATCAAAACTCATTTTAAAAGTGTAATTTTAGTTTGCTATGGCTTAAAGAAATTACAAACTTAAATTAGTTAGTCGATTTTGGTTAAACTATAAAAAAACTATTTATAAATAAATTAATCGACTTGCTTGTAATCGAATGACTCGAATTATTAATTATTAAATTAATTTATTCTAAAAAAATTCATTTAAATTTAATTAATAAACTTTAAATAAGTTATTATTAATATAAAAACGGGACAAAAGACTTATTTGTTATAAGAAAATTTGAATTTAGTTTAATGAATAAATTTAAATGAGTTCACTAAGTTTTTGTCCCCAAAAGAACGTATTGTATATGACTTAAATCGATGTACTTATTGTTGAATATTCGATCTAAAAGTAATAAATTAGTGGCATAATTTAGTAAAATTAGTTATCTAATTTGTGACATAATTTAAGAAAATTAGTAGCCTAATTTAAAGATTAAATTATGACACAATTTAGGGAAAAAGAGTCTTACTTTTTTAATAAATAGGAAAGAGTTCATACATTAAAGAACATGGCAAAAATAAATAAAAAAATCAGAGAGAAAATAATTAGTTAGTTTAAGAGTTTTTTCTATGAGTTTTAGAAACACTTAAGAGATATTATTAGTGAGAAAATCTGTATCTGTATTTTGTATATTTTCTAGTCAGTTTAATAATATCTAGTGCCTCTTGTGGACTTAGGCGAATTGTCCAACCACATAAATTATGTGTGTTCTTTTACCGTTTTAATATATTCATATACCGCTATTTATTGCTTCTGTGCACAACAAATTGGTATCAAAACCAAATATAGCAGTATTATATATCAAATCGAAGCTCTCGGCGAGACGAACACAACGGTGAAAGAATCACTCAAATCAGAAGTCAAAATCGCCGCCAGAAGCTACCCGAGTAATACTGCGAGCAATTGAGTCAACTCACTGAGTTTGCCTAAGTCAACTCAATCACTAGTGATATTTGGACCGAGTTGGTCCAGTTTTCATTCGTTTTCAGCTGAGTCAGACCTATTCCTAGCTAATTGGACCATTATGGATTCAACCGTGGACACCATTTTTTCAAATAAGTTATAAAATTTGGAAAAACATTGTTTTTAGTTGTAAGTGTAAAATTTATATTATCCATTTGTACTTATAACTGATAAAAGAGAAATCGAAGAAGGTGAACAAGTTGATCTTAGAATTTCTGGCAAACAAAGTTGTTATACTCGAAGAACTATGTTGTCCAATGCAAAGTTTAAGGTGGAGAAATTCGACGACACTAATAACTTTGACATGTGGCAATGTAAAGTATTAGATCTATTATTCCAATAAGGATCTAATATAGTGTTGGAGACCAGGCCAGGAGATTATTCAAATAAAGATTGTAATTATGTCAACTGACAAGCTTGTGACATAATTCAACTGTGCTTGGGAAAAGATGAGAAGTACTTTGTCATGAAAGAGAATGTAGCCGAAGTTCTCTGGAAGAAACTATAGGACAAATACATGATGAAAAGTATTAAGAATAGACTCTACTTGAAGAAGAAACTTTTCTATTTCCAATACAAGAAAGGTACTGCTATGATTGAGCACTTAGATAATTTCAATAAAATTTTAACCGATCTGCAAAATTTAGATGTTGAAATTATCGATGAAGATAAAGCTTTGTTGTTGCTGAATTCATTATCTGAGAGCTATGAGCATTTAACCACAACCTTGTTATATAGAAAAGATGAGGTTAAGTTCGTAGATGTTTCAAATACTTTGGTAAATAATGAGTATCGGAAGAAGGATCAACATGATCACTGAGACTCAACATCAGAAGCATTTGACGGCAATCAGAGGTAAGACGAATAACAAAAAATCTGGCAGATCAAATAATAGGGAGCGATCCAGATCAAAGTCCATAGGAGATTTATCCAGAAGACATCCTACCAAGGACGAGTGTGCCTATTGTCACCAGAAATGGCACTGGAAGAAAGATTGCCCAAACAAGGATAAGTCAAATGCAAATGTTGCACAAAAGGCAGAAGAAGATGAAGAATCAGCCTTTTTAGTTTCATCATCAGAAACCTACTCAGATTAGTGGATCCTTGATTCTAGATGTTCTTATCATATGTGTCCAAATAGACATTAGTTTTCGAGTTTTGAGGAGCTCGATGGAGGAGTTGTGCTTATGGGAAATTTGATAATGCCTGTCAGACAAAAAAGATCGGAACAATATGACTAAAGATGCACGATGATACAATCAGATGACTTACAAATGTAAGGTATATTCTTGAACTAAAGAAAAACCTTATTTCTTTAGGTGTTCTAGATTCTGATGGTTACAAGGTAACATTAGAAAATAGAGTCTTGAAAGTTGTACTAGGTGCATTTGTAGCGATGAAGGGTACTCGGAAGGTGAACTTGTATTTCCTAGATGAGAGTATAGTTATAGGAAAAGTAGTTGTCTCAAGTAGTTATGAAGGAAAGATAAATGATTCTTCCCGCCTGTGGCACATGCGCTTAGGGCATGTCGGTGAAAAGGCTTAATGAAGCAAGGTTTTTTGAAAGGTGCCAAGATTGGAAAGTTTGATTTCTCTAAGCATTGTGTACTGGGAAAACAAACAAGAGTCAAGTTCGGCACTACCATTCATCGTACTAAAAGATCTATTGATTATATTCACACGGATGTCTGGGGACCTTCAAAGAATGCTTCACTTGGAGGTAAACACTGGTTTGTGACTTTTATTGATGATTTCTTTAGATATGTTTGGATATACACCACGAGTCACAAAGATGAAGTTCTAGATATCTTTCTTAAATGGAAGAAAATGACCGAGACTCAAACAGGCAGGAAAATTAAGAGGCTCAGATCTCATAATTGTGGCAAGTACAAATTAGATCCCTTCTTCAAAGTTTGTCAAAATGAAGGGATAATCACACATTTTTCTGTTCCTCGTACACCACAGCAGAATGGAGTTGCAGAATAAATGAATAGTACTTTGGTTGAGAAAGTTTGATGTATGTTATCTCAATCCAAATTAAGTAAGGCATTCTGGGCTAAGGCTTTATCATATGCAACTCATATAGTCAACAGACTTCCTGCGACTACATTATATGGGAAAAATCCTAAAGATGTATGGTATTTACAACCTACTTCTGATTATGATTCATTGTGAATATTTGGATGTCTTACATATCTTCATGTTAGTGAATCCAAACTGGATGCTAGAGCAAAGAAAAATGTTTTCTTGGGCTTTAAGGATGGAGTTAAAAGATTTCGACTTTGGTGTTGTGAATCCAAGAAGATCGTCTTAAGTTGAGATGTCACATTCAACGAGTCTGTTATGTTAAGATAGAAAAATTTAGAGAAAGAGAATGAAAGTCCAAATACTCTTTCTAAGGTGATGCTTGAAACTCTAGAAGATCCAGAAAATATTGCACCGACTACCGATTGTGGTGAAGATGAAATTAATGATTAAGAAGAGATCTCAGTTGAGGTGGAGGTTCTCTCACCATCACCATCGATTAATCAACAACCAGAATCTATTACCACTACTCGATCGAGAAGGGATTTTAGGAAGCCTACCAGATACATAGACATGGTAGCATTCACACTTCCAATAATTGATGATGATGTCCTATGCACTTACAGAGAAGTCGTGCAGAGAGTTGATAGTATGAAGTGGAAGATGACAATGAATGAAGAGATGAAGTCTCTACATTAGAATCAGACTTGGGAGTTGGTTCAACTTCCCAAAGGAAAGAAAACTATTGACTGCAAATGGGTCTATGCCAAGAAGGAAGGTGTTCCTGGTAAAGACAATATCAGATACAAAGCCAGATTAGTAGCAAAAGGCTATGCTCATAAAGAAAGAATAAACTACAATGAGGTATTCTCACTTGTTGTTAAGCATTCATCTATTTGGATACTATTGGTTTTGGTAGCACAGTTTGATCTGGAGTTAGCTCAACTCGATGCCAAAATAGCTTTTCTCTATGGTACCTTAAACGAAGAGATCTACATGTCTCAACCGGACGGCTTCAAAGTTCCAAGACAAGAGAATTGAGCTTACAAGTTGAGAAAGTCAATTTACGGTTTGAAGCAATCACCGCAAAAATGGTACAAGTACTTTGATAGCTTCATCAGAGAACAGAAGTACACACATAGTCAATTTGATCATTGTGTATACTTTTGGAAACTCCAAGATGGTACCTTCATTTATTTGCTCTTATATGTTGATGATATGTTGATTGCATCTAAGAGCAAGGTGGAGATCATCAGATTGAAGGATCTGTTGAGTTCAGAATTTGAAATGAAAGATCTTGGAGAAGTTAAGAAAATTCTTGGGATGGAAATCACAAGAGATAGAGTTGCAAGCATAGTATGTCTAACACAGACTCAGTATCAGAAGAAAGTACTACAAAGGTTTGATATTGATAATAAAACCATACCAGTAAGTACACCATTTGCTCCTCATTTTCAATTGAGTGCATTGATGTCACCTAGTATCCCCAAAGAGAATAAGCAAATGAAGTGTGTTCTATATGCAAGTGCATTGGTGCCTTGATGTATGCAATGGTTTGCACCATACCTGATATTTCCTACGTTGTTAGTATGGTAAGTCGGTACATGCATAATCCCTTTAAAGGATACTGGCAAGCAGTGAAGTAGATTCTACGGTACATCTATGGTACTGTGGATATTGGTTTGAAGTTTGAGATAAACAAGACTGAAGGCAAACACCTAGTTGAATATATGGATTCTGACTATGCTAGAGATTTGGATAAGCGTCGATCTATAATTGGTTACGTGTTCACAATGGTAGGAGGACCAGTTTGTTGGAGATCAACATTGTAGCTTTGTCTACTACAGAGGTAGAATATATGGCTGTAACAAAAGCATTAAAAGAAGCTATATGACTTATCGGGTTGACCAAGAATTTGGGTATTGTTCAAAAGAACATGAAGGTTTTCTGCAACAGCCAGAATGCCATTTGTTTGGAAAAGAACCAAGTTCATTATGGTTACACCAAATACATTAATGTTCGATTTCATTTTTTTTGGGAAATTGTCGATGAAGGGAATGTTATACTCGAGAAAGTCAGAACTGTAGATAACCCTATAGATATGCTTACAAAGGTGGTTACAGGGATCAAGTTTCAACACTGCTTGAACTTGATCAACATCTCTCGAGCTTAGAGTGTCTAGGGCATAATTTAAGGAAATTAGTGATCTAATTTGTGACATGATTTAAGAAAATTAGGCTAATTAGTGACATAATTTAAGGAAATTAATGGCTTAATTTAAGAAAATTAATGACCTAATTTAAGGCTTAAATTATGGCACAATTTAGGAAAAGAAAATCTTGCTTCATCTATAAATAGGAAAGAGTTCATGCATTAAAGAACAAGTCAAAAATTAGAAAAAATCAAAGAGAACATAAGGAAACTTAAAAAGAGAAAATACTTAGTGAATTTGAGAGTTTTTTCTATGAGTTTGAGAAACACTTAAAAGATATTATTAGTGAGGAAATATGTATCTGTATTTTGTGTATTTCTTACTCAGTTCAATAATATTTGCTACTTCCAGTGGATCTAGGCGAATTATCGAACTATGTAAATTCTGTGTTTTTTTTAACGCTTTGATATATTAATATATCTATTTATTGATTACGTGCACGACACTTATTAATTATAAAATTAATATTAAATCAATTTAATTGATTTAAAATTGTTATTAATATAAAATCATTACTCAAAACTTATTTATTATTTGAAGATTTTAAATGAGTTCACTAATTTCTTGTCCCAAAGGGAACGTTTGTTACAAAAGTATGATTTTTTAAAAAAATTTAAATTGTCATTTAAAACCTGTGTGTTTATGCCATGCAAGATTGTTCTACCATGGACACTTATAAGATCCTGTAGATCTTAGAATCTCATTGACTTTAAATGGCTTTGGAAAGCTACTGGTTTGCTTATCCGCGAGTCCCCTGTCAACAAAACCAAACAAAATCGAGGGTGGAAGCCGCAGTGGCTATGATTTTCCACCATCTTTTGAAGACTCGCAAGACTAAGCGAACTGACAACAACTAAACTTCTTTGTAAAGAGTGGTAATCTAAGGTATTTTTTTTGTAACTTGTTGCAGATTACAAAGTTTCGAAATGCATCATTGCATTTCGTTTTCTTTTTTAGAAAACGTACGTCATATAGAATCAGCTTCCAAATTCTGTATCCTTTAACAAAATATAGAAGACAGACTACTCACTCACACAAGTAAAAGTAGAAACATAATATAATACAAGTTACTCAAGGAGGACATAGTTGTTGAATTCAACAAACACTGCAAACACAATTCAACAATCACTGCACCGACGCCAAACATTTTTTCCAATATACACGGCACCTACCAATCAAGCTGTAAATCATACAATTTAATCATGGTGGTTGGTGAAATAGTAATTAGTATTTGTCTATATAAACAATGTAAATATCCGATACAAATCAAGAAATTATATGAATGAAGCGTTTATTTCTTCTTCTGATTATTTCTTCAAACATTGATTTCTTCATGGTATCAAAGCCAAGTCGTTGCTTTATATAAATTTGAAACTCTTGTTCTCTAAAACAGAGATTTCTTTCTCTGAAAATATTTTTTTCTCGTGAAAAAAATTTTCATTCAAACACCCTTACAAATATTAATTACAAACATCAATTTTTAAGCAGTATTTCTCCCACCTAATTTTACCAGATTACTCTAAACACAATTCTGAACATTTTGGTAAAAATAGATTAGGAGGAAAACCCCCCACGCGCCCTCACGCGCCGCTTGAAGTGGAGGGTCAATTTTTTCACGCGCCCCACGCGCCCCCACGTGCCGTCTGGAGGTTGAAGATGATGACGTGTCGTCCGGTTCGGTTCGGTTCGGCCGGTCCGGCTCGGCGCAGCGCGGCTCGGTCCGGCTCGAGGGCGTAGCCGGTCCGCGCCTTGGCTCGGCTCAGGTTGGTCCGGCCAGCGGTTCGGTTGAACCCGGTTTTCTCGGTTTTACACAGTTTCCATATTTTTGGCCGGTTCGGTCTATTTTAAAGGTCTGAACCCGGTTTTTTTTTTCCGGTTCTGGATTCCTAACACCCGTCCGGTTCAGTTTTTCAAGTTTTTAAAACCAAATTTGAACCGGTTTTATGGTTTTTATCCGGTTTAGTATAAATATATATTAAAAACACAAAAAAAAAAAAATTAGTCCTAAAATTATTACACCATTTTCTAGTTTGGTTACCATAATATCATGACAGAGGGTATAATTTCATTACCTATGGAGCAATCAAATCCAGTTGTTGTACAATCTGTTCAGTCTGAAGGTGTGTTTAATGCTGGAATTGTTCTTAATGAGACTAATTATGATGTTTGGTCTCAAATAATAGAAATGCATATTGCAGAGAGAGAAAAACTCTCTTACATTCATGACAAAAATTTGCAACCCGAAAAAACATCAAACAATTATAACAAGTGGTATGCAGAAAATCAAAAAGTGAAGAGATGGCTACTTATGTCAATGAGTCCAGAAATCATGAAGCGATATTTACGCATACCTACTGCTCTTGAAATTTGGGGTGCTTTGGCGAAAGCATTCTATGATGGAAGTGATGAATTACAGGTATTTGTCTTAAACCAAAAAGCCTTTACTTCTAGACAAAATGGAAAATCACTTTCAGAGTATTATGGAGAGTTAACTGAAATTTTCCAAGAGCTAGACCATCGTGATAAGGTGGTCATGAAAGACCCTCATGATCTAATATCATATCAAGAGTCTGTTGAAAGACTAAGGATACATATTTTCCTTGCTGGATTAGATGATGAGTTTGAGCAGGTTCGTGGCGAAATTTTGCGAAAAGAAACTATCCCAGATTTAGAAGGTTGTTATTCCTTGATTCGACGGGAGGTAGTACGTCGAATCTCATTGAAGGAAAAATCTAGAGATGTTGACGCTTCCGCCATGATATCTAAAAATCGTTCTTTTTCCAATCAGCAAGAACGAAAGGTGACTGATAAATCATCATTTAAATGTACCCATTGTCATCAAAATGGTCATACAAAAGAACGATGTTTTGAACTGGTGGGATATCCTGACTGGTGGGATCACAACCGTGACTCTCGAAAGAAAAATCCACGACAGATATCTACTGCCACCATTGCTGAAACAACAAAGGATCATGTTGCAACCTCCTCAGCACATGTTGGTAAGATGCTTAAAGTTTTTTCTCCTGTTTTTAATAATACATGGATAATTGATTCAGGTGCAACTGATCATATGACATTCGATTCTAGACAAATCTCAAAACCATCCTCACACAAAACTGTTTGCACTGCCAATGGTAACACAACCCCAGTCATTGGGGAAAGATCTTTGTCTCTCACTAGTACTTTGAATTTAGACTCAGTACTAGTTGTTCCCTCTTTAGAGTATAACCTTATATCTATTTCTCAAATAACCACTGCTTTATCTTGTTTTGTTATTTTTTGGCCTGACTTTTGTGTGTTCAAGGACATTCAAACAAAGCAAACGATTGGTCGTGGTGTTAAGCGAGGAAACCTGTATTATTTGGACTTGGATTCAACAAATCATGCATTGGTAGCAACTGGATCTAACAAGGATGAATCAAATATATGGCTATGGCATAGGAGATTGGGTCATGCTTCTTTTGGATATTTGAAAAAATTATTTCCAAGTTTATTTTTGAGCTTAGATCTTTCTACTTTAAAGTGTGATGTCTGTGAACTAGCAAAAAGTCATCGTTCCTCATTTCCTGTAACCTTAAATAAAAGTCCATCTCCGTTTATGGTTATACATTCTGATGTATGGGGTCCTTTCAAAGTCTCTACGTTGGGAGGATCACGTTGGTTTGTTACATTTATTGATGATTTTAGTAGAATGACTTGGGTCTGTTTAATGAAATCTAAAAGTGAGGTAAACTTCTTATTTAGAAAATTTCATAAAATGGTTCGTACTCAATATAAAACACAGATCCAAGTTCTAAGAAGTGACAATGGAGGAGAATATAAAAGTTCTGAGCTTCAAGAATATCTTCAATCAGAAGGCATTATTCATCAAACTACTTGTGTTGATACACCTCAACAAAATGGAGTTGCAGAAAGAAAAAATCGACACTTGTTGGAAGTTGTCCGTGCCTCATTGATTGAAGCTAATATGTCATTATCTTATTGGGGAGAAGCAATTACTTCTGCTGCATATTTAATCAATCGGGTACCTTCCAGTCCCATTAACTTCCAAACACCACTACAAGCCATCACTGAAGCAATTGTTGCACCAAATGTTCCCAATTTACCTCCTCGTGTCTTTGGTTGTGTGGCATTTGTACACCTACATAAACAACAACGTAGCAAGTTGGATCCACGAGCAATACGTTGTGTTTTTATGGGATATGCCATACAACAAAAAGGGTATCGGTGTTATCATCCTCCTACAAAACAAATGATTACTACTATGGATGTTATTTTTCATGAAGATACAATGTATTTCTCCTCTACACCTGAATTTCAGGGGGAGTACAACCATGCTGAAATTCAGACCCTTACATATAAATTGCTTCCTTATGAAGAAAGACAAATTATATGTGAGGAAAATACAAATAACTTGAATTCAGATGGTAATAACCCTCAATATAGAAAAGACTCAAGGGAAATGGAATCAAGTCCTCATCAACTTCAAGATCATCAAGGAAGTTCCTTACTACCACTAAATGAGTACGAGATTCCTTCTCCACAAGCTGCTGATATACCTAACCAATCGTTTGCAGAGGATGTTCCAACTATTGAACCAACCAGAAAAATACTTCCATCACGTCCTAACAGAGGTATTCCTAAAGCCATGTATGAACCTGAGATTTCTAGTAAAGTCAAATATCCCATGAGTAACTATATGTCTAAACATCGTTTGTCAAAATCAAACGTATCATTTGTGAATCAATTATCTGCCGTATCTATTCCTAACAGTGTGCAGGAAGCTTTAGCTGACAAAAAATGGAAAGATGCTATGAATGAAGAACTAAGATCTTTAGAAATAAATAGAACTTGGGAGCTTGTCGATCGTCCACCAACAAAGAAAATTGTTGGATGTCGATGGATTTTTTCAGTAAAATATCAAGCAGATGGTACGATTGAACGATATAAAGCAAGATTGGTGGCAAAAGGATACACTCAAACATATGGGATCGACTATACAGAAACATTTGCACCTGTAGCCAAAATTAACACTGTTCGGGTCTTGGTATCTCTAGCTGCAAATTTAGATTGGCCATTATATCAGTTTGATGTAAAAAATGCCTTTCTACATGGAGATTTAATTGAAGAAGTCTACATGGATTTACCACCAGGAATCAAGAAATCCACAATCCATGGAGAAAAGGTGTGCAAATTAAAAAAATCACTGTATGGATTGAAACAATCCCCAAGAGCATGGTTTGGCAGGTTCACAAGGTCAATGAAGGCATTTGGCTACAATCAAAGCAATTCAGACCATACTTTATTTCTAAAAAAAGGGTATGGTAAGATCACTGCACTTATTGTATATGTTGATGATATGATAGTAACAGGAAATGATCTTGAAGAAAGGAAAGCGCTACAAACTTACTTGTCCAAAGAATTTGAAATGAAAGACCTTGGTTCCTTAAAATATTTTCTTGGGATTGAGGTTTCTCGATCAACAGAAGGAATCTTCTTATCTCAAAGAAAGTATGCCTTAGATTTATTAAAAGAAACCGGTATGTCAGCATGTCAACCAGCTAATACACCAGTAGAGGAAGGATTAAAGTTATGTATCAAGGTTGATCAAGTTCCAACAAATAAAGAAAGATACCAAAGGCTTGTTGGAAGGTTGATGTATTTGGCACACACAAGACCAGACCTTGCCTATGCTTTAAGTATTGTCAGCCAATTTATGCATAATCTTGGAGAACAACATATGAATGCAGTTATTCGTATTTTGAGATATTTAAAGTCTGCTCCTGGAAAAGGAGTATTGTTCACTAAGAACTCAGAGTTTTCTAGAATTGAAGTATATACTGATGCTGATTGGGCTGGATCAATAAATGATAGACGATCTACATCAGGTTACTTCACTTTTGTAGGGGGAAATCTTGTAACATGGAGAAGTAAGAAACAACATGTTGTGGCCCGTTCAAGCGTAGAGGCTGAATACAGAGGAATGGCACTTGGGCTTTGTGAGGCCTTGTGGTTACAATCTCTCTTAAAAGATTTGACATATCCTGCGAAAGAATCAATTAAGTTATTTTGTGACAATAAAGCAGCATGTGATATTGCGCATAATCCAGTTCAACACGATCGTACAAAGCATGTTGAAGTTGACAGATTTTTTATTAAAGAAAAGTTAGAAGAAAATTCATTGGAATTGCCAAAAATTAAGTCAGAAGATCAATTGGCTGACATCCTCACTAAAGCAGTCTCATATCGAGTATTCACAGAAGTTTCAGTCAAGTTGGGCATGAAAGACATCTATGCACCAACTTGAGGGGGAGTGTTGAATTCAACAAACACTGCAAACACAATTCAACAATCACTGCACCGACGCCAAACATTTTTTCCAATATACACGGCGCCTACCAATCAAGCTGTAAATCATACAATTTAATCATGGTGGTTGGTGAAATAGTAATTAGTATTTGTCTATATAAACAATGTAAATATCCGATACAAATCAAGAAATTATATGAATGAAGCGTTTATTTCTTCTTCTGATTATTTCTTCAAACATTGATTTCTTCAATAGTTTTCCATTCATTAAATCTTTTTTGAATTTAGTGATTTTTATTGTTTTTTTTCTTTGAAATAGGTGTTCACTAGCTTGCACGAAGTTTTGTACATTTGTTACAAGTTTTTGGTTATTTGCTTTGATATAGCATTTTGACATAGCATTATTTTTAACCAAAATGCTTCTACCCCTCCATGTTATTTATCCTTTCGGGGAATTACACATGTTTTCTTGCATTTAGTAAGTTCCGATATGTTGGTAGAGTCTAAACATACGCAACCTTGAATTTTCATACGGAAAGTCGTGTGATAACTTTTGTGTGAGTTTATTGTACTTGAGCTAAAGTTGAATCTGGACCCACCTCATCCCAGCTTTTCGGAAAATTGTAGTTAAAAATTTGGGATTTTTCTCTGCTGTTTGACCAAACCCTGTCCCTACCTATTTACCATTATGTCTTTACTTAGTGATTTTTTTATGAGTTAAATGCGATCTTAGTCCCTAAATTTTGCTTTTGTTTAATATTTGGTCCTAACTTTGATCTTTAATTTGGTAGAATCTAAAATTTACCATTCCAAATGATTTATGGACTGTATATTTACCATTAGGACCAAATTTTAAAGGTAAACAAAGTTCAAGGACTACAATCTTACATGACCTGTTTCTGTTTATCTTCAAAATTTTGTTTTGTTGTTATGATTAACAAACCTATAAGTTGAATTGCAGTTCTGCTACGAGTTTTCTTGTATAGTTTTTCTTTCACAATTCTGATGTATGTATTGCTACGAGTTTGTTTTCATTCGCTTGTATTAGGTATTCAGGTCCCAGGACTATGATTCTGTTAAATTTTGTCTTGGAAAGGTGATTTCTACGACTTTATTTGCTTGTTTTATTTTCTCCTAATTTTTTATTTATTAACTTATTGCTGTATTTGTTTCATGTTTGAATTTTCTTTACAGTTATTTGAGAAGGCCTAGTTGTGGTATATAAACCAGCTGCTAGTCGCTCCACTTCTGCTGAGACTTACTTCTTGGGTTTTAAGCACAAGACCTCTGCAAAGATTGATCCACGTCTTCTTGATTTGAAGCATGCATCTCTTTCAGGGATCTGTAGAATCTCATAAGAAGGTAAATTCTTTCCCCCTCCTTCCCTTTCTTCTTTAAGTAAGGAAGTAAAGGTTCTTTCTAACTCTGAGTATATGTGTATTTTACTCTTTGTAATATTATCATTTCCTCGTCCTTGTACTTTTACTCTTTATCCTCTTAGGTGATTGATATACTTCGAGGGACAAAGCAAAAGAGATATCGTGATGGGTAAGCCTTTTTTCTTTGTCAGGGATTACATTAAGGCTATTAACGTACGGGGTTACACTATAAATTGTGTACGTATTTCTTTACTTATGGATATGAGACTTTTAATTTTAGTGAGCATCCATAGGTCATTGATTTCTCACCGTATCTAGTTTCCCATCGGAGATTCTTGATATGTTTTCACAATAATTTTGAATAAATAGGAGAGATAAATTTTAAATCGTAGATGAAAAACAAATAGGAGATATAAATTCTAAATCGTGGATGAAGAACAGATAAATAATCTATAACTCCGCCCCATTGACAACAGTATGAAATAACTTGAATTTTTAACTTTATCTACTTCTTAAGGTTGTTGAGAGCTTTACAAGTTGGTTATGTTAGGAAATTTGGATAAAACGGTATAATCATAAATTCTCCTTCCCAAGATCTTTCTTAGCAGAATATCAAATAACAGAGAAATAGATAATACACAACACAAGAATTATAGTGGAAACTCCAAATTAGAGAAAAAACCACTTTCGTTGTCAAAAGACAACCAGAGAAAAATTCACTATGTAGAAAATTGTTACAACCACACTCTCAGTAATTTTCTCACACACCCAAAAGATAAGAGCAACTACAAGCCCAAGAGAATTTTCCTACAAAATTATCTCACTCAAGAACTTCTCATACAAGTTTTTCTCTATTTTTGGGATGATTAACAATGAAGAAATGAAGCCATATTTATAGCCTTCAAGTTCTCATTTCATATGCCAAACATTTCTTCATTCAACAAAATTAAGCTACCTAATTTTCCTATTCTTTATTCAAATAAGGTTAGACAACTCCATCTTTGATAATTTGGTAAGCCACCTTCCATGAATTTTCTTCTAAATTAGGCACCTCTTATTTTGACTAACAAACCTAATATTATTTTTAATCAATCATAACAATCTCCACCTTGATTAAAAATAAACATGGTTACCACTACAACACTGTCTATTCTAACAGTCATAATTCTCTACACCGAGAATTATCATACTCTACCATAAAGAGTAGGGGTGAGCATCGGTTCGAAACCGCAAATTTTAGGTCAATACGAATCCGATCCGAAGCAAATTATGAATTATTCAATCCGAATCCGATCCGCTGTACATGCCAATCCGAATAAATCTGAAACCGCCAATTTTAAGTCAATCCGAATCCGAATCCGATCCGATCCGAAAATTATTTAAACAAAAAATTATTCAATCCGAAACCAATCCGTTGTACATGCCAATCCGAACAATTCTGAATTTGCTAATTTTAAGTCAATCCGAATCCGATCCAATTCGAAAATTATTAAATCCAAAATTTTAATTTAAATCTATTAAAAAAATTACATAAATAAAAAAATTATGAAAAATATATTAGGTTAGGTTTTGGAGATATAGGTTAGGTTAAATAATTATATATATATATATAAATATATTTTTAAATAATATATTAAATATGTCGGATCAGATCGGATTATACGGATTTGAATATTTCTAATCCGAATCCGAATCCGAGCGGATTGATAAAATCCAATCCGAATCCGATCCGACTTCGGATAGAAACCACTTAATTTTATCGGATTTTTCGGATTGATCGGATTGATCGGATATTTTGCTCACCCCTAATAAAGAGTACACCCACTTAGAATTAATCACCAATTCTAAGAATTTCACATCGGCTCATGTCGAAAAAAAAAACTTGCTGAAATTTATGGTGCAACTCTCACACTTGGTTTTCTCGAGAGTTCATCAGCCATCGACATCCTTTCCACCACACACCTTGCATCTATACCAAGCCAATGCCCGTGTGCAAACTTGTGGACCCGCTACCAGTAACACACCCTCTTTCATGGCAATATTTAGAGACTAGCGGCATGCCATGAGGATGTACACGCTCTTTTCAAAGAGCATCACTATAGTCTTTGAAAACAGACATACTATTAGCGTCACCGTCGGTATTTGAGTTTCTTGCCGAATCAGCTCCACCCTTTGGACAATTTCTTTTGAGGTGCTTAGATTGTCCACACCCCCAGCACACTATCTTTTTTTTTCATGAAATTGTTTTTCTTTCGGTTGTCAGCTACCAATGCTGAGTTTTCAGGCGAAACATTTCTTCCAACACTCAGCCTTTTTTCTTCAGAAAACAACTTGCTAGTAACTTCTGAAAAAATTATTTTCTCCTTTCCATGAATTAAGGTAGGTTTCATGTGATCATAAGAAGATGGAAGAGACCAGATGAGCTTTAAAGCTATATCTTCATCATCAAGTTTAACTCCAATGATTTTCAGTTTAAAGACAATACCATTGAGAACACTCAGATGGTCAGACATAATAGTTCCTTCATTCATACGCAAAGTATGAAACTGCTCTTTCAAATACACCCGATTTGAAACGCCTTTTGCCTGATACAATTCTTCAAGCTTTTCCGAGAGTTCTTTGGCCATAGATATTCCATGCACATTTGCAAGAATATTTTTGGCCAAACAAAGCCGAATTGCACTTGCAGCTCTTAGATCAAGATCTTCCCAATCTTCATCACTTATATTGGTTTTACTGGACTCAATACCAGTAACAAGGGATGGTTTCCCCTTTAACGCCTTGTGTAACCCATATTGGATCAACAAATCTTTGACTTGTACTTGCCACAAGCCAAAATTGATTCTCCCATCAAATTTCTCAATGTCAATCTTGACTCCTGACATTTCTCCTTTCTTTGAATTTGGCTCTGGTACCAGTTGTTAGGAAATTTGGATAAAATGGTATAATCACAAATTCTCCTTTCCAAGATCTTCCTTAGCAGAATATCAAATAATAGAGAAATAGATAATACACAACACAAGAATTATAGTGGAAACTCCAAATTAGAGAAAAAACCACTTTCGTTGTCAAAAGACAACTAGAGAAAAATTCACTATGTGGAAAATTTTTACAACCACACTCTCAGTAATTTTCTCACATACCCAAAAGACAAGAGTAACTACAAGCCCAAGAGAATTTTCCCACAAAATTCTCTCACTCAAGAACTTCTCATACAAGTTTTTCTCTATTTTTGGGATGATTAACAATGAAGAAATGAAGCCATATTTATAGTCTTCAAGTTCTCATTTCATATGCCAAACATTTCTTCATTCAACAAAATTAGGCTACCTAATTTTCCTATTCTTTATTCAAACAAGATTAGACACTTTCATCTTTGACAATTTGGTAAGCCATATTCCATAAATTTTCTTATAAATTAGGCACCTCTTATTTTGACTAACAAACCTAATATTATTTTTAATCAATCATAACAGGTTCTTGATGACCCATTTTTTGTCGCATATCATGGAATAGTGAAGAGAAATGAATGACCCACTTCTTCACAATCTCTTATGTATTTGTGCTCTAGTGTTTTATACAATTTTGAGTGGTGATTTTGTTTGAATTTGATTTATGAAAGGAGTTAGTATATTTTTCATTTCTAACTTTATTAGTCCTCATTCTATAGAAGCATAAACAACTATAAAAGTAACTATAAAATACTGTTATTTTCTTTCTTTTCATCAAGAATCAGCAGGATTGAACTTGGGTTGGTTTCTTTGAATTTGAATCATATTAGTAACTCTCTTTTATGCTTGATATTCTATAATTTTAGGAAATTATTTTAGAGTGACATGCTTTTTAAAAGGAAATAAATTATCTATTTTAACAAAATTTCTAACATCAAATCAGTCTCAATATTTTTTTGGAAATTATATAAAATAACATGTTTAGAAGTTATTTTTAAAAATATTATATTTGTAATTATCAGTTTTAAATAGTATTATTTCTGTTAATTTTTCAATAAATTTTTAACACAAATATTAAAAGAGGATAGCTGAAATAGTTTAAAAAGCTTAATTTCAACAACATAATGGTTATCAAATTTTTCTATGACTTATGAGTAAGAAGTAAGAGTATGAGAGGAAAAAAAGTATAGTAATACATTTAAAAATAAAATATAATTAAATGAGTCTTAAAAAATAAATAATAAATTACAAGCTTGAACTAAAAAAGAAGCCTATTTTTGAGCTATATACACTTATTCTTTTGGGTTAGAAAATAACCCCATCACCCTCACTCACTAGTCACTACACAGAATAAATAACATATTTTTTATTTAAATACTTATCCAAATTCATTTGATTATTTTAATAGGTTTTATATTTTCATCTCAAAGAAACGTGTGATTAATATTAATATGTGTTAAAGATATATACACATGCACGTTAAATGAAAATATATGTTTTTTTTATATTCTTCTAACATAGATTAGTTATGGATGAGTATTGAATTGATATATTAATTTTGATAAACTGCATGTACATTATAATTCAATTTTTTTTACTTAATAATTTAAAAATCTGTTTACAAAGTAAGACACCAAATAAATATAGAAAGTTGGAACAAAGCTTAAATTACAAAACTTCTTAACTTATATTTAATATTGTAATTCATTTATATTATATTTGTATTATTTTATTTGTACTATACTTTCATTATTTTACTTGTATTACATTTCTATTATTTCACTTATATTATATTTATTACAACTCTATAAATAAGTTTCTCTATATAAATTCTTAAACACACAAATACAATATTAAATTTTTTTTTTATCTCTTTATACTCTTTATATTCTTCACAAAACGAATAAAGCAGAGCAATTAATATAGTCACCATTTCTTATTATTTTTGTTATCAGTATATTTATTAGGATTTGAGATTAGTAAGAGAGTTTGGAAGAACAAACCAATGAGTCTGTCACCATTTCCTAGTAGTTTTATTATCCGTAAATATTCTCAAGTAATTTTGTATGCTAAAAGAAACTTAAAACGTATTTAATTTCACAAATAAATCTACCAAAATTACCCTATATTTTAAAAATAAATTAATACTTTTATAATAAGCATGTTTTAATAAAAGCTATATAAATTAATTATGTTTAATTTAAAGTGAGTCTAACCTCGTAATGTTTATAAGGTTTGGTTTAATTACTTTCAAACAGAAAATGACAAAGAATAATGTTACTAAATTTGATAATATTGATACTAAAAGGGATCTAAATTTTTAAAAATTAAACTTTTAAAGTATTATAGGTATTAAATGAAAATTATTTCAAAAAATAAGGATAATATATAAAATAGAACTCTATTAAAAATCTAAAAGAAATTTTTTATCGTTTTCTTTCTATCAAAACACTAGTGGTATTTCATTATTTATACTCCCTTGGATCTTTTCTATCATAAAAGTAGCATTTTTTTATATGAATTAACTATTTTTATGAGTAAATGTTTCTTTTATTTTATCTATAATTTAATAAAATAAATTAATATTTTTCTTTAAATTTATCCTATTACGATTTAGACTTGTTGTTATTTTTATTTGGACTCACTTTTTTTTTATAAATCTAATTTTAGATATAGTTTTTTTTAATTTATTATTAAAGATAACGATACTATGAGAACAAAATATATTAAAATATTAAAGTTGATTTATACAATTACGTTTTTTTCAATAAAAAGATTACTTTCAAATAAACCATAATTTTTAAAAAATTTCAAGCTACAACACAGGTAATTTTTTTTCAATTTAATGACAAAATAACATTTTCTCTCTTATTTACTCTAATATTTATATATATCATAGCAAAGCAAAATACAAAACTTTTTATATAAAGAAAACATTAGGGTCTAAATAGTCACGTAATCCTTTGATAATGACACTTTAAACCTATTTTTCTAAAATAAGTAGGTATAATCCTTAATTTTTTTAAAATAATCAATCTAATACTATTTTTTTAAAGAATGATTTTATTAAAAATAATATTTTATTCATAATACTCTTCACAATAACATTAAAAACTAAAAAAAGATACAATTTTTTTCCTTTATTTATAAATAAAAATAATTTTTCTCTTATTTAAGTATCTCTCCATCTTTATGTTTTTCTTCGTTAAAAAAATTATTTTTTATCTTTTATAATTTATAAATTTAAAAAATTACAAATATAAAAATAAAATTACAAATATTAGATGAATTTGAAATATATAAATAACATAAAATAAGAGAGAAAGAGAACAAACAAAGAATAAGATTACAAATAGAGAAAAATGAGATAAATTAAGATGAGTGAAAGAAGATTAATATTTTTTAGAAATGTGATATAATTTTTTAAAATAATATCTAATTTTACTCTAAAGACATTTATATATTTTTTAAAAAATTATACTATATTTAATTTTATTTTAAGATTTGAAGATTAAATATATGAAAAGAAATAAGACTAAAATATTCTTATGAAAAATTTAGAGTATTATTTAAACCCTAATCGCCGCATATAAGGTGAGTGATTGTGTGACCTAATAGAGAAAATCGAGAGGATCTTTTCTTTCATTGCTTGTTTGGTTAGCCTCGCGGCTCTCTTAAACAAGAAACTTAGGTAAAAGAAAGGAGTCACTCCTCCATTTTCTCTCTGGTGCTGCCCCAAAGCTATCTTCTTAGCATACGTAGGTATGGGCAAAGTTAAGGGAAAGCATCGTTTGGATAAGTACTACCGCTTAGCCAAAGAACACGGCTATCGCTCCAGAGCTTCTTGGAAACTGGTCCAGCTCGACAGCAAGCATGGTTTTCTACGCTCCTCCCGCTCCGTGCTCGACCTCTGTGCCGCTCCTGGTGGTTGGATGCAGGTTGCTGTGCAGCGTGTACCCGTTGGCAGCCTTGTTGTTGGCATTGATTTGGTTCCGATTGCGCCCATTCGCGGCGCAATTGCTACTCAGCAGGATATTACCAAGCCTGAGTGCAAAGCGAAGATCAAGCGGCTCATGAGTGAGAATAGGTGTGTGGCCTTTGATTTGATTTTGCACGATGGATCACCAAATGTTGGTGGTGCTTGGGCTCAGGAAGCTACGACTCAGAATGCTTTGGTTATTGATGCTGTGAAGTTGGCCACTCAGTTCTTGTCCCCCAAGGGCACGTTTGTTACAAAAGTATGATATTTTTCGTTTTTGTTTTTATTGTTAATTGTCATTTAAAACTTGTGTTGGATGCCATGCCAGATTGTCACTTTTAAGATCCTGTAGATCTTAGAAGTTCATTGACTTTAAGTGGGTTTGGAAAGCTACTGGTTTGCTTATCCGCGAGCCCCTTATCAACAAAACCAAACAAAACTGAGGGTGGGAACCGCAGTGGCTAAGATTTTCACCGTCTTTTTAAGACTCGCAAGGCTAAGCAAACTGACAACCACTAAACTTCTTTGTAGAGAGCGGTGTTCTAGTTTTTTTTTGGGTTTGTGGTATTTTATCGGTTTAGTTGTCTAGATTATTGATTGTGCTCTATCCACTTTCCTGCTCCGAAATGAGAGTATAGAAGAAACATGTAGATTATAGGCCAATTTTGTAACTTGTTTAGTTATGTAAGCAGATTACAAAGTATCCAAACGAATCATTGGATTACGTTTTCATTTTTAGAAAACGTTATAGAGAATCAATTATCCAATTTCTGTATCCTTTAACAAAAAATAGAAAACATGCTTACTCACACAAGCAAAGTAGAAACATAAAATAATGCAAGTTACTCAAGAAGGACGTAGTTTTTCATTCATTAAATCTTTTTCGAGTTTAGTGATTTTTGAATTTTTTTCTTTGAAATAGGCGTTCACTTGCATGAAGTTGGTACACTTATTACACGTTCTTGGGTAGTTGCTTTGATTTACACCTCCAAATTTCATTTTAACATAGCATTCTTTTTAACCAAAACGCTTCTACCCCTCCATGTTATTTATCCTTTGGGGGCATTAGACGTGTTTTCTTGCATTTAGTAAGTTCTGATCTGTTGGTTGAGTCTAAACATATGCAACCTTGAATTTTCAAGCGGAAAGTCCTTTGATAACTTTTGTGTGAGTTTATTTTACTCGAGCTAAAGTTGAATATGGACCCGCCTCCTCCTAGCTTTTCAAAAAAATGTAGTTAAAAATTTGGGATTTTTCTATGCTGTTTGACCAACCCTTCCCCTACCTAGTTAGCATTATGTCATTGCTTAGTTTTTTTATGGGTTAAATACAATCTTAGTTCCAAAAATTTGCTTCTGTTTAATATTTGGTCACCTAACTTTGATCTTTAATTTGGTAAATTTAGTTTGAAGACTAAACTTTACCACTCCAAATGGTTTATGGACTAAATATGTACCATTAGGGATGAAATTTTAAAGGTAAAAAAAGTTAAGGAATACAATCTAACATAACCTGTTTCTGTTCATTTTCTCCTCTAATATACTAAATGTTATATTGAAAATTTTGTTTTGTTGTTATGATTAGCAAACCTGCAAGTTGCATTGCAATTTTTTTACGAGTTATTCTGTATAGTTTTTCTTTCACAATTAGGATGTGTTACTGACTTGTTTTCATCCTCTTGTATTAGGTATTCAGATCCCAGGACTATGATTCTGTTAAATTTTGTCTTGGAAAGGTGATATTTACAACTTTATTTGCTTGTTTTATTTTCTCCTAATTTTTTATTTATTAACTTATTGCTGTATTTGTCTCATGTTTGCATTTTCTATCCAGTTATTTGAGAAGGTTGTGGTAGATAAACCAGCTGCTAGTCGCTCCACTTCTGCTGAGACTTACCTCTTGGGTTTTAAGTACAAGGCCCCTGCAAAGATTGATCCACGCCTTCTTGATGTGAAGCATCTCTTTCAGGGATCTGTAGAACCTCAGAACAAGGTATACCCCCTCCCCTCCCCTTTCTCCTTTAAGTAAAGAGTAAAGGTTTTTTCTACCTCAGTATATGCGTATTTTACTCTTTGTAATATTATCATTTCCTCATCCTTGTACTTTTACTCTTTATCCTCTTAGGTGGTCGATGTACTTCGAGGAACAAAGCAAAAGAGACATCGTGATGGGTAAGCCTTTTTCTTTGTTGGGGATTATGATTAAGGCTATTAACGGGGTTACACTATAGATTGTGTATTTCTTTCAACTTATGGATCTGGGACTTTTAATTTTAGTGGGCACCCATGGGTCTTTGATTTCACATCTTCTTTGATCTTACATGCACTAATGCCTGAACTCTGTTTCTTGCCTTTTCATTAAATTAATTTCTCTAAACGTCTTCTGAACTTATAATTTTTCCTCAACTTGATTTTGAGTGCACAAGTATTTCCATTGAGTTGAGTTGTATGTCATGATTATTGCTGATTAGGGTTTATTTGTAGTTATGAAGATGGGGACACAACTTTGAGGAAGGTGGCTACTGCTGCTGATTTCATATGGTCTGACAATCCTCTTGAGATCCTTGGTTCTGTTACTTCCATAACTTTTTCGGATCCAACTTCCTCGCTCATTAGGGATCATGTTTTAACAACAGAAGAGGTAAAATATTATTTTTTCTATTTTACTTTGTTTTGTAGCCATTGGAATTTTTTTTATCATTGAAGACACTATTTGATTGAAATTTATTGTCAGGTGAAGATACTATGTGACGATCTGCGTGTCCTTGGGAAGCAAGACTTTAAGCATCTCTTGAAGTAAGACATGCAGTTTGTTCTAATCATCTTTTTGTCACACAAGTTCACATTTATTAGCATATGATTTATGTTACATTGTTTTGAGTAATGTAGAACCTGTGTTGTGCTTTGCTATGAATGTCTTATCGATCATCTTATCATTTTCTATTATTTTTATACATTGAGTGAAGCTACTTCTATGTCAAAGTTTTCATAGCACTGTGTTACTCATTCCGATTTTTATCCGACTTCTACTGAAGGATATATGATAGGATTCATATTGTTTTGGTTGGTATTGGTTATGAATATGAGAAATATGGTCCAGAATCAATTTTTTGTGTGGAACGGATTGGAATCTTGATTTTACTAGTCTTAACCTCTTAGGATACATTTGACTTTTATTGTGTTCACTGATATATAATGACACTAAGCCTCTCAATTTGATTTTTGCTGCATATAAATGTCAAAGCCATGGCTTTGATTCTATAAATTGAAATAAGAAATCAGTTGGCCTATGCCCTTGCATCTTTGACAAATACTTCTACTTTTCCTCTTCTTTTTTATTTGAATCTGCTAGAAGCAATTCTATTTGGTTTAAGGCTTTAGGTTAGCCACTTCTTTCTATAAGCATGCATCTGAGTTTTGAATGATGATCGTCTTTTGGGGTGATAGGTGGCGAATACATACAAGGAAGACATTGTCTTCTGAAAAGAAACCTGAAGAAACCACGTCTGAATATGTTGAAAACGAGAATAAAGAGGATGAAGATGATAAAATACTCAATCAAATGGAAGAGTTGACTCATGCCATGGTGCGCAAGAAAAAACGAGCCAAGAAGCTTCTTGCAAAAAGACTGGTTTATCTCTTTATTCATCATCCTCTTCTTTTTTGTGCTTGGATTATTCCTCCCTTTTTTCTTTAACTTCTGAGACAAGGCCACTTTTGGTTAGTATGAATAAAATGAATAAATGGTATTGGAATAAATTTTTGAATATTTCTTTGTTGGTTTAACTTTTTAAGAGTTGGAGGAAAGACAAAATTCTATTACTAGGAATAAAAGGCTTCCCATCCACCCCAATGAAATACCTTGAAATGGTTTTCTTTATTTGTGTGTATTCTTGTTTTTCATATGGAACACACTAAATGTTCTTTTTCAATTTTACCCTCACTTTGACTCCATTTCCTACATCATTCCTATTCATTTTCTATTCCACAGACGAAACATGACCTAAATGGGATTCTAAAATCTTATCAAGATTTAGATTAAATATTATTGTTATACACCGTGTTCTGTATTGTCAGAGACATCATGTCCTCTTTAATGTATGCTCGCATATTTTTGGGGGTATTTTTTATGTTGAACGGATCAAAGGATGTGGCCCTGCATTTTTAAGTATTAGAAACAGTCTTATTCATTACAACATTTTTTCATTACCTTTTTAGTAAGCAATTTCATAACGGATTTATTGCTGCTCAAATATTATTGTTCTAGGAAAAGGCACGTAAAGGAATGCAAGTAGATGCACTCGAAGATGGCTATATTGATAATGAGTTGTTTTCTCTCTCCTCTATGAAGGTATGCTGCTGTTCTCCCCCAAAATGGTTATTGATGTTCAGTTGGAATTTGGATCAATAACTAGTTAATTTTATTGTTCGTGTGATTATGTAGTCGAGTATGTAGCCCATGTTATGTAGGTCATCTTAGATTAATTGGGCCATTATGAATTGGAATATCATTTCTTTGACAATTAGTTTGAAAATGTATATCTTGTTGTTAACAAGATGCGTTCTACTTTTACAAAAATAGTAGAAGGTTAATAAAATTCCACCATTCTTTAATTTTTTCTTTCCCTTTTCTCTTTTCGTTTTCCCTTGGCACTAGTTTAGTAACTTGTGCTGCATACAAAGTTTGGAGTTAAGTGATCTACTGTTTAAATGGTAAATATGTTCTCTATCTCAGGATTGATTTACCCATTTGTAGGGCCATTCTTATAACTAATTTTTATCAGTAAATAGATTTTTCTACTATCGAATTTTAGGCTTTACAAAAATATCATCGATTTTTTTTTTATTTAATACAATTAAACTTTGCAAATATAACGAAAATATCATTATTTTTTTTACTTATCAATCAATAAATTTTACAAATATTACAAAAATACCCTTGATGTTGATCAATAACGGGGTTAATGTCATGTTTCATGTACGGTAAATGTATTTTTGTAATATTTGTAAAGTTTAATAGTTTGAAAGTAACTAAAAAAAGTTTCATAAAAAAAGTTTCATGGTATTTTGTAACGACTCCCAAAGTTAGGTGGTAGAAAAATCTATTTGCTCAAGTTTTTATCCGAGTTACTTCATTACTTTTCTGGTTAACGGAACCACTTGTTTCTTATCATTTTCTTTTTGGTGATTGTTTGGTGGATTTTTAGGGTAAGAAAGACCTTGTTGCTGTTGATTCCACTGAATATGATGGTGAGGATAATAATGTGGGTGGTTGTGAAAGTGATGAAGCTAATGAGGGGAACTTAGATGATTCCTCCAGTGTGATAGATTCTGATGAAGAACGGCAAAGGTCATTGCTCCTGTCCTTTACCATTTAGGCATGGTATTGAAGATTATCACTCATTATGTATTTGTTTGGCTAATTATTACATTATGATGTTAGATATGACGAGCAAATGGAAGACCTTCTTGATAAGGCATATGAAAGTTTTGTGGCACGGAAGGAAGGAAGTACAAAGCAGCGGAAGCGTGCAAAAAGTAGGCATTTTGAGGATGATCTGGAGGTGTGGTTCTGTTGTGCATGTTGTTAGATTACTATAAAAAAATTAGACATTTCTTTTGTTCATTTATCAGAGCATGATGATGGTTGGCATATTTTGCTCAGATTTTTTTTTGAGTATATCTTCCTGTATGTTCACAAGTCCATTACTCTATTTATTTTACTTCCTGTATGTTCCCTTTTATCTTCTTATTTATCCATGAGAAATTAGTTTTTTTAGGCCTAAATTCTTGTTGAAATGATGTTGAAGTGCAAAAATTGGGCATAAGGCTCCTATCTCTTCTCTTGGGATAAATGAAACTCCTTGTTTGGGGCATATCCTGCTGTGAAGAAAATAACTGCCATTATTTCTGCTTGCTTGGAAATGGAAGCCCAGTTTCCTGGCTCATTGGATATATTATTAAATTCTTTTAGTTTGTGCAGGGTGTTGAAACTGATGTTATTCAGCCTGATTATGAATCTGACAGAGACGAAGGTGAACAGGAAGAGAATCCTCTTGTGGTGCCGCTTGATGATGGGGAAGGGCCAACTCAAGAAGAACTCACAAACAAGTGGTTCAGTCAGGATATATTTGCTGAAGCCGTTGAAGATGGAGGCTTGTTGAAGTATGATAGTGAAGACGAAATGCAGTTAGACAGGCAGGAAAAAAAATTTCCCTTGCCCGTCGTGAATGAAAAAGCAGCTGATCGCGTTATGGGCCCAAATCACCCTAAGCATCAAAATTCCAAAGGGGATGATGACTTTGAGATAGTTCCTGCTCCGGATACAGATTCAAGTGATGACTCAACCTCAGATGAATCAGAGGATGAAGACATTGATAGGAAAGCTGAGATACTGGCTTGTGCTAAGAAAATGCTGCGGAAAAAACAAAGGGAGCAAATATTTGATGATGCCTACAACAAGTACATGTTTGATGATGAGGGTTTGCCCAATTGGTTTCTGGATGAGGAAAGGAGGCATCGACAACCAGTTAAGCCTGTAACAAAAGAAGAGATTGTTGCTATGAAAGCACAATTTAAAGAAATTGATGCAAGACCTGCTAAAAAGGTGGCAGAGGCCAAGGCTCGAAAAAAGCGGGCTGCCATGAGGAAGCTTGAGAAGGTTCGTAAGAAAGCAAACATAATATCAGACCAAGTAGAAATCTCTGATAGATCAAAGGGAAAGCAAATTGAACAATTATATAAGAAGGCTATGCCTTTAAGACCTAAAAAGGAATATGTGGTTGCAAAGAAGGGAGTACAAGTGAGGGTTGGCAAGGGTAAGGTTCTGGTTGATCGAAGGATGAAAAAGGATGCTAGGACACGTGGATCGCTTAAGTCAGGAAAAGTCAAATCTAAAAAGAGTTCGAAGGGTCAGAAGTTTAAAGGTTCCAAGGCTTCAGCAAAGAGCGAAAAAATGGGTAACAAAGGAAAAAAGGAGAGGCGTGCATGAATAAAGTATTACTTATGTTCAAGGAGTTTTTTTTAACTACTATTAAGAGTAGAGGTTTTTTGTTTTAATTATTTATCATTTCTATCTCATTTTGCATAATACATCAATTTTGCCTTGGGATGAGTTGAATTTGTTAACATACGTTTAGCAAAAATATAAGTTCCTATATTTGTGATGGCCTTCCTCATGTATCTCTAGATTCATTCATATTTTATGTTTCCTTTTAATCAACATTTGTATCTAGTTCTACGATCACAAACAATAACTTTGATATTGATGTGTTATCGTATTCCTTTTTTGGTATATTAGGAAATTAAAGTAGTAATGTATTTTGAAAGGAAAAAAGTTGACGAATTTTCAAGTGGGAACCTAAAAACGTATTCTAATTTACCAATGAAAAATGTTTTTTTATGATTCTTATGATGCATGCATGGGGTCATACGTTCATATGCTTTTTGTTACTTAAAAAAAAATTAATTTTAAGATATTTTAGTTTATCATTAGAAATCTTTATTTATTTTTAACTCAACACTCAAGTTTCTTATTTTAATGCGCACAATTCTTAGTTACAACCATGAGAGATGCTTGGTGAGATCTATTTTAATTAGATGTCAATGTTTGTTAGGATTAGTTAAATATGATTAAAGTGGCTATTTGGCAAAATACAACAAGGTGAAGTTGAGCTATTTGTACAGTGGAATATAAAATGTTTATTTGATCATAATTTGAGCAAAATTTTAAACTTTTTAATCTGAATCCTATGTGATTATAAAATCTTCAAATTCAATATAATTTGATTCTAAAATTGGATATTTTCATTCTAGACTAATACTCTTACTTTTAAATATTCAATGCTTGTATATTTTCAAATAAATAAATAAATAATAATAATTACATTAATATTACATTTATGACCTAAAACATCACATTATCCTTACTTTATAAGTAATAATTGTTTTTCCCAAATATAAACATTTCTATTAGAAACTGCTGATAGCGCTCAATAAAATCATACTTATTTTACATAAAAATGGTTTAATCCCCATAAAATAATATAAAAGGAATTAAAGCTTAAAAAAAATAAAATTAATTATTAACTTTTTGGTGTTAAAGTAATTGTGAAATAATTTTTTAATTTTTATAGAATTTGTAACTAAAAATAAGATATATTTTTTAAAAACCCATAAATTTTACGTTGAATGTTATTTAAGTTGAATTCTGATTAATTAAACATATTTAATATTAAATTTGATTTAATTAGACTTATCAATATTATTATAGTGTTATTTTTGTATATTTAAAAAATGTAATTATATATATATTTTTAATTAATTATATTGTGATATATGTAAGAATAATTTTTTTATATTTTAAAATTATAATTTTTTTGGTGATAAGAATGTTTTCAAAAAAGATCATTGTTTATTACTCTTAGGTGATGGTTGGTTGGAGAGAATTGAAAGAAATCAGAATTTATTCCTTTTATTTTGTGTTTGGTTGGCCGGAATTAGAAAACGGAATAGAATCGATTATTAAAGTAAAAAGAATTACAATTCTTTCTGTTCCGTTAGGAATTATCATTCTATTTTCATCTAAATTTTTTTTTCCAATTTTTAAAATATTTTTTTTGTTATTTTACGTAAGTTATTTTAACTTATTTTTATGCTACATTAATTATTTTAACTCCTCACTTTTTTATTTAATAGGCACTAAATACTGAGACGAAATTTGTTAATTAATTTTAAATATATCAATATGAGATATAGTTAATCTTGGAATATATTCTTAACGTATTAAATTATTCCCTCTTTCATTTATTATTTGATATTTGATTTTTGAAAATAAGATTACATTGATTTCAAATTTTATTAAATTAAAATCTCACATCATTACATGTTTTTAAGTTGTTTATACTTTGAACCAAGATTAAATAAAAAAACCTCAATTTTTTGTAAAATTTATTATATATATGTTTTAAAAATATAGTATTTAAAAAAAATATTAATTTAATTATTTTATATACTATTAACTAATTAAAAAATAAATATTTTATAAGGAAAAATATATATCATATATGTAATAATTTATTACTTTAAGTAATAAATTTTTTAGAATTTTTTTTCTTGATATTGTTCCATATTTTCTTAATTAATTGATACCTTAAAAAATAAGAACTCACCTTTGTAATTCAAATGTCCAATTTTTTTTTCAAATCTTATTTATGTATATGTTTAATTAATTAATTTATTTTTCAAAATAATTATTAATATGTTTTTAAATTTCATTTCTGATAAATTTTAAAAGTAAATTGTAACATTATTTAATAAAATTTGCTCATTATATTACTTTATAACAAAGTTCAATTGAATATCTTTAACTTATTCACATTTTAATTTTTAATTTATCATCAAAATTTAACAAAAAAAACTTTAATTATTTATTTAATTCATATTTTATCTTTATATCGGAATTTTTTTTAATTCAATTCTTATCTGATGTTTTAATATTTATCTAGTTTTACTTATGTTAAGTGTATATGCATCTTACTTAATTATTTTTCTGATGCTTGATTAAAAATATATACATGTTTGTATTGTTTCATATAAAACTTCAATTAACGGTGATAAAGCAAAATATATAATAATTATTTATTTAGTATAAATTGTACATGTATAAAAGACTGTTAAAATTAAAATTATGTTTATATTTATATTATTTTAATATAAAAAATATTTAACAATCCAATTTCTTGTTTCCACTTAAGTCTTCACACTGGCTGAATCGCCTCTTTGCTAACAAAAATGAAAATATACTGATAGAATAATTATACTAATAAAAATGAAAATATGTGCTTATGCTACACACATATTATAATTTTCACTTTATATTTGTGAATATATCTGCTACAAAAATTACACTTTATATTTTTCACCTTTTATTTTATTTTATTAGAATTTATAGTTATTTGCATTTGTTTTACATGATAAGACGAAAACATTCGAATTCAAAATATCTCTTTTGGTAATTAAACATATGAGAATTAATTAGTATTATTAATAAGTTAATAAAATAAAATAAGAGACAAGGAAAAAATGTGATGGAAAAGAAGGAAGAAGTAAAAGGACCTTTAGATTTTTTAGGGTTCACGTCAGGAAAATAAGGATCTGAACTTTCAACATATTTTCTGAAATCCTATATTGTTGAACCATAACAAAACAGATAGTAATTATTTTCTTCTTTCATCTTGGTTTCTAATTGTTGCTCCTTGGCATAAAAACATGGATGCCGCCCAGCGCATGTTATGTATTAGTAATGAGAAAGACAAAACCAACCCATTTATCTCCATGGGTATACAAATTGCTTGCATTCTCGTCATATCACACTTCTTTCACCTCATGCTCAAGGCATTGGGCCAACCTGGTCCCATTGCTCAAATTTTGGTAAGTATATACATTATCTTTAATTTTGTGTCTTTTTTTTAAAAGTTATTTATGAAATTTGTTGTCTACGTTTTTTTAGAAGTGGTTTTAAGATAAATAGATTTGAAATGAATTGTTAACGTTAAAAATATTTTAAAGAGAAATATTAAAGTTTTTGGTATAAATTGTTAGAACTTAATGTGATGATTTAGTAATTAATTTAAAAGATAAACATATATCTAGACTACTTATATTACTTATATTAAAGGATGAATAATTATTTAATTTCATTATTTTTAATAAAAATATATTTTAAATTCGTATTAATTAGGTGAGATAGGATAAATCCGTTACCTATATGAAAAATTCGTTGATATTTTTATAAAGTAATTAAATTGTGTTACCCCACTTGTTTACCTTAAAACTGGAACAATACAAATCTATTACTTTACAAAATGGATTGTTGTAATCTTTTTTGTAAAGATAGTAGATTTGTGCTGTAAGGAATTAAAATGCACTTACATTGAAAATATGGGACTTAAGTTATCATTTTTCTTATATTAAAAGTAAGATTATTTGCTTTTCTCGAAGGAACTCATGCTTCTCAAAATTTGAAGCTACTCTCAGACAAAAGTAGAAGTGGTTCCAAACAAACCTAAAATGTGATTTTTGAATCTGAAAGCACTTTTGGAAAATTAGTTTTTCTTTTAGTTCAGAAACGCTACTATCGTATTCAAAAGCAAAAACAAACATACCATTTGAGGCCTTGATCTTCTTACCAGTAATCTTAAATCTCATGTTCCTAACTACTTTATGGTACTAATTATACTACAGGCAGGATTGGTGCTTGGGCCAACAGGCATGTCTAATATACAGAAAGTCAGAGAGTTCTTCTTTCAATCTTCAGCAGCTCAATTCTATGAAATATTTGGATTCTTTTGTCGTATTCTTTTCATGTTCCTAATTGGTTTAGAAATGGACATATCTTTCATAAAGAGAAACATAAAAAATGCAAGTTTACTAGCTTATGGTGGTGCTATATTAGGCTGTTTCTTTGGAATAGGTGGTGCTTTCTTTTTCAGTCTTCAATTACATCCAGAAAACAATAAAACTTTAGCAACAGTGCTTATAGTCATGCTAACAATAGCTTATTCAGCCTCTCCTGTTGTTAGTCGAGTCTCCGGTGATTTGAAATTTGCAACATCAGATATTGGGAGATTAGCAATAGCCTCTTCTATAATCAATGAGATGACTTGCTTAGGATTGTTTAGTATGATCATTGCTTGTCATAAAGATGGTGCTTTTGCTAGGTGTTTGTTGAGTGTTGTGATTCTTGGAATAGTCATTTTGGTTAATAAGTATGTTGCTAGATGGTGTAACAAGCATAACAGCAACAAAAAGCACCTTACAAATGCAGAGTTTTTATTCATTTTGGCTGTTTTAATTGGTAGTTCTATGATTATTGAGTTACTTGCTGGTACTAGTTTAATTAATTGTTTTATTTTTGGTGTGATGTTCCCTAAAGAAGGTAAAACAGCTAGAACAATGTCTCAAAAGCTTAATTATGCTGTTCATAACTTCATACTTCCTATTTATTTTGGTTACTTGGGTTTTCAAGTTGATTTAACTCGTTTGGAAGAGTGGAAATCTGTAAGTGTTGTTCTTTTTGTGATCTTGGTTAGCGTTGTTAGCAAGATTGCTGGTACTCTTGCTACTGCTTTTTACTTAAAGATTCCAACAGATGAAGCAATTGTTCTTGGTTTTTTACTCAACTTGAGAGGCCATGCTGATCTCTTATTTGTTGGACCAACAGCAAATGTTATAATTGTAAGCACTAAATATTATTATTTTTCTTCACTCAGATGTTGTGTCTAATTCACCTCAAATATGCGTATTTCACAATATAATCGGACAATTACATGCGAATGTATAACCGACAATATTATGAAAAACATATATCTTAGCCTTGAAATAAGTTCCTGCCCTATATCATGTGTTTTTGGAGAATCTGTCCCAAAATCGAGGTTACAACCTGCACATAACTCATGTATGTGCACAATGAAAATCTATGATTTAGAGACATTTTCCCCGCAATCTCAAAAAACAAGCGATTTGAGGAACATACCTTAGTTTTGATACGTACATATTGTGGCAGGAGTGGACAACATCAACAGAAGCATACAACTTAATGCTAATAGCTATAGTGATCAACACAATACTCTCAGGGGTAGTGTTGGCAATCATAGTGAGAAAAGAAGAAAAATTGTCAACTCATGTACACACAGCACTAGAGTATGTGAAAGCTGAAGATGAGCTTAGAACATTGGCATGTGTGTACAGTCCTAGACAAGTAACAGCTATACTTGCACTAATGTCAGCATTAAGTGGATCTCACAAGGTACCAGTAGTTAACTACATGATGCATTTGATTGAACTACACCAAAGAAAAAGAACAAATGTGTCATATCATGAGTTAGAAGATAATGAGCTTAGTGACACAGAAGGTTATGGCGGTGAAGATGTGTTAGAAATTTTAGCTGCATTAGATGCATTTACAACTGAGACTAAAATCCACATATCTATAAGTAAGGCTGTGTCAACCTTAGCAAGTTTGTACGAAGATGTGTGTAATGCTGCTGAAGATCTTAGGGCAGCTATTATTATACTTCCATTTCATAAACATCAAAGAATTGATGGGAAAATGGAAAGTGGTAAAGAAGGTGTAAGGACTACAAATCAGAAGATTCTTCGTCATGCGCCGTGTTCTATTGGGATTATTGTTGAGAGAGGACTTGCTGGTGTTCCTGGTTTTGCTCAGTTATTTGGTTCTTCAACAGTTCAACATGTTGCAACTCTGTTCTTTGGTGGGCTTGATGATCATGAAGCTATATCTTGGAGTCAAAGAATGGCAAGTCATGCCAGAATAAATTTAACTATTATTAGATTTTTGTCAACAGAATCATGGACAACAAGGAAAGAACTTGTTGAAGAAAGAGATGATGTTAAGGTGTTTATGTCTTTGTCAAGTATTGATGGAGGCAATGATGCTGATAATGACTTCCTAAGTAGCTTTTACAATCAGTAAGTACTCTGAACGGCCTTGATTCATGATGCAATTTTTTTCTAACGAAGAGTTATGGCCCATTTGGATATGTTTGTTCCATAAATGGTTTCAAACAAGTGGTTTAAAGATAATTACTTGGATATTTAGATTGAAAATGTTAGAAGTAATTATGTGATATTTTAGTATTGATTTTAGAATGCCACTTAATAAATGCACTAATAGTATATCTCAAAGTTTTGAAAACACTTGCGATTTAATGGAGAAGAAGTTGCAAACTAGTTCTTAGGATGAGTTTGTTTTTGTTTTTGAGATCCTCTGAAGGTGCTCATAACAATAAAAAACACTTGTAAACCAAACAGAAAAACTTTGCTAGAAGTGATTTCATGGTTAAAAAAGGTACAAATGATGGGCAGCTTTCTGAAAGTTGTTTATTCTGAAACACTTTTTACAAAATCACTTTAAACAAAAAAAAATCAAACAGATCCTTAAGTTCAGGTTGTGAAAGTGCTTATTTAATGATATGTATATATATGTGCCCAGGTATGTGACATCTGGTCAAGTTGGATATGTAGAGAAGTATGTAAATGATGGAGCAGAAACAGTGGCAGCTCTAAGAGACATTGGAGACATGTACTCATTGTTTATTGTAGGGAAAGGTGGGAGAGGGCAATCACCTTTGACTACTGGAATGAGTGATTGGGAGGAATGTCCTGAGCTTGGAGCAGTTGGAGATCTCTTGGCTTCTTCAGATTTTAATGTGAATGGTTCTGTTTTGGTTATTCAACAACATAGACATTGCAAAAAGGTTGTAATGGATGGTTAGTTGTTTTAGTTATAGATTTATCCCATGACATTGTAAAAAATGTATACTATCACAGTAAAAGAGGACCCAAAGTTTATTTAATATTAAAGAGTAATTACGATCAATAAAAAAATTTCTTGTCAATCTAATCTAATAAACGCTGAAATCATTAAGTATGATTACAAAATAATCTAAATAAAAAAATAAAATATTAATAACTACCCATTACTTATATGAAAGAAATAATTAAGAAGAGAATCACGATACTATGACAAATATATTTACATGAATATGAGATAAGTATAGATTATTTCTATTATATATATATATGCTTAACAATATATTTTATTTTGATTATTTAACCATCATTAAAATAAACAATTTTTTTATTTCTAAGATTGTTTAACTAATTTTAATATCTATAGACATAATTAAACATATATTTTTTGTTAGTCAAAAATATCTAAAAATTCACAAATTCCTCAAAATTGTGATGGAAAACCCCAACTTATCCTGCAAACATTTAGTGTGAGAATGAAAATGTCTATCTTGCCCTAGCGCACGCATATTGACAACACTATATCACTAAATGCATATATCAATAATCTTTTTTGAGAACACATGTGCTAAGACAGCGTCAAAAAGAGAACGAATGATAAAGTTTTATTTTTAAACTTTTTATTCAGTGGATATATATATTTTATTGTATAATATATAAAATATTTTTTAATATATTCAAAAATTGTAGCATGTATAATTTTTTTAGTAAAGTAAAAAACATATACTTTTAGAATATATATAATTTGAAGAAGAAAACATATAATTTTTTTAGAATATATATAATTTTAAGAAGAAAACAAATCTGAAAATTGAAAAGGGAATTACTTTCTTAGTCTTCTGTTCAGCTGGCCAACGGCTGCATACTCCCTCACAGCTTAGTGCCAGGCAAGCATTTTACCGTGACTTTGAGTCTTTGACTATATAGCTATTCGTGCTTAAAATTTACGCATTCTGATTGGGTATTACACAGAAGGTTAACTACAATCGCAAGCAGAGAAACATTTCAAGATCGTTACCTGATGTCTGGCGAGGTTTCGTTTGATCCGGGAGTAAACGTGGCATCGAAGGTTTTGAATGTCTCCCTCCTTATATCTCTATCTCCTTCTCCACAGAAGGTTTTTTTTCTTCATCTTCTTGTTGTTTCATGTTGAGATTGTTGATGACGGTTATTGGGTCGCGATGGGTCGACGAATGAGACATTGATCGCCAACGCCATTGAAGATGTTGGAGGATATTAAGTTGCGTACCTGTGTGTGACGATCCGGTTAGTTATGCTCGAATTGTCCGACATGTGCTAAATCTACAAGGGAGCAAGTCAAATTAGGAATCGTTATTCATTATTCTTGCAGTTATACTACTCATCATTATTCAGATTGCTTTCATGTATTATTGAATATTTGTGTTTTTAAACTAAAAATTGACTTAATTTTGAATTTAATTTACTTAAAATATCAAGTTATTATATTCTTTAAATACAATGGATAATTTATCGTGAAGTTACATATGACCTAAGTTGTACACATTGGGATCATAAAGTAGTTAATGGATAATCACGAGTGACGATAACAAGAAAATATAAAACAAACATAAATCAAAGATATAGCATAAGAATTATTTATAAAATTTATCTACTTATTCTCGTTGCGTGAATGAAGGAGTATACGATCATGTCCGGACCGGGTCACATTGACACCTTTCTTATAGATCTCTTTGTGCTATTTTTTCAAATTTTTAAGAAAAATATTACTTCACTTTAGAACATAAGGGTTAAAAAATACAAAAATATATAGTTTATTAATTGTAAAAATATCCCTTACACTTAATTGCATACAAGTATGCAAGCCATGTGATTTACTAATTAACTTGTACAATCACACATATTACATTTACATACAAACCCTAACACAGTGTGTACCTCTTACCCAGTACCTTGGCGGCAATTATGTAAGAGGCCTCAACAAAGATTTTCTGATGATGAGTGTTTGACGAGGTATTTCTTGTGATCGCTAACATTTGTGCTACGTTTTTAATGTGAAATTGAAGAGAATGAATTGATGTTTTAGATTATATATGCAGATTATTTTTTTGCAGCTTTATCTATTAGAAATACCTTATAGAAAGCTTCAGATTTCAGACACCCTTAATTACTGAGCATTAGGATTGCTTTTAAGCCTTTACTGTGTCTTATTTATGCTAATTTTGAGGTTTCCTATATCTTTTGCCCGACTTGAGCAGGCCATTTGGAGCTAACAAACATGCAGCTAAAGCCAGAGGCATTGACTTCCTGAAAGTTACCTTTGAAGGTTAAGGCAAGGTTTATTGGGTTTATAATGTTTTGGTCCCATTGGACGGTACCATTTCTTATTCAAATGTTTTCTTGGTTGGGTGACTGTTCTACTGAAAGAATAGCAGTATTCGTACCTATTTCTTTATTAAAATCACCATTCATCTTGCTCATTCTGTTAAACCTTTTCTAGTGTTGTTTAATATTCATTAATGCGACTAACATTCTTCAGGATTCTTTTTTCTTTGCCATTTCATAATTTATTGGCAAGTGACGACTGATGACCGGCTGTTTTAGTTTACTTTTTTTTACTTTATTAAAGTTCTTGAGAAACTGCTGATTTTTATCAAGAAAGAAACTAAAATCCTTTGATTTATTGTTCATACAAAAAAGTACCACAGTGCACTCATTAACAGTTGTAATTGTTGACAAGCAACTCATTGACAGTTTACTTTTTTGTTTTATTAAACTTATAGATAACATGTGTCCATTTGCAAGCCTTCTATGTATGTATTTAAGCTGCTGCATGCTACATGATTGTATGCTTCTTCTTTAGTTTCTTGTTCACACTTAAATACAATTTTGACCAATCCTACTTGTAGTGGTCGGTCAAATTATCACATTTTTTTCAAAGATATATTGTTGTTTGTCAAACCATAGCATTCTAAACTGCAGCGGCTGTACAGGTTTGAATTTCAGTGTATGCTAGTGTTTTGAAAGATAATTAAATAGTTATGGAGACTGTTAGGCAAGCTTGTCGGAAATGAGTGTTGTGTTTTTGAAATTTAATCAATGACCATGAACCAATCCACCTAAATAGTTTTGGTGCCCTAGTAGTGCCATACAGAATTAGTCATTAAAAAAATGAATCTCTCATTGAAAAAATGAAGGTGAGGTGTTTCTGGATACTGTTAGGTGACTCTGTTTCTTAAATTTTGTTTAGTAAACTGTGTACTGACTCATCATATTCTATTTTTTTTAGTGCGGTTATTTTTTTCTCATTGAATAATAAAACAATGCACTTAACTTCTTGTTCGTTATGCTGAGTTACTTAGATGACAATTTATTGATTTAAGTGCACTGCTCAGCAGCAAGTGGAAAAAGAACAAAATTGATATCCAGGTATTTCACGTTGTTCTCAGTTTAAGGCTTTAAGCTATATTGATGATAGTATGTGTGGTTTTAATTATAAGCTCTAGTTTTATGACATGTCTTTTGTCCTTCTAAAGGTAGAGGTGGAATGGGAAGTGTTGTCGAAAACTTTTCTTGAGGGTGTCTTGGAGGACCTGGAAGATTCGTTTAGTTATTACTTTTTAAATGTCTTGTGACTTGTGGATATTGAGCACCCTTGGTTCTGTGCCTCATTTATAGAGCCTAAAAAATGAGTGCGGGATGACCAGGAGTGTGAACCACATCTGAAAAAGTCGACATGTATATGCATTCTGCTTTGCAAGTTGTTGATAAATGTCCGGTAACCTTAAAGCTTGAGCAGGTAGACCTTTAACAATTTACTTAATATACTTATTTTTCTTTTTGGGTATTTATCTGTTGGTTATCTGTTATCAAACCAGCTTTAACTAGTCAAGTGTGCGTATATTATTTCCTTCCTTCTCGATATATCATCGACTGATGCAAATAGCAGAGGTATTTTATAGTCAAGATAGTGGGGACTTGGATCTTCTTCACTCTTGGGTTGAAATCAAGCCTACTTTGAGGGATGGTTATCTCTTCTTACTTGAAAGGTTTGTTTCATCCCTGCCCTGTATGTTTAGGCATGTGCATATGTTTAAATAATGATAACTATATATTTGTTATGTTCATAACCTATGGTGTTGGAGGTGATAAAGCAGTATGCAGATTATTTTCTTGCAGCTTTATCTAAAGGATAATTGTTATGAAATTGTTCTAAGAACTAAATGAATGATCCAGCTATTTTCCTCGTGTATTATTGCGATTACAACATAGAAACTATTGGATACAAAGACTATCAATTAGATGCATATGAATTGTTTAATAAAATTTAGAATACATAAATCTAAATTTATTAATATTTGATCCAACAAGTAAACAAATTACTTGTATTATACGCACAATAAAAGACACTATAATATCTTTCAAAGACAACTAACAAATTAAAGAGAAAACTCTTAATTTACATTCAAATTAAGAATATAAAGATTTATTTGTTTTTAATGGGATGATTAAATCAAATACAAAATAGGTTATTTATAGTTCTCACCATGCAATCTACACCACACAAATATAAAACTAAGAAATAATTCTAACCACACAAATATTATCTACACACTTCTCTTTTCTACATCTTTCAATCACCTCATTTATTTTTCTACTTTCTTTAACCATTTTATTTATTTTTCTAGATCCTTCAACCATTTCATTTATTGGGTTGATGTTGATTTTTAACATGAATCAACCATGATGGTTATCTTCTCGGCCAAGTTGCCTTCTATTACTCACACCACAAGCCTTACTTTTAGAATAGTTTTCAAGCCTACTTTCTTGCTACTCATTAACCCCCTTTTAGTTACACTAAGATTTTATGCAGTAACAAACTCTATTTATAGCCCTTTACTATTCCTGGATACAAACATATCAGTTTCCAAACAAAGGCCTAACAAGAGCCTAGAAATACACGTATAAGCTATGCCCTTGTAAGCCTTATATTTGAGTGCATTCCTTTGGTTTTCCACTTCTTGGAAGTGCTCTAAGGTTTTCTTGATTTACCTATTGTAGAGTTTGTAGAGTCAGTTTTTTTTATTTGCATCCCTGTAAGGCGAGTTTGTGGTTGGGTGGCACATGATCACAGCGTCACTTATACAAGTAAATAGTAGTTAATTTGGATTATATGTAATAAATAATCTTTTATGGATAATATCAAATGTTTTACATTCTTGCAAACAGAAAAATGTGTAGACCAAGCCTTTTATAATTTTTTTTAATCTGCAAATCTTTTAGAATTTATCTTTCAATCCTCATGTTTTTAGACATATTTTAATTTACGGAGCAATATGATTGGTTTGAAGTCCTTTTACTATGTCTTATTTTACCCTAATTTTAAGGTTTCCAATATCTTTTGCTTGACTTGAGTGGGTGATGTGGAGCTAACAAACATGCAAGCTAAAGCCAAAGGCATTAAATTTTTCTTAAAATTGCCTGTAGAAGGTTAAGGCAAGGTTTATTAAATCAGTAAAACTTAAGGTGGGTGGGTTTATATTGGTTTGGTCCCATTAGACGGTTGGTTGACTGATCTACTGAAAGAATAGCAGTATTCGTACACGTGTTTCTTTAGTAAAACTACCACTCATCTTTGCTCATTCTATTAAACTTTTCTAGTGTTGTTTATTAATCCTGATTGCTGGTTTTGTCTTGGTTTACTTTTTTGTTTTAATAAATTATCAAGAATCTGCTGATTTTTACTAAGAAAGAAACTAAAATCCTTTCTTTGATTTTAATGTTCATACGAAAAGGTACCACAGTGCACTCATTAACAGTTGCACTTGTTGACAAGCAACTCATTAAAAGTTGAATTTTTTTTGTTTTATTAAAATTATAGATAACATAGTTGGACCATTTCTTTTTGTACTCGAAAGCCATGGCTTATTGATTTTTTGTTATGTTCTTATTTTACCTGTTTATTGGAATGTTAAATAGTTCATTGGTTCAATCTCCAACCAATTGATCATTTCCTATGGAAATAGTGAAAGATACCATTACTTAAGGCATCTGTTGTCTTGATATGAAATGTGCATTTACATGTATGTAATGAATGCAAAGGGGTGACTTTGATAAAGAAAAGTTATAATAAAATTGGGTAGGGTACTCTCTTCTCAAGTCTTTTATGAAAGGATCTAGTTCCCTTTCAAGTGAACCTTGTGCTCTTTTTTTGTGTGGTTATAGGTTATTTTGATTAATTGATAAAACTATTACAAGAGTATTGATAATTGTATTTTATATAGTTATTTTCATCTATTTTATTAATTATAATTGTTATGTTCTTGACATTTTTAGTTAATTTTAAATGGAATAAATTAATATTTATTGTTTATTTTTAAGGAATATATTTTTAAGAAAATTAAATAATTTGAATCGAAAAAGTACTTAATTTCAAATTTATGTCTAAAAATATAATTAAAATAAAAGAGTGCTTAATTGCAATTAATATAAGTCTAAAATATAATTTGAAATAAAATTGGGCTTAATTGTAATTAACAAAAGTTTAAAAATTAATTTAAATTAGAAAATGGCTTAATTGTAATTAAAGAAAGTTTAAAATTTAATTTGAATTAAATTGGAGTGCTAAAATGTAATTAATGAAATTTATTTTCTGTGCATGAAAAGAAGGCCACGTGTGCAATCACCAACTTGCGATATCAACCGTTCGATCAGGAAATCAACGGATACGATGAGGCACGTGGATTGTAAACGCGACAAGAGAGAGTGGACGTAGATTTTTTGGTGAACGTTGTTCGGTGCGTCATGTGGGGCCCACCTATCGCGCATGTTGGCTTGTAGGGTGAGACACATGTGTCTTGCGTGCGTTGATCTGGTGCGGCATAACCACGTGCAATCTCTCCCTCCAACCATTTAGAGTCTCCCACATGTCACACCATTTCTTGCAGCCAATCATTTGCTGACACGTGACATGTTTCGGTGAACACAAAAACGTAGAACCACGCACGCATTTCCAACAGCTATCTCCCATATGTCTCGGCGTCGTTATCCCGTGCGACGCATTCCACGTGCTCCTGTTCCTCTCACCAATTAAAGGTTGCCATGTGTCCCACTATTTTATTTCATCCAATCATACGCTGACATGTGGCACACAGTTTGAATTAAAATGAAAATCAGCAACGGTACACGTTCCACCTGTTTTGCGTGTCTCAATATTCTTGTCCCCCACGCAGATTAATTTATTATTTTTGACATATGTTTTTGTTCCCTTGCGTGTAGAAAAATATATTTGTTTTTTAGAAATTTGATGTTATAAATAGGGGATTATTATGATAGTTTGGAAGTTTTGTTTTAGGTTCGTTTTGGGGTTGTACTGTGGAACATGCAGAAGCCATTTTTGGCTTCTGTTGTGTTCTACGTGTGCCAAATATTTAAGAGCAGATGAAGTTTTAATTTTCTTAGTATTCTGTAACTGATATTCTTTAAATGATGTAATTTTTATTTTTAGTTATGAAATAATTTAATTTTTTAACTGCTTCGTTTGATCTAAATTTATGAAGCTTGGATTTAATTATTTTTGAAAGATTTATAAGACTTTTAATTGGTTTATTCTATTTGTGCTTAATGCTTTTGATTATTGGAAAATTTATCAATTGATCTATGACACTTAAATAAACTTAGAAGAGACATTTTTGTGTATATTGCTTATGAATAGAATATCATATATATACGAAGGATAAGAATATACCTTTATCGTATGTGTGACCATTTGAGAACTTAGAGCGTAATGAATCTTAGTGAATTTAATTCTTATAGGAATATAGTGAATTAATTTAACGAGGTGTGTCTATACGGAGTTCAGAAGAGATGTATGAATAAAATTAGTTTTCGGTTGACAAATTAAATTTACTAAAAAAATATAAATCAAGAGAAAATAATATGATTCAAGTGGATTAATTTGGTGAAAAAATGCAACCTTAGAATTCTTTTATTTTGCTATAAAACTTTTTATTTAACTTGTTCTAATTAACGATTGTTTTGGATAAAATCAGAGTGAAATAATTTTAATACTCAACAAATTATAATAACAAATCTTCGTAGAAACGATACTTTACTTATCAAATTTTATTTTATTATAAAATTCTTTATTTAACTTGTTCTAATTAACGATTGTTTTGGATAAAATCAGAGTGAAATAATTTTAATACTCAACAAACTATAGTAACAAATCTTCGTAGAAACGATACTTTACTTATCAAATTTTATTACTTATGACCGTATATACTTGCACGTTTTATGTTCTCCTAAATGAAACAACAAGTACCAAAATTGGTACTAATTCAAAACTTAACTTCACATGAACCATACAATATCAAGAATAAAGATATAAACTAACAAAAACCAAAATCAAGTCCTCTATTTACTGTAATAAAGAATATGTTTTCCAATTAAACGAAGAAGAAACATTAGAATTATTAATGCATTTCATTTCCTTGAGTGCTTACTAAAACCAAGTGGGAATCGAAATGGTTTTACTAATTTAGGGAATGTTTGATTGGAATGAATAAAGATTGAGTACATATTTTTATGTTTATTTGTATCATTAAATGGGAATGGAATTAAAAAGTAAATAAAATTATTTGTTTCATCAAAGACAAAGAGTATCCTTCTAACCTAAAAGAAAGTGCTCTCTCTACCCTTTGCACCCTTTCCTGCTCCAATTGGATTCCACCATCTAAGCACTCTTCATCTTATTTACTTGTTTTATTTTCTCTGTTTCATTTTTAAAAAATATGGTTTGATCTAAAAAAATATATAATTTATATGTTTGTAAGAAAACTTGTTATATCTTGAAAAAAACATGATAAGTAGGCATGAGTTGAGTCAGCTTTCACATTGGTTACGCTATTAACTCATGTTGCAGCTCGTATGAAAATGTATTAAAAATGAAAATAAATATAAATAAGATTTATAAATCATAATTAAAGTGTCTTAGTATTATTGATCAATATAATCGAATTCACATAATTGTATTTATTTAAAAATGTATATTAAGATGAGATGTTAATAAGATTTATGAGACAATATAATAATTTTTCAAAATACATCTTATCTTATTTTATTTAATTTTTAATCTGATGTGTTAATAACAAAGCGTTATTAATTAAGATATATTTTTTTGTTCCTAATATATCTAAATGAGATAAATAAAAATAAAAAAAATAAATAATAAAAACCATCATAGCTACTACATATCCACAAAATATAATAAAGATTAAGTAATTACAATATTTGAGGCACATTTTATAAAAATACAAATTTATATGATGGGCATTCTTTTAATACATATATAACAATATTAGTATAAAAAATACACTGCCTAGTCACAACACTCACAAATATAGGTGATAATCCTCTTACGATCACGATCACGATCACGATCACGATCACGACATAAACATGATAGAAATACGAACATGATTTTAACTCAATCAAAACATAATTAAATTATAATATATTACTAGTTTTTTTATAAATATAAATATTATATTATTTCTATTAATTAATCAAAAATTATTTAAATGTGTTTTGCATCATCCAATACAAATACGAAAACCAATAACGCACGAGGGAGAGTAAACCAATAAAAATTGATCCCGCACTTTCACATTTGAATTCAGACAGTGTGATCCCCTTATTTCCAATATGCATTCAACCCTCACAATCAACTAAACAAGCGACAAAAGAAAAAAACCTATGTTGCACTTGTTTCAAAATAGAAGGGGTCCCCACATTTGCATGATTTACCAAAACAAATATTTACCCGGATCATTTTTTTAAAATATTTATGGGAGGAAAATTAAATTCAGATTTTTTTAAATATATAAGAAATTGCATTAAATATTTTTTATGAGTAGGAAATGATAAAACAAGACAAGAGACTTAATTGTTTTTTTTAAATAAAAAATAAAACAATTAATAACAGTATAATACTAACCTTACAGTTATAAGGTATATTATTATAACACACTTACATTTACCTGGTGTAAGAGAAAAAAAAGTGTTAGATAAATAATTTATAATTAATTATTATATGATATAATATCATAATAATAATATGTAATAAATAATTTTTTAAAAAAGAAAAAAAAAGTGTTCTCAAAATTTGAATGGGAGAACAAAACGTAGTAGTAAAGGGATCAGGTCAAATGAGATCCACAAATTTCGAAAAATAGTAGGGCTGGCACTTACGTGGCCACAGGTAAGCTCATTGAGACTCATTTGAATAAAGACCATTATTTCAACATCAAGCTTACAAAGATTACTCGCTTATCATTTTCCTACACCAAGGACCCACTTTATAACCTTTATTTTCATAAAAGATGTACTTATATGATTTTGTTAATACCTTTTGGAAGTTTAGATTTTCAAATTTACTGCAACTATAATATGGTTTGCCGAGAGGTACGACCACATGTGCCTCCAATTCTTATCCTAAACCAACCGAGGCCATAAAAATTTGAAACTTATAAATACAAAAATTAAGATCCACATAATACACTAGGTATAGGACAGAGCATGCGTAGACCAAAAAAGAACAAAAGCTTTACTTGGTGAGCTTTGTTGTTAAGGCCTAAGGGGAAACAAAAACCACCCATTAGTTATCACAGCTACACACCAAGATCAAGAAGCCACGTGGGGCAGACCTCATAAGCAAAATTACTCTTTTCCCATTTATAAAAAAAAAAAAACAAAAGTAGCTATTTTTCTATTGTTTTCTTGGCAGATAAATGATAGAATGTATAAAAATATGATTATTGGATAGTTTAAATTTATGAGATAATTAATAACTGATAACTTTTTAAAATTATATTAGAATTGGAATTTCTATGTTAAAAGCTAAGATAAGATTTATTGTTAATTTATAAGTATTTTAAATATATGGTATATACAGCCTATATTATATTTATAAAAAAGTGTTCGAATGAATAAGAATATAGTTAATCATTATTTTAATAATTTAAATTTTTTGAAAAAAATTGTTGACTAATTATTTTGTCTTTTTTTTTTTAATTATATATAAGAATATAATTAATCATTCTTTCAATACCTTAAACTTTTAAGCAGTTATTAATTAACAATTTTTAACATATTATGTCTTTAAGGTTCAATAACCTTAATTATTGACTTGTAAGTATTATATATATATATGATATATATAACTCGTATTTATAAAAAAATGATAGAATATATAATAATATATTTAATTTTTTTTATTAATAACTTAAATTTTTAAGAGGATATGATGAAATTCCTTTTAAAAGAAATTTAGTTTTTTTTATCAGACAAAAAAAATGGTTGGATTAACCTAATGGTTTGGATATTCACATAATATACTAACTTAAAGCGATAATAAGTAATAACTAAAACATATTGAGCAAAAAAAATGTAGTTCATGATACTACGAAATCATAGAAGAGAAACATCAATTTAGAAAAGAGAGAGAGAAAGAGAGAAAAATAGAGAAAACATTTGTAATAACAATTATATAATTATTGTTGGGAAAATCGAGTATATTTTCTCTATTCTAAGTAGTTACTATTTACTTATGATTTAAATGAATAGAACTCAAACTAACCCGACAAAATAATACTATTAGAAATATAATACTAAAATAAACTAAAACAGTTATTGAAACAGAAATATTAAAACAGAAAAATAATAACACTAGAAAATTAACGAGGTTAGGTATAAATGTTTCCTAGGTCCTCCAGCGTCGTTGATTACTTCCACTATCTCCAAATGGATAAACTCCAAATTACAACTAATTGGGCAAAATTGAGCTAATCAATTACCCTTACAAAAGAGAGAAAAATTTACAAATTTTAGAATATTTTACAAATGGTGAATGAGGACTTTATTTATAGCCCCAAATTTAACACTAATCTTCATTTCTAACCAATGTGAGACTTTTTTAATTTGCTCACTAAAGAGCTATATAAAAAATCTCCACCTTAGCAACTTAGTAATTTTTTAAATGATTTCTTCAATCATTAAATCAGCGATACCAGTGTCAATTCAGATTTGTAGGATGTTAATCAAGTTCAAACAATGTTTTAACTTGATTGCTGTTACTACATTGGTCATCATATATGCATAATTCTCTATCGTACTAATCTTCTGAACTAATACTCCACCTTTTTCAATAATCTCTCGCACAAAATGATAACGAACGTCAATGTGCTTTGTTCGTGCATGATAGACTTGGTTCTTTGCTAAATGAATAGCACTCTGACTATCAATCTTCTTAGTTACCTTTCTCAACAATGCAGATTCATCAAAGGTAACATCTCTGCTAAATACTATCTTTTTCGTTTCAAGGCACCAAAGTCGATATCCCTTAGACCCAGAAGGAACAAAAAAAATGACTTTCTTGACTCTTGGGTCCAACTTTGATTCTGTTACATGGTAGTATGCAATTGAACCAAACACATGTAAGAAATCGTAATCTCTAGCAGGTTTTTCAGACTATACTTCCATAGGCGTTTTGCCTTCAAGAGCAGACGATGGTAAACAGTTGAGGAGATGACATGCATATGTCACAACCTCATCCCAATACTGCTTTCCTAAACCAGCATTTGACAACATACACCGAGCCTTCTCTAGCAAAGTTCGGTTCATACGTTCTGCAACTCCGTTTTGTTGTGGTGTTTTTCGAATAGTGAAGTGTCGTACTATCCCTTCTTCTTCACAAACTTTCATAAATGGATCGTTTGTGTACTTAATGCCATTTTGATCTTTTTACCAGTTTAAGTCTCGGTCATCTTCTTTCACTTGAGAAAAATCCCAACACTTCATCATTTTTCTTCATGAGATACACCCAAACTCTTTTGGAGAAGTCATCAACGAAAGTGACATAATAATGTTTGCCACTCATGGATGAAGTTCTTATTGGCCCCCATATATCAATATAGATGTAATCAAAAATTCCATTTGTATTATGGAGAGCAGTGCCAAAGCTTACGCTTTTCTGGTTCCCCAATACACAATGCTTACAGAATTTCAACTTGTCGATTCTCGCACCTTTTAACAGGTTTTGCTTTACTAGAATTTGCAAAGCTTTTTCACTAGCATGTCCCAAACGCATATGCCACAAATTGGTAGTTTCTAAATCTTTTTCTTCCTCTGAAACTGTTGCTGATGTTGTCGCAATAATCATACTATCAAGGTAGTAGTACAAGTTATTCTTCCAAACACCTTTCATCGTCACAAGTGTTCCAGAAGTAAACTTCAATGCCTCATTTTGTATGGTCATAGTGAGTCCTTTTGATTCTAAGACTTCCACAATAATGAGATTCTTCTTCATATTTGGAACATAATGAACATCTGTCAAGACCCTGGTTGAACCATCTTGATTCTTCAAATGAATTGTACCGATTCCCAAAACTTTGCATGGATAATTATTTTTCCTATTCTAAGTAGTTACTATTCACTTATGATTTAAATGAATAGAACTTAAACTAACCTGACAAAATAATACTATTGGAAATATAATGCTAAAATAAACTAAAACAGATATTGAAACAGAAATATTAAAGCAGAAAAATAATAACACCAAAAATTTAACGAGATTCGGTATAAATGTTACCTATATCTTCGAGCATCGTTGATCACTTCCACTATCTCCAAATGGATGAACTCAAAATTACAATTAATTGGACAAAATTGAGATAATCAATTATACTTACAAATTTTAGAATGTTTTACAAATAGTGAAAGATGACTTTATTTATAACCTTAAATCTAACACACATCTTCATTTCTAACTAAAGTGAGACTTTTCTAATTTGTTGAGTAAAAAACTATATAACAAATATATTATTTTAAGAGATTTTTTTATTTATTCTTCAATTAATTTGATAATAGATTATTATTTCCCAACAGTTATAAGAGACTGATTATCACGGAGAAATGGAAAAAGGAATTTTTTTTTCAAATGGTTATATATTATTTACATATCTACTGACTTTATAAACTCACATCTTATAACTTTTACAGCTCTTTAATTGAATGGTAGTACAAATACAAATTATCAAAGAAGGGTGGATAGCAACACATGTTTTTAGTTATGTAAATAAAAATAATTTGAGAAATGACAAATTTTTTGACTTTTTTTCTTAGTATTTTTTTCTAACTATTATTAAGATATTATTTTTATAAATTTTTTAGTAATAAAAAACAATGATTACAAAATTGATAAAAAAGTAAAATAAAAATAAAAAATTTTAAATTTTGATAATTTATTTTCATACTTTTAATTTTGAAATTATTCACCTTTAATTAAAAACAAAACTTATCAAAAAATGAAAGTTAAACAAGATTAGATCATTTAAAATTAATTGAAAAGAATGGAGGACAGGAGGAGGTGTAACGGCGTGGTGAAAATGACTTATAAAAGATTGAAGGAGCTGCCGGCTAATTTGAACTTTTTGTCATTCTTTTCTTCCTTTTTTAACATCGTACAAGAAATGAAAATGAGCCCACCATTATTGTCTTCTTCATGAACCTCAAGTAATTGTAATATTTTTTTTTTCTATAAATATATCTACAAAATTTTCATCCATTCCCACATTTCCTCTCAACAACTAAACCAATATAATTAGCTCAAAAATATGACTCTAACACTACGTTCTTCAACTTCATTTATCAATCTAAATGAAATCAAAGATCTCAAAACTTTTGACGATCAATCCCCTTCGTCAATTAGCTTCGCGTCACAAATCAAGCCCTCAAGGCATGTTCTTAGGGCAAAGAGTTTGATGCAAGAAGCACCAATCACTTATGAGAAAGCTTTCACAACAGAGGGTGTTGAGAGAATTGAGAAATGGGAGAAACTTCATGCATTTTCTGAGGGGCATACAAACAGAAAAAACAATACTAGGGTTCCAGTGTATGTAATGCTTCCACTAGACACAGTGAGTCATGGAGGCAACTTGAATAAGCCAAAAGCAATGAATGCTAGCTTAATGGCTCTTAAAAGTGCTGGTGTTGAAGGTGTTATGGTGGATGCTTGGTGGGGTTTGGTTGAAAAAGATGGTCCTTTGAAATATAGTTGGCAAGGTTATGCTGAGCTTGTTAGTATGGTTCAAAAGCATGGATTAAAGCTCCAAGTTGTTATGTCTTTTCATCAGTGTGGTGGAAATGTTGGTGACTCTTGCAGGTACCCCCAATATGTTTTATGTTGTTACAATCCTTCATATTTTACATAATCAAGCAACTAAGTTTTATTACAGTTACGGTTACATGATCATGTCACTAGCTATCGCGTAAGGTATATAATAAACCTGACATCGGGTACCAAGTCATTTGTAGGTTATGTTAGTGCTGTTGTGCTTTTAGTGGGTTTAGTATTAGTCTTCCAATCAAAAATTTAAGCACACATATCAACTATATACTCTGTTTTCTCTTTTTACAAACTTTATGTGAGACTTGTTCCCACATTTGAACATATTTGTTAATGACAAGTTTATGTTTAAAATTTTTAGTATTCCACTGCCACCATGGGTGCTAGAAGAAATAAGCAAAAATCCAGATCTGGTGTATACAGACAGATCAGGAAGAAGAAACCCAGAGTACATCTCATTGGGATGTGATTCAGTGCCTGTTCTCAGAGGAAGAACTCCAATCCAGGTCTATACTGATTTTATGAGGAGCTTCCGTGACAGATTCAGTGCTTACATGGGTGACGTTATTGTGGTATGCACTTTTTTGTTATAAAAATACTAATATAAGCACAATTCAATTTCAAACAAAAGCAGAGCAAAAAAATTGCTTTTTGTGGGTCACCTAATCTAATATGTTGTGCTTTATTTTCCATGAGAAAAAGTAGCCTATCCATACAAGCATAAGGCATGTAATGGTTCACGTGTCATTTTCCTCCTACAGGAAAAAAATAAAATTAGAACAAAGAAAAATAATTTTCCAAATGGGTTCTAGTCACTTTCGAAAGTTTGGAAAATATGAACCCTCTAGGTCAAAATTACCGTAGCATAAAACATCTTTGTTTTATCAATCATATCTCCAAATAAATAATAATAAAATAGTGTAAACATGAATGTCAATTTGGTTTAATATCAGTCGACCTTCTAACTTTGAAAATAATATTACAAAAAAATTATTTATTTTTGGGAAGGATAAGTACTTGAAAAATAATATCCATAAAAATATTAATTTTACGTTTCTAAAAAATAAAAACAGATGTTTCAATGTTTTTATAAGCATTTAGACTTGATGGTAAACATTTTTTTATTCATAATTTTTTTAACCAATAATATTTAGTATAATTTAAAGATTTCTTAAAATAGATTTAAACTACTAAGTTAAACCACATAATTCATGTCATTTGGTAAACCAGCAAGCAACATTTTTTTTTTCCTTTACTACGTTTTAGAAACTAAATTTCACATTCAACTATAGGAAATTCAAGTTGGTATGGGTCCTTGTGGAGAACTCAGATATCCTTCATACCCAGAAAGCAATGGAACTTGGAAATTCCCGGGAATTGGAGAATTCCAATGCTATGATAAGGTAATATTCTAAAGTTTTCTTCTTGCATTATGATACTCTAATTTGCATCTAATAAGCAGTAACTTTTAGCATGTATTACTCTTTAAAAAAGCTTTCTTTTGATGTGAAACAGTACATGAGAGCTTCCCTGGAAGCATCAGCAGATGCACTCGGAAACAAAGATTGGGGGAAAAGTGGACCACATGATTCTGGCCAGTACAAGCAATTTCCTGAGGATACTGAGTTTTTCCGTAAAGATGGGACTTGGAATACTGATTATGGGAAGTTCTTCCTTGAATGGTACTCGGGAAAGCTGTTAGAGCATGGAGATAGAATTCTGGCTGCGGGGAAAGGAGTATTTCAAGGAACTGGAGCAAAACTATCAGGAAAAATAGCAGGAATTCATTGGCATTACAAATCAAGATCTCATGCAGCAGAGTTAACAGCAGGATATTACAACACCAGATATCGGGACGGTTACCAACAAATAGCAAGAATGTTTGCCAAACACGATGTTGTATTCAACTTCACCTGCATGGAAATGAAAGACGGAGAACAACCTGAGCATGCCAATTGCTCCCCTGAGGGGTTAGTTAAACAAGTTAAGACGGCAACTAAATCAGCTAAGGTTGAATTAGCAGGTGAGAATGCATTGGAGAGGTATGATGCTAGAGCATATTCTCAAGTTTTGGCAACTAGCAGGTCAGATTTTGGTAATGCTTTATGCGCATTTACATTTTTAAGAATGAATAAAAGGTTGTTTGAAGGGGATAATTGGCGACACTTGGTGGAGTTTGTGAAAAACATGTCCCAGGGGGGAAGAGACAATAAATTTTCAGAGCATGACTGTGGCAGAACAGATCTCTATGTTGGGTTCATCAGAGTGAAGAATCTAAGGAAAACAACGGAAGTTGCTCTTGTTTAAATGTATATGTATATATGTTCATGTGAAACAGAGCATAGTGTCACGACCTTATTTTTCAAGTAACGATCGTGCGGCACTTAGCACCGTCCGTTGCACTAAGCCTGCCTTTGAAACCGAATGAAACTCCAAAGAGAATAGAGAGAGAGTTTGCAAAGAATGCTTTGTATTGTTCTAGAGAGAGATTATCTTACAATTTCCCAAGGATGAATACAAATGAAGACCAAGTGGTTTATTTATAGTGTAGCTCTAAGCTTAAGAGTATGCCACCACTTTCTAGAGTCTTCCTAGTCTAGAATGTACAAGAGAATTCTAGAATTATGTACAATATGTCACAAGGGTCTAGGACCTTCTATCCAACTCTAGAGTCTTCTAGGTTTGTTTAGTTCCTTCATGCACCTTCCGGGATGTTCCATAAGCTTCCAGCAGCTTCTACATCCTTCCCGAACCATCCGACACGTTCTAGAACATTCCAGCCCATTCTAGCACTCTCCAGCGTGCTCTAGAACATTCTAGGGTCTTCTAGCTTGAGTTGAGTCCATCCAACTCTAGCTCTTTCTAGACATCTCTAGGCAACTCTAGAACTTTCCATGTAGAATAGTCTAGATCCTTTAGGCAACCATCATTTGTTTGGATTTTTTAGGGACAATTTGAGCGGGACGTGACACCCTCCCCCACTCAAGTTCGCGACGCCCTCGTCGCGCCTTCAAGCTTGAACCTTTCTATGTCATCTTTGAATTGCCACAAAGAGTCCTCAGGTTCCCAGCTTGCTTCTACATCCGGAGCGTTCTTCCATTTGACCAAGTATTCCCGATAACTTGGTACACCTCTACGCCGGATCACGCGATCCACCAAGATTGAGTCCACTTCCCTGTCAAAGGAGGTTACCACTGCGGTAGGCGCCCTTTTGGATTCTCCTCGACTCAAGTATTCCTTGTCTCCATGATAAGGTTTTAGCATGCTTACATGAGAGACCGGGTAGATTTTAAGCTTTGGAGGGAGTTGTAGCTTGTACGACACCTTACCAACTTTCTTTAGGACGGGAAATGGTCCCTCGTATTTCCGCACCAACCCCTTATGAACCTTCCGCAAAGACTTGAATTGTTGGGGAAATAGTTTAACAAGGACCAAATCTCCTTCATGAAATTCCACCATCCTCCTCCTCTTGTTAGCCCATTTTTTCATCTTTTTAGACGCCTTATTCAGGTAGGCTCGGGCCAACTCCGCCTGTTCATGCCATGCCTTGGCAAATTTGAAGGCAGCAGAGCTCTTCCCTTCATAACTTGTGGCTAAGGCATGTGGAGTCATGGGTTGCTACCCCATGACGATTTCGAAAGGACTCTTAGCGGTGGACTCGCTTCTTTGCAGATTATATGAGAATTGGGCTACATCCAACAGCTTCGCCCAATCCCGTTGATTGACACTAACAAAGTGCCTAAGATACAATTCCAGCAACGCGTTGGCGCGCTCCGTTTGTCCGTCACTTTGGGGATGAAAGCTTGTGGAGAATTTCAAGTCTGATCCCAACAGCTTGAATAGTTCCGTCCAAAATTTCCCCGTGAATCGTGGGTCTCGGTCACTCACGATATTGGAAGGAATTCCCCAATGCTTCACAACATTCTTGAGAAACAAACGCGCCGTCTCATCTGCCGTGCAGTCCGTTGAGGCAGGTATGAATGTCGCGTATTTGCTGAAACAGTCAATGATGACAATAATGCTGCCAAATCCTTCAGATTTTGGCAAGCAAGTGATGAAGTCCATAGAGACACTCTCCCACGGTCTCTCTGGAATGGGTAGCGGTTCTAACAACCCTCCGGGTGCATGTTGCTCAATCTTATCCTGTTGGCATACAAGACAAGTCTTCACATAAGCTTCGACATTGTCCCGAAGTTGAGGCCAATAGTAGATGGACTTGATCAAAGCAAGGGTGCGCCTCATTCCTGGGTGTCCAGCCCATAACGAATCATGGCACTCCTTGATAAGCTCTTTCCTTAAGCTCCCCCATTTTGGCACGAAGATTCGATTCTGCTTGGCATAGAGTAGTCCATCACTCAGCCAAAATTGTCTCGTCTTTCCTTCCTTGATGAGGGCAAGGAGGTTTTGGGCAAGGGCATCATGCTCCAACCCTTCTTTGATCCTTTCCAGCAAAGGACTATTTGGCCTACTCAAGGCTGCTAGCTCCGTCTTTTCACTTGGTGGATCAGCCACAACACTTCCGTTGCATGACTCTGATTTTTCCACCTGATAATGACTCATTGTTGGTGGTCTTGTGTCAAAATCCAACTCAACTTTGTGGTCCACCTCCCTCCTTGGAGGTAACTGTTGGGGCAATGCATCCGGCATCACCTCATGGGACTTATCTAGAACAGCTTGCACTTCCGTTGGCAAGCTTGGCTTTGGTGACGCCTCAAACATCACCTCATGGGACTTATCTGAGACAGCTTGCACGTCCGTCAGCAAGCTTGGCTTTGGCGACTCCTCCTCGTTGTACTCTTTTGAGATGGTCAGATAACTCTCTTCGTCCCTCTTCAATCCCCTTTTGATTTGAAGTGCCGAGAGAGCTTGGGTTGTGCGTTTGGTGGTCCTGTCCGTCGGTACCACGCAAGCCTTCGAACCATCCATAATACACATAGAGTTTGAACATGGCACCAAGAAAGCTCTAACCTGGTCCAAGAACTCCATGCCGAATACTATCGAGTAGTCATCCATAAGTGCCACTGATAAGTCCACTTGGCCAGTCCAAGCACCAAGACTGACCTTAACTCCACGAGCAACTCCATGCAATGGTAGTGCCGCTTAGTTAACCGCTTTGAGAGATCCCCCTCCATTGACAACCTTTAGGCCAAGTCGCTTTGCTTCCTCCACTGAAACAAAGTTGTGAGATGCACCGGTGTCAACCAAAGCCTTGGCGACCTTCCCATTGATGGCTGCATCTACATACATCAAGCCCTTAGGGGTCTTTGGGGCGCTCTGCAATGCACCAAGTAAGCGCAAAGAACCCATCTTTGCACCTTCGTCCGACTCGCTTCCATCTTGATCATGAGTGGAAGCAACCAAGGCACTCAATGCCTTTCTTTTCGGACATTCATGTGCCCAATGCGGTTCGTCGCATATGAAGCACGTTACCCGGGGCTTCGAGGCATTCCGATCCTCCTTCTCCTTCCCCTTATCTCGTGGCTTGAATGAGGAGTTGTCTTTTTGGTTTTTAGAACCCTGACTTTTGTTGTGGCCTCCCCCACTCTTTCCTCCAACAAACTTTTTATCTGTAGCTTTGGAGCTATCTTTGTTTGTAGAGTAATCAATAAAACTTTCAGCAGTCGCAATGGCCGAAGACAAGTCTTGGACACCACGTCGCTTGAGCTCAAGGTTAGCCCATGATTGGAGACCGTCCATGAACAAGAATAGGGCATCCTTGTCCGATGTGTCGGGGACTTCTAGCAGCAAGGTTGTGAACTCCTTCACATAATCCCTTATGCTATCCGTTTGCTTCAATCGTCGCAAACGACCTCTTGCCTCCTCCTCAGCATTAACGGGGAAGAACTGCATTTTAAACTCCCTTTTGAAGTCATCAAAGGTATCAATTGTGCAAACTCCTCGTTGCACATCTCCATGCCTCCGTCTCCACCACAACATCGCAGTGTCGGATAAATACATGGCTGCAGTTCGGATCTTGCTGGCATGGTCCGTTATGCCAGTAGCCTCAAAGTATTGTTCTAGCCCCCATAGGAAGTTCTCCACTTCCCTAGCGTTCCTAATACCATTGAAGGTCTTAGGCTTGGGAACATCCACCCTCTTAGCTTCAATGACGGTGGTTGCACTAGTTCCCGCGGCCATAGCCCGCTTATATAGAGCTAGATCACCACCCATATCTTCCATTCTAAGCAACACATTAGCAAGTTCTCTTTGGACAAGATCTCTTACCTTGGCAAGTTCCACCTTTAACCCATCAATCTCTTGCCTTAATCCACCATCTAGCTCGTTGAGGGACATCTTAACCGCTGCATGGATTTCCACATCCTCGGCCTCCAAGCCATTGCAACGCTCCTCTAAGTTGTCCACCCGGTCGAACAGCTCCCCTAAGCTGTCCTGCGCACTTCCCACTCGTGCTTCCAAGCTAGAAAGCATGTCTTTCGACTTGGCTCGAGATTCCTTTGGGGCTTTCCGAACTTCCTCACGGCCACGTTCCATTGGTGGAACGTCCATGTTTGGTGTAGCTGGGGCGGTGTTCTTCATTTTTTCCAAAGATATAAATGCTTCAACCGAAAGCTCTGATACCAACTGTCACGACCTTATTTTTCAAGTAGCGATCGTGCGGCACTTAGCACCGTCCGTTGCACTAAGCCTGCCTTTGAAACCGAATGAAACTCCAAAGAGAATAGAGAGAGAGTTTGCAAAGAATGCTTTGTATTGCTCTAGAGAGAGATTATCTTACAATTTCCCAAGGATGAATACAAATGAAGACCAAGTGGTCTATTTATAGTGTGGCTCTAAGCTTAAGAGTATGCCACCACTTTCTAGAGTCTTCCTAGTCTAGAATGTACAAGAGAATTCTAGAATTATGTACAATATGCCACAAGGGTCTAGGACCTTCTAGCCAACTCTAGAGTCTTATAGGTTTGTCTAGTTCCTTCATGCACCTTCCGGGATGTTCCATAAGCTTCCAGCAGCTTCTACATCCTTCCCGAACCATCCGGCACGTTCTAGAACATTCCAGCCCATTCTAGCACTCTCCAGCGTGCTCTAGAACATTCTAGGGTCTTCTAGCTTGAGTTGAGTTCATTCAACTCTAGCTCTTTCTAGACATCTCTAGGCAACTCTAAAACTTTCCATGTAGAATAGTCTAGATCCTTTAGGCAACCATCATTTGTTTGGATTTTTTAGGGACAATTTGAGCGGGACGTGACAATAGGCTAGTGTACCAAAACATAGACAAAGCGAAAGATTATAAATTTTCGCCTGTATGCATATAACCATAATCTGGCATAATATACCGTAAGCTGTTTTGGTTAAGCAAGCAAAGACTCTTTGCATTGAGACTACCTATTCTTTGAAGAGATCTTCCGAGGATTTAAAATTTTCAATTATTATTCTAGTTTCTATGTTAAGTTGGTATCACATAAAAGTCCACAGTCAATATCAAAATGTCACGAGTACCACCTATATTTATTTTGCACTCTTTCAATCAAAACAACACAAATAACACATGAGAACATCAAAATTATTGGATATTAGTCATTAATCAACAAATAAAACAGGAAACTTAATTCAAGTAATAAAATAAGGAGTTTAATTCAAAGAATAAAATAATAAGCTTAATTTAAAGAATAAAACAAATAGCTTAATTCAAGTAATAAAATAAAGAATTTTTAATTCAAGTAATAAAATAAAGAATTTTTAATTTAAAAAGTAATTAAAGGAGTAAAATTTCCTTATATATAGCTATATAATTGTAATGAAAACATGAAAAAATAATAAAAATTAGAGAGCTCTTTTGTGTAGAGTTATTCTTTGACTGTATCTGTTTTGTACATATTCAATCTCATTATCGAGATAAATTGGATCCTAGAGCTGTTAAATGTATTTTTCTTGGTTATTCATTTACACAAAAGGGATATAAGTGTTATGATCCCCAACTTAGGAGATTAATTGTGTCTAAAGATGTTCGATTTTATAAAACTAACCATTTTTTCAACAAGTCACATGAAATCACAAGTCAAGGGGATGGCATCTTGGATGTGTTTACGTTACCAAGAATCGAACTTAAGGCTCCACAACAACAAGATCCCAACCATGTCAACATTGATGCATCTCTCACTGAAAGTAACAATGAAGAGTCTCGTCTTAATGGTACACTTCATGAAGATGGTGATAATCAAGATGATCCTCACAATATGGTACAAGATGTGAACGAGTGTGAGATAACTCTTCCTACTCCACGAAGTAATCCAATGTGTGTTAGGCAACCTCCCACAAGACTTCAAGACTTTGTCACCTACAAACCCACACATCCCAACTCAAATTATGTGTCATATAAGAGAGTGACACCAACCCATGCCGCATTCCTCAGTACTATATCGAGTTACAGTGAGCCTCAAAACTTTCATAAAGCCAACAACCAAGAGGTGTGGAAGGAAGCCATGTAAGAAGAACTTAAAGCCCTAGATCAACACAACACATGGAGCATCACCAAACTTCCAAAAGGCAAGAAAGTTGTGGGTTGCAAATGGATCTATAAGCTCAAATTCAAATCATATGGATCAATTGAGAGGTATAAAGCAAGATTGGTGGCTCAAGGATTCACTCAAACATTCGAGGTGGATTACAAAGAAACATTTGCACCTGTTGCAAAAATGAACACAATAAAAATGCTATTGTTTGTGGCTATAAACAATGGGCGGTCCACGTACCAAATGGATGTGAAGAATTAATTCTTGCATGGTGATCTCAAAGAAGAAGTCTATATGAAATTGTCACCCGGACATTCTCAAAGCAATGAACTGGATCTAGTGTGCAAATTGCACAAGCAGCAATGCAGATTCCTCACTATTTGTTCGCACAGGAGCTATGGGAAAATTGGTCGTGTTGATTTATGTAGACGATTTGATAATTACAAGTGATAATACTGACGAGATTTTCAACCTCAATCAGTCTCTCAGATAAAGGTTTGCAATTAAAGACCTTGGGATATTAAAGTACTTTCTTCGTATAGAAATGACAACCTCGCACAAGGGACTCTTTCTTAACCAATGAAAATATGTCATAGATTTGCTCAAGGAAGCTAACATGAGTGATGCTAAACTAGCCATTACTCCTCTTGACAACAAGCTTAAACCTAGCTTGAAGGGCACGTAACTCACGGATATAAGTTATTACCAACGGTTGGTTGGTAAGTTGATCTACCTAATAATTACTATACCTAACATTACATATTCTGTAAGTATTGTGAGCCAATTCATGCACTCCCCAACACTTGAGCATTTGACCCTTGTTAAAAGGATTAATGGGTCGTGGTATCATCATGAAGAAGAATGACAACACACAAATCATGGGGTATTATGATGCTGATTGGGCAAGGAATGCAATCGATTATAAGTCCACCATTGGCTACTATACATTTGTCGGTGGAAACTTGGTCACATGGAAGAGTAAGAAGCAAATTGTCATCACCAGATCAAGTGCCGAAGTTGAGTATCATGCAATGGCTTCAACTATGTGTGATTTGATATGGCTTAAAGGTCTTCTGTGTGATTTAGGTGTTCCTACAACTCTTCCTATATCCTTATTTTGACAATCAGGAAGCCATGCATATAACATTGAACCCAATGTTTCACATGAGGACGAAACACATTGAAATTAATTGTCATTATGTTCGTGAGCAAGTTCAATCACAGGTGATTCAGACACATTATACAATAAGCTTTGACCAACTGGTTGACATCTTCACCAAACCCTTAGCTTTTCATCAATTTCAATGACTTTTGTCCAATCTTGGATCTATAAACCTTCTGGATCCAACTTGAGGAGGAGTGTTAGATATTAGTTCTTAATCAAGAAATAGAACAATGACCTTAATTCAAGGAATAAAACAAGAACCTTAATTTAAGGAATAAAACAAGAAACTTAATTCAAGGAATAAAATAAATAATCCTTAATTCAAGAAGTAAAACAAGGAATACTTAATTCAAGGAGTAAATTAAGGAATGTTTAATTTAAAAAGTAATTGAAGGAGTAAAATTTCTTTATATATAGCTATACAATTGTAATAAAAACATGAAGAAAATAATACAATATCTATAAACCTTCTCGTATGAGAAGTAAATATACTCATAGCTTAATAATTAACAATATCTATTACTTTAATTAAAAGAGAAATAAATATGCTAATACGAGAGCATTTGTTTGACTGAATTCAATCATATTAAATAACGTATTTTAACTTATTTTTATGCTCAAATAAGATTAAAATACTATTAATTTTAATGAGATGTTTCAAGTATTAAATACAAAAAAAATTATTTAACTTGCTAACCATTGATCATCAACCCGAGCATCTAAAATGTGACAATTAGGATGAATTATTACTTCAAAAATAGGTTAATTAAATTCTCTAAAAACTAACAAATCCATATATATCTTCTAAGTTACATTTAATTATTTATGAAACGCGTTTATGGATCTTTTACTATTTTAGAAGAGAAATAAAATAACTAATTCAACCTAATTTTAACATTTGAAGTCCAAAAATAAAACTTTTATTTTACATAATTGAATTGGATCCACTTGTTAATTTATACATAATATACATTTATATTAGGTATATAAATTAATATATATTATATACGGTTTACATATGATATATTTATATTGTATAACTTATTATTTTAGATTAATTTAATTTAATTATGTACAAAATTTTAACGATATTAATAACCACAAAAAAACGCGTGCTTTTAAATTTCAATTGTAATCAAAATATACACAAAAATATGAATTAACAAGAGGAAGAAAAACATAAAAGTATAACAAATGTAAATCAAGAATGAGATAGTGATGTTGGGAATAAGATTAAAGTTTTCAGGATCCAGATCATCGATCAAGTCGCACAGTCAAAGCATGAATCCATACCTGAAAATTAAGAATAAAAAATTGAAAAATTTAAGATGCGTGCATTTAATAATTTTCAAGAAAATGATGAAAATCGGAGAAATAACATAAAGAAACAGTTGAGAAGGTACCAACAGTGAGAACAATGTGAAACAAAATGAAGTTTTTCTCCATTTATCTTGTCGTTGGGTCACACGACTTTGTTCCTTTGTGCTTTTGTTTTGGGTTTTGGTCAACGTTATTGACTATTGAAGAATAAATCCCTGTAAATCTTTATTTTTGCCGTTAGATTCAGAATTCCACACCGAATAATCCCAGCCACCATCAGATGAATGGCAATGAAGAATTGCAGAATTCATTTTCTATTTATATGTATTTTCTCGGCCAAATGAATTCATTAGAGATAATGAATGATAATTATATATATGAATGCTTTATTTTTCCAACGTATTAGCAAATTATAAATATATGTCCGTAATATATTGTTTCGTGTTAGAAATTTGGTTTTTTTCCGTCAACTTTATCAAGAGAGTAGTATATAATCAAAGTCCAAATGTTAAGAGTAAAAAGTGATGGTTTTCTAGGTAAGCAAGCAAGCTTCCTTCTTATAATATTGTTCAAAATCAAAGGGTCAATAATATTAATCTAATTATTTTAATTATTATATGTTTTATTATTAAAAATTATTAGCTATTATATTACAAAAACCATCTATTTCTAATTATAACTCTCATTAGTAATTTTACACAAATACCACGAGATTAAAAAAATGCCCACCCAATAAATTTTATACCTAAACACGAAAAGCAATTCAGAAATACCTGTATATAAAAAGAGCCAGTAACATTCTTTAATTCTGAGACAATAAATTTATTCTCAAACCACTCTACTTGGATTTCCTCTTAACAAATGCAGAAGAGGTAGAGGTTCCTTCAGCTTCTGATTCAAATATTGCTTCTTTTAAGTTCTCCACAACTTGGCTCATTGTTGGCCTCTCTTTAGCATTTTTGTTCAAGCAACTATTTGCCAATTTGGCAATTTTTCTAGCTGCGTTTGAAGAAAACTGGTTTCTCAGCCTAGGATCCATTATCGTACTGAATCTTTTACTGTCAGCTGGGTACTGCTTCACCCAATCTAACAGCTTCTGCTCGGTAGTTGGTCGGTTTCTATCCAAGGCTCGCCGGCCTGTGAGAATCTCATATAGCACAACACCAAAACTCCATAGATCACTTTGAATGGTGAGATGACCAGTTTCGATATATTCTGGAGCAGCGTAACCATACGTTCCAACCACCTGTGTTAACATTGAATTATAAAACATTATAATGATTAGTTTATGAGATATTGAAGCAGATAATTGAAGGATATCAACAACTTGATATTAATAATATTAGAAGTTATTTGAAAATTATTTATAACAAAACTTAAGTTATTAAAAAAATAATCAATTATATTTTTATACACTTATTATTTTCCCATAAATATTAGTTTTATATATTATACATGTTAAATATTTATAATTTAATAATTAAAATTATTAAGTTTTTAATACATGACTTTTAACACCAATATCATATTACAAACTGTTTGAAAACTAACTCTTCTAAAAACTTAATACATTTATAAAAAATTCAATTATATTTTTATACATTTATCAAACAATAATATACTTTATAAAATAAATTAAGGTGTAAAATAAAAATAGCTCAATACTAACAGATAAAAAAGGTTTTGTTGCATGTACAGAATAATTTTAAGTCATAATTTTACTTGTTAATATATAAGTTATACTTTTATTTATTCTACGTGAAATAATCAACTCATGAGTTTATTTAATAAAATATCTATCTACGAAATAATAATATATTTTTTTTGTTTTACTAACATTTTTATCTCAAAAAAATTATAAATATTTTTTATTTTTAAAAATATAAAAGAACCAATTCTTCTTTTAAAAATTACTTGAACTGAAATCAATTTACATGAATTGAACTAAATTGCAAGTAACTTAAACTAAATTAAACTTAACCAAGTTTTAGCTACTTAAACTCATTTTTGGTATTTAGTTACACCATCTCCGAAAAGTAAAAGGCATATCTCAGAGTATGTCTGCTTATACTGATTTTGAAACCCTGTAAAAGAGTTTTTGACATTAAAAAAATTCGTATGGACCAAATAAAAGAAAAAGTTTGCAATAAGTGTTTTCAGAACTCAAAAAGCACTTTTTATGCTTCTTGGTAAAAGTATAAATAAGTGCTTCTTCGCATGCCAAGCATATATTCAGGCTATGGGATGAAAGGAATAAACTACGTTTTTCCTTGTGAACATGCATGTTATATTATAAGAAGTCATGGTCTATCTTGTGCAATTTACAAAAGGAAAGATTAAAGTAAATATCATCTTCCATCTACTTACTGCAGTTGATACATGGGTGAGGTCACCAGTTGGCCCTTCTCTTGCAAGCCCAAAATCTGAGAGCTTTGGTCTGAAGCTCTCATCCAACAGTACATTTGAGGTCTTTAAATCTCGATATATCACCTTTAAAATGCAAAGACAATTTGAACATTTTTTTTTTTAAGAAAAGGATACCAGAGAGCCTAAATTCATGGGCAGCTTAAATTATATAGTCAGAAAACAGAGGAAATTGAGTATCCAAGTACTTATGAAAACTCCTTTATAGTTTGTCAACATATCATAATCTACAAAAGCAACTACATGTAACTTCTAGCCCAGTGAAAAGAGGATGGAAGCATTGTGTTGGGTCTATCAGTCTATGCAAACAAAGTGCTACCTTGGTTAGACTTGGGACTTATCAAAATCTCTTATATAGTGATCAATATTTGTTCACTAATGTCGTATATTTTCGATACAAAATTCTAACATCTCTTGAAAGAAAAAAAAGAGGTTTAATTATACAAATGATCCCTATAATTTTTTTATATTCTCCGTTTTAATCTCCTAATTATTTTTCTTATGATTTGATCCTTTTTTTTCACACAATTAGTACAGAATTTTGAGAATAATATGAAATCAAATTTTAAATGTACTAAAAATAAAAAAAAATAAGGGAATCATTAAAGTACAAAAATTAAAAAAATTAAAGAATTAAATTGTAAGAAAAAAATAAAGCATACTTAATTATGAAAATTAAAATTAAAATGACCAAATCATAAGAAAAAAAAAATAAAGTATAAAATATCTAGAGACCATTAGTATATTTTTAATAAATAAATAAATAAATAAAAGTCTTAAACCCAAAAGATGTTAGTTCTGGATAAACGATTTCAGTTAAACTCATCAATTCCAAACAATTTCAATCCAACAAAAGTGTATAATATATAAAAATACATTTATCATTTTTATATATTTTTATTTTTTTAAAACAAAAAAGAAAATTATAGGAAAATAAAACAAATTCTTAAGCCTCAAAGATGTTGGTTTAAGTTAAACTCATCAGCCATCAAGTTCAAGCAGCAACAATACGATACAAGAATTTCAAACAGAATATATTATTTATTTAGCTAGTCAAATCATTAAAAAAAAGTTGTTGCTGGTTCAACTAACTTGAATAAAAAACATATCTATAATTAATTACCTTGGCTTCCAATCCATCGTGTAAATAAGCTAATCCTTGTGCAACACCAAGCATAATATTTAATCTTATTATCCAAGGAAGATTAGGCAAAGCCTTGATGAAAAGATGATCTTCTAAACTTCGATTAGGCATGAATTCATACACTAATAGCCGTTGTTTTCTACTTTCCTCATCTTCACAACAGTATCCTAAAAGTTTTACTAAGTTTGGGTGGCTTACAACCCCAAGAAATTGAACCTCGGCAAGCCACTCCTTGTGACCCTACAGGAGAAAAAAGAACCCTCCAACTTAGTTGATGAAAGCATAATGAAGAAACAAACATCAACAATGAATAACATTTGACTAGACTCCGAATTTCATAAACAAAGTGTGCACAACCCATAGAACTTGCTAGAACTTGGAAAAGGATGCATAGTCATGAGAACAGGTGGCAATTGAGAAATGTATAAAGTGTTCGCGGCACTTATTCGGCTTAAATTTTTAAGAGTTAGATCCTCACAATTGTTAAAATGATATCGAAGATATCAATGACTAACAAACTTTAACACGATATTAGAATTGAATGTTTTGTGTTCAAATTTATGTTATTTTGACTCTTTTAAGATACTAAGAGTTGTAAATTTTTTAATACATATTCGAGTATCAAATAAGTCAATTTTTTTTGTAAATTTATATTAAATTAAAATATTTAAATACGTACATTCATATTCATATCATATCACTTAATCATAATATTTTACAAAATATAAAAAATCCAAATAGCATAGGTTCAAACCCTAGTAAATAATCATAAATATTAAATTATAAATATTTAACATATAATATCAATAGAACTAATAATTACAAGATAGTAAATAAGTGTATAGAATTATTGCACTAACTTAAAATTTTAAAAGAATCATTTTACTTCTAACAAAAATATCTTACATTAACACAACACAACAGTATATATTTTCTTAAATATATTAAATGATAAATCGGCATAAAAACAACAAACCACTTGATTTGCCATCTCCTCTTTCCAAACAAAGAATCTCCTTCGTTACTGTTGATGTTGATGTCTAGTTTTCGAAAAATTAAAGTTCTTTTTAATTAGCAAAACTGTAAACTTAACAAATTCATGGTCTAACTCCCTCCAAAAGAGCTCTCAAAGAAAAAAGGTTATCATAGACTTATAAATGCAGCGGAAACCCAACGTATGTCAACCAGCTATGTCGGAAACCCAACGCATGAGCAATATCACATGCTGCTTTATTGTTACAAAATAACTTAATTGATTCTTTAGCAGGATATGCCAAATCTTTTAAGAGAGATTGTAACCACAAGGCCTCACAAAGCCCAAGTGTCATTCCTCTATATTCAGCCTCTGCGCTTGAACAGGAAACAACATGTTGTTTCTTACTTCTCCGTGTTACAAGGCTTCCCCCTACAAAAGTGAAGTAGCCTGATGTAGATCGTCTATCATTTATTGATCCAACCCAATCAGCATCAGTATATACTTCAATTCTAGAAAACTCTGAGTTCTTAGTGAACAATACTCCTTTTCCAGGAGCAGATTTTAAATATCTCAAAATACAAATAATTGCATTCATATGTTGTTCTCCAGGATTATGCATAAATTGACTAACAATACTTAAAGCATAGGCAAAGTCTGGTCTTGTGTGTACCAAATACATCAACCTTCCAACAAGCCTTTGGTATCTTTTTTTATTTGTTGGAACTTGATCAACCTTGATACATAACTTTAATCCTTCCTCTACTGGTGTATTAGCTGGTTAACATACCGACATACCAGTTTCTTTTAATAAATCGGACTTCATTATCACATCATTTTATAGGGTTTTTGGATATGACCCGACTAGATTTGGGTGTCTTCTAATCAAGAAATCCGTCTTTGGCAATCCTTCACAATCAGTCTGGGTGTAATGGCTCTGGAATGGTGAAAATTACCCCAGATTTTCCTTTGTATCTGAGTGATTCTGTTGATGGTTTAAACAAGTTAGCTGGATTAGATGATGAAGTCGCTGGAAATGGTGATCAAACCTCTGAAACTCGATAGGGACCACAATTACATGCCTTCTCTGGTGCTTACACTTCTGCTCAGGTGAGGGATATATTTGAAACTGAGATGGAACTTGATAATAACTCTTACAGATATGGAACAAGCACCTTATTTGAAGAAGCTGAAAGTGTTTCAGTTGGAGAGGTAATGAAGAGTCCAATTTTCAGTGAAGATGGGTCATCAAATAATTTATTTTGGATACATTTGGGTCGGAGTCCGTTAGGGTCTGATAGAGGCCAGACTAACAAACACAAGATAGCCTCTCATCTTCCACCTTATTGGTTCAATGAGAGGAAGAATGATAAATGGCTTTCTCCCAAACCTACTTTAAAGGTAAGCGAAATCTAGTGTTCAGTCGATGTGGGACTTCAACACTCCCCCTCACATTGATTTCCGATCGGGGATATAGAGCGCCTCTCCTTCACACCGGCGTAGGATCCATCCCCTATAACCGGTCGGGTATCGATTGAGTCACCTGGCTCTGATACCATGAACAAATTCATGGGTTAACTCCCTCCAAATGAGCTCTTAAAGAGGAAGGGTTACCATAAACTTATAAATACAGTGAAAACCCAGCGCTCAATCAATGTGGGACTTCAACATAAACTTCTATAGGCAATTTACAATTTCCTAACGAACACAATTCTATTTCTACCATAATAAGGATGCACTATAACACAATTAATCAAAAAACTACGAAAACAAGCTGAAATAAACAGACTTTAATCCTTTACCCAAAGGCTGAAATAGGCAAAAACTATAAGTTATAGCTAATTTAACCACAGTATCAAACAACACTATAATAACAGTAATGAAAATTAAGAAGCAAAAACCTGTAAGCCATTGTGATTCAACTTTTTGATGGCAACCATAATTGGAGAACCCTGACCATTAGGAGGTCTGATTGTTCCCTTATAAACACACCCAAAACCACCTTCTCCAATCTTTAACAATCTACTAAAGCCATTTGTTGCTTCCTTAAGCTCTTGGAGAGTGAAAACTCTCAAATTGTGCTGTTTCTCTTGGTACATTTCTGGTATGCTCTTTGGTGATGGTAATGAACTCGAAGATTTAGCTACACCATCTAATTCGTGAGTATTTGATTTACTTCGATTTCTTAACTCTGGGGCAAATTGTGCCCCTGCCCTTTTTGTCTTAGATTTATTCTTGAATGGAAACAGGCACATCATTTTTTACGTTTATATATCCACAAAAAACGAAACACCCAATATTGATAATCCTTGTAAGAATTTTACTCTTCGTTCTTCTGAAAGAAGAGATCAAAGCTACCAGAGAAGATTGAAGGAAACCCAGAAGAGCTCCCAAATAAATAAAGTTGGGAATTATGGAGAGGTTGAAAAGTAAAATTGACTGAGAAGACAATGCAAGCAAACCCAGGTTAGAAAATAGGATAATGTGGAAAATAAACATTGAAAATTCATGTCAAATCAAAGAGACAGAAGAGAAAAGGAGGGTAAGACAAGAGTAAAGAGATTACGTGTATGAACTATAAAGCGAAAATGCAAGGAAACAACAGAGACACAAATCAATCCCATAAACGAAGGGTTATGAACTGTAATTAATTGTTCTTAACATATGGTGTAAAAAGAATTGCTTTTAAATTATATAAAAAACTATTTATTATAATTGATTAAACAATTAATTATAAATCAAAAAATATTGTTATTTTAATAAATAATTATTTATTATATAAATTGTATAAACAAAATTGCTCTATTTTATATTTCTACGTGGGCAAACACCACAAAAACACTCCTTGAGAAAGCTTTCTATGAATGAGACTCTCCTTGTTTATTGGTTAAAGATAATCTGAATCACTTTGTTTATCTTATCGATTGAAAAATAAATAAATAAAATCTCTTTTTATTAAAAAATAAATTAGAACACTTAAAGTCCACATTATTAAATTGAACATTTAAGTTCTTCTTAAATAAAAGTACAAAAAATTTATTTGAACCTCAGAGCTCTAGCAGAAAGACTCGGGATCGTACCAAACAGGAAAAGTTAAACTTTTGCCAAACAATTTTTGTTTCACGCGTTTTCTTTGAACAACCCGTTTTGTTGAGATTGATAAAAATTAATTAATGATTATATTATCATAATTATAATTTATTAATACTAATTTTATTCTAATAATGATATTAATATATAATTTATAATAAAAATAAAATAAATATTTTATGTATTAATATGATGGTTATATTAATACTCAAATTGAAAAAAAACTTATAGTTAACGAGATTTTAAATGTTTATTTATTTATTTAGTAATTGAATGATATCTTCCTCAAACTCATATTATTAAATTAATATATTAATAATTTTTTAATTTAATAAAATTTACAATAATTATTCAATTTCAAACAAAAAAATCTAATTTATAAAATAATAATTTTATCTTTATGAAAATATTATTATTTTATACACTATCATTAATTTTTGTTTGTTTCAATACAAAAATATTTTACGCTATCTTAATATTTATTGTCAACCTTCACTATCCTATTTGTCATACCCTTGATATGATTTTAGTCTTTTGTCGGTCAAACAACTTTCATTATTAGTTACAAAATAATCTAAAATTGTATTTTTTGTGAATATGTAGTTAGGTCACCACCAACGTATTTGAATTACACATATGTATCCTTAATTGTCACTATCACTAACTTATTTTCTATAATTTCAATTAACCCTTCATCTTTTTACCACCTTATATTTGATAAAAACTAAGGTGAAATTGGCTTTGATTAAACACAAGTTGGTTGAAAAATGGTAAGGGTTCAAGAATATTAGAGGAAATAAACTGACGATAGTTACGATTATTGACGTAGATGATGTTTCAAATAAGTTGGTTGTTTCTTAACTTTGGTTTCAATAAAAATATACTTTTGGATTGTTTTGTAGCAAACAATAAATGGTGATTGGTGGACGAAAAAATAGTATAGTATCAGAGGTAGGAGAAAGATAATGGTAGAGGTGTTTATAGTTATTAGAGAGGATAGAGTTTATTTCAAAATGAAATTGATAAAAAAAATATAAAATAATAAATATTTTCATAAATATAAAATATCCTTCCATAAATTAATTTTTTCCTAATATGTAACTTACCTTTTGTTAAATAAAATATTATTAATATATTAACTCCTTAATCATGATTATTTGTCAAGAATTTATGACTATGTTGTTTGCATATTTCATTTGAGCCTTAAAGAGTTAATAACTCCTTAACCTGATTATGCATCGGGTCTTGGACTCATTTTTTTGTAGTCATGTATGATTAGATTATATGCTAGTATAATCTACTTTTTATCTGTATACGAGTTTGGTATGAGTCTTTAAAAAATATTTATCTCTTTACCCTAGAAATGTATCAAGTGTGAGATTCTTTATTAGAGTTTGTTATGAATGTTTGATTGCATGTTGTGAAAGTACAATTATCAGCTACCGAAAATGTTCTCACATATGAGGTCTTGAAGTAATTAAAAACTATTTTATGTATACATGTATCGCAAGTTGTGCATTTTTTTCATGTATACATATTGCTAGTTTGAATAAGAGCCTATAACGCATATCATTATTAGTGTGTATTATGCAGATTTTTATTTTTGTAGCTGCTAGTTATTATTGTTGTGTGTTAAATTAAACATGTTGTTTTGTACTTTCGTTGTGTTAATTTCTTAATTTACGTTGTGATGTCTATTTGGCCGAATTGATATAAAGCTCGTGAAAATATTTCATGGGTTGGCATTTCTACTCCTCATCTAGGTCTTGGTTACCTATTTTAGTTGGAAGAACAATTGATCTTTGTGTAATTATTCCTACATATTGGAATCTTCAATTCTTATCAAAACGGGTCGCCCCTGTTTGGGATTAATTGCTTTGGTGCTCAATCCTAAAGCTCTATCTATACATACACATACTTTGTATGTTTATGCTCTTTGTCACCTATGGTGTGGACTATTGTTGTTCTATAAGATTATGTATCTCTATGAACTGTTGTTGTTCTATAAAGTTGTGTATCTTTATGAACTTTTGTTGTCTACATGTTCCTTTTTCTTGTTCATGCATATATTTTTCTCTCTTTCTCTTTATTTCTTTGTCTTGAATAGTATGTTAATTGTCTTACTTGCTGTCATGTCTGATTGTTTGATCCTTTATTAGGTTTCTTCCTTGTTAATTGATTTGACATACTCTTTATGTGTGTTAGCCTTGCTTACTACTTGCTTCTTTTTATGTGACTTTCTGTATGAGCATTACGTTACATGTTGTCAACATGTAATGTCAAAGTATTAGGATCTTTCTTTTTATAGTCTTGTCTTTCATATGTCATGCCATATAGAACACATCTTTTCTCTTTTACTAGGTTCTTTTCTCTTGTACCTAGTATATTGACTGTTACTTCTCTACTTGTCTCTTGTTTATTATTATTAATCTTTTACCTGCACTTCCTTCTTTTGTGCTTTAGATGTCTGTTTATGCTTGTTCAGGTTTTCCTTATGCATTTGTATGTCATATAAATTATTTATCTATATTTAAAAATCTTGACTTACATGCATTGTTGTGTCTAGATTAATGTCTTGTTGGCATTTCTAGTGTTAAAGGTGTTGACCATGTCTAAGTATGTCTCTTTTTTGTGTTGAAACCTAACCCTTTCTTACATGCTTAGATATTTTTTGTATCATCCTTTTTTTCTTTTCTCTCTTGGAAGTGTTGCTTGTGTTGCTCACTAGTTAGTTGAGCTCTTTCCTTTTCTTTACTAGCAATTATGTGAGTGTTACCAATGATCTCTATTAAGGCAATTGTGTGCAGTTTATTACCTTTTCTCTCTCTAGAGTCAACAGTGTAAGGTTTGTGTTGATATTCTCTCTTGACAAATACTTGTCTTTTTGGCCTATGATATTCTTTGAGGTCATATTTGTCATGTCATTTTGTTACTTGTCCGTTCTTTAAAAACTATCTTTCTCTTCCTTTACTGTTTTAAAATTTGAAAAAATTCTTTGGTCATTTGGCATTCTCTCTTTCTTCTTTTCTTCTCTTCCCGAGACTGTTCTACACGTTTTTTTGTCCTTCTAACATTCTGCATGTGAAATATACTTTTTAGTGGGATCATTGATGTTTTATGATTGACATGCTTTTGACTTGAATTGAAGTGTGGTTGTTATGGCATATATAATCATTAAGCGTATGTATGCCTAAATGTTTTGATTTGCTACACCGTATTTTATGTGTACATGTTATAACTTTATGAATTTATATGGTTATTTTGATAAGCTTGTATGGTTCTCTTATCTTGATCATTTGTATATCTTTAACAAGCTATAGAATCCAATTTTTGTGTAACTCAAGGCAAAATTCTAGGTGTTACTTTTTTAGAAAGAGGATTTAGGTCATCCTAGAATCGTTTGATCCTTTTTACCATCAATGTTTTCTTATCCTTAGTCTCATTTCTTTGAGCCATTATGTTTTCTCTTCTTTCGTTGCACCTAAATACTAGCTTCGTCCAAATATTTATTCTCACTTATCTTATTCATCCTTTGATTGAGCATTTTTTTGTCTGTTCTTTTGTTTGTCCGTATGACCTTCTTAGTTTTGATCAATAAAAAAGAGAGAATAAAGATAAAAATGGAATGTTATATAAAAAAATAGGGATAATAAAAATTTGTTTGTTTAAAAAAAAGGAATAATGAAAGAAAAGAAAAGTGAAAAGTTGTTAAGTAAGTGTATCATAAACATTTGAATTTTGTGTGCAGTTCTCATAACTTCATTGGTTGAAATTTGAAAAGTAAAAAAAAACCCATATTTTAGGGTACAAGTATCCTGGTTATGAACTTATCTGTTTGATTGGATAAATAAAGGTGTGTTTAAGCCTAAACATCTTATCTCCCCTACACATACCTTAGTCTATCGTTACAAACTTTATAAAACCTATTGATTTTTTTTAGACTACCACTTACATTAGTGGAGAGAGAGAGAAAGACTAATTATGAACATACAAAGTTTGGTACAATTTAAGTCTATATTTCTAATTACTTGGTTGCCACAAAATTATCTTGATGACATATAGAGTAAACACGTTTTACATAACACACACAAAGCATGTTATTATAAATTTAGTCATACCCTTACATGAATGCATCATAGATTGATGGCTATGTGGATATTTATGTTGAGCGTATTGGTTGATCTATAATGACCCTCTAATTCTTTGATCATGCTTTGTTTGCTTTCATCTTTCTATATTACTTGTTTTTCTACTTTGTGTAGATGCTTCTATTTTGGGAAAGTTTTGAGAGTAGGATGTATAACATGTTTATTGCCTCATGTGCATTCTTTTAGGGGACATATGCGTGTCATTTGCATGATATCAGAGAGAATGTGTTTGGCATCCTTTTTGTTTGTTCTATTTATGAGTTTATGTTATGTCACTACTACATAAATAGGCATTAAAGTCGGTTAAAAACCGACTTTAAACAAATTTAAAGTTGGTTCTCTGAACCGACTTTAAATTTAGACACTTAAAATGTAAAGTCGGTTCATGCCGTGAACCGACTTTACGTGTAGAGTCGGTTCATGCCGTGAACCGACTCTATACGTATTTGTTTTTATTTTTATTTTTATTTTTCGTATTATTCAGTATATATATAAATAACATAAAAAAACTAAAATATAAATAATAATACAACAAATAATTAACAATTTAAATATATTTAATTACTTGATAATTAAATTTATTACAAAAAAATAATAATGCATAAATAATACATATAGTTAACTTAAATTACAAATAAAATAATGTCGTCAAATTATGCGATCGAGTAAGCTTGGTTGGCTTAGAATCTTGATTGGCCTTCACAAGCATTATGGCAAAAAAACAGCTGATCCATATAACAAATATTCTACTACATACATGAGCACGTAAAACATCCATCAAAAAAGTAGTCTAAACTTCAGACGTACGAATGAAGAAATTAAATCATTATAAATATTACCATAAAAAAGAGATTACCACGTACAACAACATTCGACGAACTCATATATAATGAACTCTAAATATGAAATCAATTGTAACTTCGATTTCTTACTTGGCTAAGCTTGTGTGAGTTTTGGTGCCCTTAAACATATGGAACACATTCGTGTGCACCAAAACTCATACAAACCAAGAAACAAATCGGACCTACGTATACCTGATTTGTACATTTAGAACTCATTATATCATTAAAAATACTAGCAGAGATTCCAGATAAATTCATATTTATAAACAATGCATTCCCCTAAATACATGAGCATATATATGATTAATCATCATCAAACAAGTGATTTCAGACACAGGAATAGATAGAGAAGGCCAAATCATTAAAAAATTTACTGTTATGTTGTCATATGCTATTCAAGATCATCAGAATCTTCTCCTGATTCTTCTTGTGATGATATAATTTGAACAATGTGTTCTGCCCATTCCTCTCGTAAATCATCAAAAATTTGTTAGTCGTAACCCGTCTTGTTCCAACCAAAGAACTACATGTATTCAAAATCAAAATAAGAATATGATTTCATTTATTTACAAAAACAAACTCAAATATGTTAAAAACTTGTATGTATATGGGTAAAATATATTACCACATCATCAATTGGAATTTTGATATTTGTGATGATTTCGCTCATAAATTTCATGACATAATAACCACACATGACTCCATTATTTTGTTGTGGAACCTACAAAAAAAGTGCATGTATACATGAATTTTCATATTCAAACATCCTTATTATTTAATTGTAAAATTAATAAAATTATTAATATTGAATTGTACATACCATAACTTTTGTCCATATAAGCTTATGAGATTTTTTAAGGACAATGCCCCTAAACTTGTTCCACAACTTCCATGCCCTATCAAGGTATAAAACGATTATTTTTTATTAAATATTACAAAAAATAATAGAAAAAACTAATATGTAACTAAATATAACTCTTACATTTCAACAACTGTTTTTGTATCTTTACTCAGTTCTATGGAAGCTGAGTCACAGTACCAAGCATGATTATTGAACATATCAATGATTACCAACATCCAATGATCTTGGCCTTGTTCAAACCTTAATGACCAAGGGATTATCAACTTTTGATTTCTGCTAAGTGTTAATACTCTATCACATAATTGTTTAGCTCTGATGCTAACATCCTTATCTTGATATTGATTGACATATGAAGAATTATAGAACATTGCTAAATGTGATGAGTGATTATGTTGAAGTCGATAATAGCAAGCCCTATATATGTATATATATAATTAAAAAATATAAATATAATTATATATGTTCTGCATAAATAAAAGAAAACTAACTAGATTGAGGACTCACCTTGTCCACACTTGAATTATACTTAAATCGATCATTTGATATTTAAATATTTGCAACAAGCACTTGATCGATATATAAGTTTGGCCGATGTCTACACCAGAAATTTCAATAGGAAGTGGCACAGTCCATCCATCATTTATGCTAGATGCCCTCCCAACAATAGTCATCAAAGTGCCAAGATTTATACTGAACTGTAACACATAAGTATGACTATACTTTTTCCAAGGCTTCTTCTTGAATGACTTGGTGCACGATGATTGGCCACTAGTCATAGATTTAGCACGAGATACTTGCTTGGTATCTCTTAAATGTGTCACATTTAAGAGTTCTGGTATAATAGACTACCAAAAAAGTATCATATATGTATTTTTAGTAACAATATAAGATCACATTAAATAATAGTAGTAAACAAGTGTTATTTTTTAAGTTAAAAAATAGTACCATGTCAAAATTCAGAACAACTTGAATCGACAGCCAAGCCACATACTGTCCAACCGCCTCTTGGACTGTGGTAGCATCAGAAGGCACAGGTAGTGGACAATCATGAAACAATGATTGATCAATTACTATTCTCCAATGATTAGGCAAATATTGATTATGAAGCATCCGATCATCGCTCAATTATTGTACCGTTCCAATAGAAACATAGTCCGTTGACGAAGGATGTTTCAACAAACATTTCATATTCTGTAAAAAATTTAAGTGTTATATATAAAAAAGAAAACATATAATAAGAATTTAAAAATTAAAATCTTACCATATATGATTCATCAAATAGAGGAGGACTCTCATGTGGGGTAGCTATTGGATGTAAATTCTCACCAATATGTTCATCTTGGCTTGATTTATGGTAAGAATGTGCAGATTGCATTGGAGAAAATAAAACACTACTTGATTATATGTGCATTCCTGGCATATAATGAGGACCAATAGGATGGCTATATCCCATACTGGATGTAGTTTGAGCACAATGAGATTGTGTGGATGGCATGCTTGGCATGGATGGTGGCATGCTTGGCATGGATTGTGGCATGCCTAGCATAGAAGGTGGTATGCCTGGCATGGATGGTTGCATGCTTGGCCAATATGGCATGCCCTAGTTGTAGCATGATGACATGGCTGACAGTTGTTGTGATTGATGTTCTTTTAGAGTGGCAATCTCACTCATCACGGAGGCCTTAAAGGAGTTGAATTCTTCTTCAATTTTAGTGTATTTCTCCTTACTTACCGTCTGAGGCTTATGTTTTGGAATTTTAAAATACTACATAGCACCATCATATTGTCTACCTCCCCTAACACGACCAGGATGCTTGCATCCGAATGCATGATATAAAGCATCTCTCCCAGGCTCTTCGATTATTTCACCCCTGGATATTTTTTCTTGAACAACTCTCTACAAATAATAAAGCACACAAACATATCATTCATTATTACATCAATTATTAAGTATGAGTCAGACTTTTTATAAACCGAAATTACTAACCAACTTATTTAATTGTTCTTCTCCTCGTTGACTCATCGATCTTGCATTCTTCGTTTTGGGAGTCTTTGTTTCTATGTACAATTCCATTCGGATAACAGGTCTACCCAATTCAGCTTCCTACATAAATTAGGAAAAATTTATTAACAATGACATGAAATTAAATTGAGAAAATTAATATAAAAATATTTATAAAATTAAGAAAAATTAATAATATCATTCTATATCTAACTTTAGGATTTGAAGACCTCCCAGTACGATTAGGAAGAATTTTATGCATTTGGACATTCTGATGATCTTCTCTAATAATTTGAAATTCTTCTGAACGTCTATAATCCACAAAGTCTTTCCAAACTTGAGGTGTAATCCAAGGGTGTCCTTCAGGGATTTTGTAGATCACATTCTCATCAAGTGTTTCCAAATATGGAAACATATAATTTTTCGCCAATCTGGAAGTCTTGTATTCCTTCCACGCCTTATTTGCAATCTTATAACACTTGCCCTGCCAACTGTCATCGACTTTGTAACGATTCTGTAAAAACACAGTACAAAAGATTAGATATAATACACCTAATATAATATATATATTGATTATAAAATATAAGAGACTTACATAAATGGTTATCCATATTTTGAATTTTTCTGCATCGGCAACCTCATACCAATGATTTATATTGATTGGTATACTGGACTTTGTCAGTCGACCAATAGAAGATTTCAATTGTTGACCATTTTCCCCTATTGGATTACCAATAGCATCAAATATAACGGATATTCTATCATCTGGGTTAAGTGGAGCATCAGGTATATTCGCCCAACCCCTTCTTTTCAAATACCCCAATGGATCATTTGGATCTACAAGCTGAATATCCATGAAATATCTTCAAACGGTGGAGTAATATAAATTAATTGACAATTTTAGGAACACACATATATACAAGAGTTATTACAACAATATAGAACATACATTATGTTTAATTAGGTTGTTGATCGTATACATATATTCCTTCACAATCACTTCGAGTCCATGTCGAAGAATCATCATCATCAATTAAATCATCACGTACATTAGGCAATTTATTTGCGAAATTACTAATATTGGTTAATGTATCAAGCATAGAGTCATCATCTTCTACAACATCACAATGGTAAAACTCTTTTTGTGGAGGCGTTAACACAACATACCATATTGGATCAATTTGATCGCTCACGTAAAATACTTGTTTTGCATGAAGTGCTAACATGAAATGATCATCTGTGTGACTTATCCTGGATAAATTTACAAGGGTAAATCCAAAATCATCTATTTTATATCTAACAATGATAACATCTTCGACCCAATCACACAAGAATACTATTTCATGGAAGACCTCATAATCCAATTCCCAAATCTCTTGTATTATACCATAATATGTTCTATCAGAAAGTACATGATTAACATTTTTTGAACTGGAAAATTGCATAGTTTGTGCAACCATCTTCACCCCACTATTTTTATTTACTCAGACTTTGTCCCTAGATTGAGTCGTAAACCTCGATCCATTTATTGTGAAACTATGAAATGATTTGACATCGAATTTTGGGCCATGTGTAAGCCATTGTAAACTTTCTGATATTTTATGATTGGGTTTCTTGAGTTCATCTCGAATCTATGTATACAAAAACACGAAATGTGTTTAGAGCAAAGTTTTAAAACATTGAATAGATATAGGAAGATACATGCATGATTTTTTGTTTGTGACACTTACGTGGTTGCGAAACCAATTAATAAGCTCTCGCTTATGTTCATCATACAACCATTTTTCTCCTCTCTTTTTTTATAACGAGGATCAATCTTCAATAAGTTTAAATGCATCCTGTAATGTTATTAAATATATATTAAGTTATATATCATCATTAATAGTTAAATAAAAGATGAAACAATGAACATCACTTACTCTATGTACGGTTGTGCCTCGTTATTATTTACCAAAATTATTCGGTGTGCTTTTTCCCATCGAGTGCGATCAATAAATAATTTCTTACTTCCACCAAGCATACGGTTACCTACTTGGATCATGTGACGTTCTAAGAACAACTTGTGCGTAGGATTCCCAATTTCAGTGCAACCACTAAAGTATTTAGAACAAAACTCAATGGCCTCTTCAGCAATGTAGCATTCCACCATGCACCCTTCAGGTCAATATCTATTATTTACATATCCTTTAAGGACTTGCATATATCTCTCAAAAGGATACATCCACCTTAAGTAAGTAGGACCACATAATTGAACCTCTCGAACTAAATGAACACATAAGTGAATCATTATATCGAAGAAAGAAGGAGGAAAATATTTTTCAATTAGACACAAAGTTTCTACAATTTCTTTCTGTAAAGAATTTAACTCGCCAATTGTTATAGATTTCTTGCATATTGTATTGAAGAATGAACAAAGCCGAATTATTGATATTCGAACATGTTTTGGAAGAATTGATCTAATAGCAACTGGTAATAACTGTTGCATTAAGATATGACAGTCATGCGATTTCAATCCATACAGTCTCTTATCGGTGATAGACACAAAATTTCTTAAGTTGGATGAGTAACCATCAGGAACTTTCACACCTTCCAAACATTTACAAAACACATCCTTCTCTTTTGTTGACATTGTATATGATGCTGGTGGCAAGTATGTTCGATTCTTATCATTTTCCACCCTTGGTTCCAATTCAGGTCGTATGCCTAGTTTCTTTAAATCCAATCTTGCTTTAATGTCATCCTTTGTTTTTCCAGGTATATTAAGTAAAGTGCCAATCAAGCTTTCACATACATTCTTCTCAATGTGCATGACATCTAAGATGTGACGAATGTGTAGGTCTTTCCAATAAGGTAATTCCTAAATTTTTTTTTCCAACAACCATTCGGTTCAAAATCTTTTTCATTTTCACCAATTTCATTAGTTGACCTCCTTCGTTTCCCTACCTTGGTGAGTTTTTTTTTCATCCTTCCATATCGTTTGAATGTCATCCCATTCAATTGCCTTAATATCTCAATACCTCACAAAGGTCGAGTTGCATGATCGTGATCTTCTTCACCATCGAACGATTTCTTTTGGTATCTAAACTTGTGTCCAGATGGAAAAAATCTCCTATGTCTTCTATAAGACATCTTTCGTCCGTGAACAAGATACTTTGCAGAAGTTTCATTACTACATATAGGACATCCCTTGTAACCTTTTGTTGCATGTCCTGATAAGTTTCCATAGGCAGAAAAATCATTAATTGTCCATAAAAGGACCCCCTTCAAGTTAAAGTATTCTTCTTTATATGCATCGTAAACATTTACATCATCATTCCACAATGTCTTTAAATCATCTATCAGAGGCTACAAATATACATCAATATTAACACCGGGTTGTTTCGGTCCTGAGATCAATAATGTTAACATCATGAATTTTCTTTTCATACACAACCAGGGAGGAAGGTTGTATGTTACCATAATTACTAGCCAATAACTATATCTACTACTGAGGGAACTATGTGGATTAATTCCATTAGCAACAATGGCAAGACGCAGATTGCGCGGATCAGATGAAAATTGAGGAGATAAATTATCTACTACTTTTCAATTTGGAGAATCACAAGGATGACGTAGCACCCCATCATCAGATCGATTATCTGAATGTCAAGTCAACATCTTTGATGTATATTTACTATTGAACAACCTTTGAAAGCGAGGAATCGGAGGAAAGTACCAAAGAACCTTTGCAGGCACGCCTTTCTTATGTTTTGTACTCTCATTTGTACCATGCTTCCATCTCGATTCTTTACACATAGGACAATCATGTAATGTCTCATATTCTTTTCTATAAAGAATGCAATCATTAGGACAAGTGTGAATCTTATGATATTCCATGCCAAATCGACTAAGAGATTTCTTCACTTCATACATTGAAGATGACAATTCAATACCCTCAGGAAACATATTGACTAGTAGATTTAGTAATTCTGTGAATCCCTTGTTATAAAAACCATGTTTTTCCTTGACATTGTACAAATGAACCAATCCTGACATTTTAGTGTATTTTTTGCATTTTGGATACAACGGTTTTTCGGCATTTTCTATAAGTTTATTAAAGGTTTCGGGATCATCCTCGCGTAATTCATCTTCAACACCACGAAACATATTTTCTGTCTGTACATTATGATATGATGTATGTAATCCACCCACATTCTTATTATACTTTTCCTCATGGGTATTATCAATATTTTCTCCATGATAATACCAACATTTATAGCTCAATAGAATACCATTACGGATAAGGTAATACTTAAACTCATCAAATTCATGAAATTACTCATTTTTACATTTAACGCATGGACATCGAATCATACTACTTCCAATATTACTAGTTCTACAAGCAAATTCCATGAAACTTTCAACTCCAGAAATATAGTCTTGCTCAATTCTACACTTTGATATCCAAGATTTGTCCATTTTCTATTAATGACATTAATTAAACATATTAATTAATTATGTATTATTATATATAAATTTCCTAATTATTAGAATATATATCAAAACATACATAATGCAAAACAGTTATCATTTTAATCATTTTACAAAACCATTTATATACAAATTAAAAAATAAGCAACATGTTTCATGAATATATATATAAAAACCAATCACGCGGTTGATTCTAATTTCTAAGCATGTTACTATATCATAATTAAAAAGTAATATTAATTATACGTATAAATAAATTTATCCACGCAAACCCACACAACATTTCAGATATTATTGAATACATACAATTAATAAGTCAAACATTATTATTACAAGCAAACAAAAAAACATAACTAAATCAAAAATTTATACAAAATATAAAACAAATTGATCGAATAATAAGCGAGCTGCATTCTGCATAAACTAAGTCAAACATATTTTTTAAGTGTTGTCCGTTTTTGGCTATCCATACATTTTCACAAAGAAACTGCCCAAGCATGTTGCAAATATTTAGTTGACGAGATCTAAGGTTTTTAATTAACGAATAAAAATTCGCAATTTGAGAGGTTGTTCCTAATTAACGAATTACAATTACACGCTGATAAAATTAGCACAGATTCAGATTGATTTTGGCTAAGCAATAACAGAAAATACCCATAAATAGATTTTAATATTTTTCTAAAAAAAAAAGAAGAACTGACAGATAATGTGTGAAGAGAAATATAACTTACAAACGGACGTTCAAATGGTGGTCGGAGGTGGCCGGAAATGTAGAACGAAGGTGGCGCACAGTTAAGATTTTGGGAGTAAATGGTTCTGAGAGAGGAAAGGAGAGAGGAAGAAAACTGGAATTTGCGTACAAAATGAGCCGAGAGGGAATATATTACGTGGATAGCGTCGGTTGACGTGGATAACCGACTTTAAATTCATTAAAAGTCGGTTTTTTCCAAAAACCGACTTTACACATCGACTTATATATCCCTTTTTGTAGTAGTGTGTTGTTGTGTTCTTATGATGCTCTCTTCTTCTTTACATCACTCTATATGAACCTTGCAAAAATAATACTGTTAGCATGACTTGGTGCATGCATTATTTACAATCTCTTATTTCATGTATTTTCTATATATTTACCTGCATCCATGTTGTAGTGAGTTATTGCATGTTTATCACTTGTAGTTGATAGCTTGCGATTTATCATTGGAATGTATGACATGTGTTGTTTTGGTATTGTGATGTCTTTCATATGTGTGTGCATATTATGGGGTGAGATTACAGGATTGAATACACCCAAGTGTTGTTAGGGAAAGATAATGGAATCACTAAGAATGTGTCAACTTTGAAGATAGTTTGACTCATAGTTAACTCTTTCTTAAGGATTCACTAACACATTTAAGTGGCATTAATGTTTGGGAGAAAATTGTTGAGTCACTAGGAGTGTGCCAACTTGGAAGATAGCTGGACTCCTAGTCAACATCTTCTTTCAGATTCGTTGACACATTTATGTTCCATTAGTGTTTGATCGTCTATCATGTCGATGTATTGTATACATATTGTGAAGCCTCTTATGCCCTTCTAGAGCACATATAAATGTAGGATTTTGTGCTATGTATTGCATTAGGTAGATGCTTTTTTGTCTGAACTACTCTTGACTTGTCTATGCATTCAAGTTGTTGTTTGTTATATGCTTTTACCTTGCTATTGTCTTCATGTTATTCTTTGTATTTCTCACTTGACTACATGTGTTACTTCCTTTTATGTTTGCTTTAATATTCTCTGATGTGTTGTATAAGTGTTAGGATTGCATGAGTTGATTCATGAAGTTAGATAGAGCACTCAAGATAAATGCACTTGGAGTAGGTGTGTTTTTTGGGTTTTGGTGTTTGTCGTCGTGTTGTTCATGGAAACAAACAACTTTAGGACACCTTCATGATCATCTCATGTTTGATGAATATATGTATTTAGTTGTGCAATGTTTTGGTACAAAAAGTCAAAGAGAGAGAATGTAAGTCATGTTGTACTCTTGTCTATGTGTTAGCTTTTTGTGTACAAAAACACGATATCTATTTTATTTTTACTTAATGTATTTGTCATTCTCTTTGTAAGGTTGGTTACTATAAATTAGTAATACACATAAGCACATAGTTAGGTACACTATGTATGTAATCATGTTTACACACACCACAGGGTTAGTTTTCGTAGTATGCATGTGTTTGCTCATTGACGTTATTATTTGTGTTTTTGGATCATTTCAGCTACAGGTATCTACAGAAAGTATTCGACAATTTTTTAAACAAAAAATGTGACTTTTTAGTAGCTTGCCACCATCCTTGGAGAGATGGCTGACAAGTTGGCTCGTGATGTGAAAAATTCAAGTTCTATCAAATTGACATCTAATTTTTCTATTTTCATATCACTAATACTTTGAGTATTATTCTGTATTAGTAATTTTTGATTGTGTAAGTAAGATCATGCTTGTGAGTTATGAGTGCTCGAGATAATGTTTGCTAGTTAGGGTAAAATAACGTTCTTAAGTTATGGGTGGTTAAGATTATTTTATCGATGTTATGAGAACTTCTTTGTAAGAGTGAGCTAAGTTAAATTCTTTGAGTTCTCATATCTCTTGTTGTGTGTAATAAGAGATAGGGTGTTTGAGTTTAAGGGTGGTCCTTAAGAGTGTGAGTTGTTGCACTTCTGATTATTGATCTATGGTTACTAATCACATCACATTGGATGGTGTGGGCTTTGAAGGAAATCCGGGTTCAAGTATTGAACAAGTTAGTTGTGGAAGCAGCAAGTAAAGAGTAATAGTAAGCAGTTTAGATAGAGGTTTTGGCTGATGAAGTTAATAGTAGTTTTATTGTCTATTAGAGTTGTAACTTGTTTATTGTTTGTGAATTATTTGTTGTTGAGTGGTTGCCTTAATCAAGCCAAAAATATTACCATATAGATAGGGTCTTTATATGGGTTTACCTCATTATATTTGGTGTTGTACATACTCTAATATGAGGCTGGCATAATTAGAGTTTAAATAGTGTATGTTTCTACATACTAAAGTTTAAACTCTGATTAGAAAGTTTCTATTATTTATTGCATGTTTTTTTGACTCTTGAATATTGCTTCTACTTTATACTATATGTTTGTGATTTTTACTACAACTATGACTATTTGTTAGTAGTTTATCACTCTATTGTTTATCTGTTTAGATTAAGTCCTTAAGGAATCAATATCTCCCTAACTTGATTATGTATCGGGTCTTAGACTCATTCTTTGTAGTATGTATGATTAGAATGTGTGTTAATATAATTTATCTTTTTATTTGCATGTGAGTCTCTAAAGAGTTTGTATCTCTTTACCCTTAAAGTTTACCGTGTGCAGGACTCTTTATTAGGATTTACTTTGAATGTTTGATTGCATGTTGTAAAAATACAATTATCACTTACCGAATATGTTTCCACATACGAGATCTTGATGTGATTGAAAATCCCTTTTAGTTTTTCCTATTTTATGCCTATATCACAAAATATGTATTGGTTTCTATATATGTATGTTGTTAGTCTAGACAAAAACCTATTTATGTGTGTTTAAAAAACACTAAAATTATCATGATTTAATGTATTTTAATTAATTATATAGATTTATATTTGTATGATTTTATCATATTTTTATATAAATTTATTTTGTTAGAATCACAGGTATTTTTATTCAAAAATAATTTAAAGACTCAAACAAAAATACTGGAGGTAATACATCACAAATATATTGAGAAAAAATGAGAAAAAACTAAAAAAAATGGAAAAATTAGACAAATGGTCAAAAAGGTCATAAATTCCCCAATCTGCTCGCTCCCACATACGCCATTCCAAGTCCCACGCTCGCTAGCACCTATACCTCCACAAATCTCTCCCATCTGCGCCCAGTCGTGCTTACCAGCACCCCACACTCGTGCTAGCCTGTCCAAACGCATCTAAGACCAATTTTTGAGATATTTTCCCACTTTTTTAACCTTTTCTCACTTATAAAAAGACCATCTCACCCATTGTAAAAATCATCTCTCAAGATCTCAAAAAATTCCTCAAAATCCTTCAAATCTCACATTTCTTAGGTCTTTTCTTTCTCTCTCTAGAAAGTTTTCTTAATTTTTTTAGTTTTAAAGTTCTTCTCTTTTTGAGAAAAAGTAGTTATTTTTTTGTAAATTTCCAGTTTTTGATTCAATATACGAAAAGATAAATTCGTTTGGAGGTTTTCCAGAAACGGAATTAGCATTAAAGTTCAATAAGGATTCTTTTGAGTTATATTTTTAAAATGAATTTTTTATAGTTATTTTTATATTTTATTTTTATATGTTATGTTTAATTTATCTTTGATTAAATTTAACATGAATGTTTGTTTGTAAATATGATATAATAATAACGTTGTTTTGTTTGTAAAATATTAAATAGATAAAAAAAATTTATAAAATAAATTGATTAAAAATTAAAGATTTTATAATAATAACGTTTAATTATCTGTTTTGATTTAGAGTAGTGTCATGTTATTTGTTGGTACAATCACCCGATAGTTAGAATGAAGCTCTATTTCAAAGGTTTTATAAGAACTATTATTCAAAAATGTATTGACAACATATTTTTAGTAATGATTTTAAAATTTAAATGTTAATACTTAGATAATTAAAATCTTAAGTTTAATTTAGATAATTTGAAAAAAATTTAAAATGTCTTACCCCACCAATTATAGCATTTCAATAGTTAATTTTTAGTCTCTTTAAAAAAATGATTTAATTAACCAAATTAATTATCGATTCTACCTATAGGTGTTAATTAATTTATTTAATTAACAAAGAATATACACCCCCACCAAATATGGTATTTATATAATAAAAGAAAAAATCTATAAATATAAATTTATATATTTAATAATCTAAATAAAACGAAAAAGTATAATTAACTTAATTATTATATCCATAAATATTATACTATTGTGAATGATAAAAATTTGTATAATTGTTTATTGAATTCATATTTATGTTTATTTTTTTATGTTATTAGATTAGAAAACAAAGAAATATCAAAATATCGTAACATGGTATTTAGGATTTAATTTCGTTTTTAAAAGTTTGAATAATAAATTAAAAACCACATATATTATTTCCTTAGATCGACATTAGAAATATACTTATTATTTTGTATAAAATTATTTCTACACTTGTGAAAGTTTTACAAATATAAAATCAAACTATTTGTAAAATCGTTATTGTTAACCTGATGCCAATTTTGTTAATCACTTGTGAGACATCTCATCACTATTGTGTATTCTGTATATTTTTATTTTGTATCTAATAGTTTTTTTATTATGTGTTGAATTAAATATGTTTTTTTATATTTTTACTATATTAATTGTTTAATTCAAAGTTACCTATTTAAATTCGAAATACAATTAACATTCGTGTAATTTTACTATGGATCAAAATCTTAAAAAAATTACTAAAGTATAAAGATTTTTTTTTGTTATAGTTATGATGAGACGCCGACGATGTTGAATCATGAAATGCCTAAAGAGCCTAAGACATGTGCGAATAGAGGAATTATTGGTCGGCATTAAGGGAATTCTATACGACCAAGGGCCAGGTGATTCTTCTAACTACAATGCGGCTGCTGGTGAGAGCTCATCTGGTGGACGTCGTCGTGTTGATGGTGGTGAAGGAGTCCAAATTAGGCCACTGAATCTGATAAGTGGATCCACAACAGTTACAAATGAAATGGAAGTTTCTCGAACATTGGTTGAGATACTAGTTTATATTCAACTCCGTTAAACTCTTTTAATATAGTTGTTAGGTAATTCTTATCTATAAAAGTCAACTCGTAGACAATAGTTTAAAAATGGTTATAAATATGATTTTTTTAAAAACTAGTCAAGATTTTACCTTAAATTTAAAATCACATTTTTTAGTTAATTTTATTTAAAAATAAATAAAAAAAGATATGTTAGTTATATTTTGTAAAACATAATTATTATAAACATAAAAAATATTAAAATCTTATAAATTTATAATTAATTTTAAATATATAAATCTATTTTATCATATCATATTATATTATGTATTAAAATTTTATTTTAATAAATAAAAAATAATTTATTTTATAATAAAATAAATATAAATTTATATATATATTGAAAATAATATGCTACGCATTTTGATAATTCATAAATAATATAATGCATTATTATTATTAATAAATAATTATAATATTAATTATAATTATGATATAAAAAATAATACTCATAAAAATAATTAAATTATTAAAAAAAATTGTTAAGTCTCACACTCTAACTTTCTACAAGATACAATATAAAAATAGAACATTATATTTCAAATTTTGTATGAAAATATTATCTAATATAATATTATTATAATTATTTTTATTATTAATATAATAAAATATATAAATTATATATAATTAATTATATTTTAATACCTAAATAAAATTATTATTAATAAATATTTGTTATCTTAATAATAATTAAAATTATAATAATATTAGAGATATGTGTTCAATGTAATCTATTTTTTAATTTTTTTAATCTTAAATAATTTATTTTTAAAAAATATCAATAATTTTAATAATTTAAAATTTTATAATGATTTTATAATTTATTATTATTATTTTATAATAAAACTTTGATAAGTTATTTGTTATAAAAAATTATATATTTTTTATTATATAAATATAAATTATTTTTATTATTTTTTATTATAATAAAAATAAATTATTATTTATTAAAAATTTAGATGAGAGTATTGACAAGGAGAGAGAGTTATCGGCAGTTAGAAAAGCAGAAAATGATCGACAAATTGTTCATTAGGTTATAATTTTTCCATTTTTAAATTAAAACTTAATTTAGCATTTTTCTAAACTATCTATGCACTTTATGGACAAAACCACTTCTTCCCCTCCAAGACCTTGACTAGAAAATTAAACCTAACACTTAAATCCACTATTCTTTTCTCTAGTAAATATTTTGAGAACATTATTGATCTCCTTGTAGCTAGTAAAATGTGCGTAAAGGAAAAATGAATTAAGAATAAATATTTAATTAAATGAAAAAAAATTAAAAAAATTAATTGTTAAAGAACTTGAGATCCAGGTGGTGACAACTAACAAACTAGCTGAAAGTAGTCACCAACAGCTTGGTGGGGAATGATAGGTTGTCCAAGAACATGTCTCTTTATAATTGTGTTTATTTTTAATTATTATAATTTTGTTTTTCTTTTGTATAAATAGGTTGTAAACATTAATTTATTCATCATCAATAAATCCATTTCTTACATGGTATTAAAGCCTAGGAAATAATTCCCAGAAAATTCAGCTCACAGAATTTTTTTTTTCCTCAATCTGTTTTTTTTTTCAAAATCAATTTTGATTCACAAAATAATTTCAATTTCATCCCATCATATTATTCAAAAAAATCCAAGAAATCTACAATTAAAATCAAACCAAAATACCTCTTAACGTGCTCACACACACCTCGTCTAACCTCACCAGTGTTTCACGCGCTTCGTTGGAGTCACATGCGCCAACATGCGCCAACTGCGAAAGAAGACGACTCCAACGACACGTCGTTCATGCACCGCTGAAGCAAACGACACATCATTCATCTGGTCTGATTCGGTCTTCATCCGGTTCAGTGCTCCACCGTTGCAGCCTCCGTTCCAGTCACTCTAGACGTCAGTTCACCCACTTTTTGACCGATCTGCGGCTGAAATTTCCGGTTCTGTAATCCTTGACTCATTTTCTATAAGATAAAACATATTTCAGTCCATTATTTATTTCATAAATAGTCATTATTGTCTAAAACATACTTAAACCTATCCCGTTCTTTCGATTTATTTTACAATAATATCTATAACTAACAATACCAACCCTACTTTACCAAAATGGTATGATGACCCTAGCCATTCATTATATCTACACAACTCAGACCAACCAGGCATGGCTCTCATAGCTCAATCCTTAAATCAAGAAAATTATTATATTTGGAGTCATGCAATGCTCATGGCTCTAATAACCAAAAACAAAGAAGGATTTATTGATGGCACAATCAAAAGGCCATCAACAAACCTTGAAGCAGAAATCAAACAATGGACTCGCTGCAACATTCTTGTCAAAGGATGGATCCTCAACACCATATCACCCAAAATTGCAGAAAGTGTCATGTATAATGATACTGCATATGAGCTATGGGAAGAGTTAAAGGAACATTTTCGCACACCAACAGCGTGTACCTATTCCACATTGAGCAAGAGATCCATGATTGCATACAAGAAGGTGTAAGCATTGGAGAATACTATACCAAATTGAAAAGCTTATGGGATAGTCGTGATGCACTATGTCCTCTTCCACATTGTGGAGGAAATGCCGGAAGGGAACTACAAGAATATCAACAAAAGCAGCGAACCATAAAGTTTCTCATGGGGCTTAATGATGAGCGAAAACCGGCATCGCCGATTCTTGCCAATACTTTGGTTTTAATATTTATAAAACTCTCGCAAGTGCACGAATCATTTCGAAGAAAATGATAAGTATACTCCCAAGGTCGATCTAAGGAAGGAATGTATGTGGTTTTTAATTTATTATTCAAACTTTTAAAAACGAAATTAAATCCTAAACATCCTGTCACGATAGTTTGGTTTTTGTGTTCCTAATCTAATAACATAAAATAAACATATATACAGATTAATTAAATATAATCTAATAACATAAAAATAAACATAGATACAAATTCAATAAATAATTATCTAAAAATAAACATATATACAGATTCAATAAATATTTATGCAAATTTTATCATTTATATTAGTGGAGTATTTATGGATATAATAACTAAATTAATTATGCTTGCTCATATTATCTAGGTTATTAAAGATATAAATTGATATTTTATTGATTCTCTCGTTTTTATATAAATACCACCTTTGGTGGGGTTAGATATTCTTTGTTAACTAAATAAATCAATTAACACCTATGGGTTGGATTGATAACTAATTTGGTTAATTAAATTAATTTCTTTTTCTAAGAGATTGAAAATGAACCATTTAAATGCCACCTTTGGTGGGGTTAGACAATTTAAACATTATTCAAGGTGTCCAAATTAAACATAAGAATTTAATTATCCGAGTACTAACTTTCAAGTTTTAAAACCACTATTGAAAACATGTTGTCAATACATTTTCACATAATAATTCTTATAAAAACTTTTGAAATAGAGTTTCACTCTAACTACCAGGCGATTGTACCAATAAATAAAAGAGCACTACTCTAAATTAGACCGGATAACTAAACCTTAAAATCTAATTTTCAGGTTTAAGTTTGTAATGAAAAATAATATATTTCTCTCTAACATTCTTAATATAAAATCTTGAATAAAAATAAAATCAATTCATTTTAGAAATTTTTACCTATTTAATATTTCGCAAGCATAACAACGTTATTATTATATCATGTTTACTAAACAGCCAGCATAGTTAAATTTAACCACAGACAAATTAAATATAACATGTAAGAATAAAGCATAAAAATAACTGTAAAGAAAATAAAATCCTTATAGAACTTCGACGCTATTCCCGTAGCTAGAAAACCTCCAAGCGGAATTTGCACTTCCATTTATTGAATCAAAAATCTAAATTATTACAAAAACATTACAAGTTCCTCTCAAAAAGAGAAGAACTCTAAAACTAAGAGAATTGAACTAAAAACTAAGAGAAAAACTAAGAAAAGCTTAGAAACTTAGAAAGAAACTAAGAAAAACTCAAAAACTAAGAAATGAGAGAAAGAAAGAAGAGAGAAGTGTGTTTTGAAGGTGTGATTTGAAGTGAAGGGAAGGGGGGTATTTATAGGTGCGGATGGAGAGAAAAAATGAGTAAAAAAATGTTAAAAAAATATTAAAAAATGTAAAAACGCGTAATGGAAATGCTGCGGTCATTAATGACGTCAGCATGACGTCACGGGGGCGGCTGCACGTGAAAAATGGGGCGAAAAGGCTGCTGGGCGCTGCACGCGCGGAGGGGGGCTGTCGCTGCGCGCAGCTCGGCGCGCGTGAACAGTGCCCGCGCGCGCCCCAGCGCGCGCGGATGGGCAGGTCAGCGTGCGCGGCTGGGCTGCGGGGCGCGATTTCCGTCTTTTTGACATTTTTGACATTTTCGACCCATTTTGTCCAATTTTTCCATATTTGTTGACCTTTTCCCACTTATTTATTAATATATTTGTGATGTATTGCTTCAAGTATTCCTCTTTGAGTCTTTAAATTGCGTTTTTAAGCCAAAATACCTGAAAAACAATAAAAATACCCGTGATTCCGAAAAAGACAAATTTATATAAATATATGATAAAACATATAAATATATGTATTTTTAATCAATTAATGTACATAAAATCATGGTTATTTTAGTGCTTTTTGAGCACTCATCACAACCCCCAACCAGCTTCTTGCTAGTCCCTTAGCAAGAGAAGCGATAAAAACTAAAAATTAAACTATCCTAAATCATTTTCGTGGATTGAAACGGTTGCATTTAGCCTATGCAACAAGCCGTTAAACCCCTAGGTTGCCCTAGTGGACGAGTTTGAGTCTCGTGAGGGTTTTTAGTAATGATACCCACAAACATTGAACTAAATAAAAAAGAAACTATAAAAACAATCACAACACAATCAAAAATTAATTTAAGAATAAAAGAAAACAACATATCACAAAAATATCTCATACTTTTTAATCTCCTTTAAGATCATAATTAAAATCTCAAGCATAAGTTATTTTAATCTCTTTAAACAATCATGATTTTATTATAATAATTAGTCGAAAATCATTTTCATATTTCATTTCAAAAATGTATCAATTTAATTTTACCCAATTTCAGTGTCATGAATCAGAATTCGCTTCGACTCTATTCCTCACAAGTCAATACTCTCAAAGCACTGAATCCTATGAGTTCAAACACTCATACTAATTTATATGCGAAAGAGTTGATGTATAGAAATGAACTAATATGTTCGCATATGTATAAAGAATAAAGGCTCAAAGTGTTATTTTGATATTGATCTCATGAAAGGAATCGAATGTATAAATTATAAAGATATCATATATAAAAATTATTTTCATGCATACATCAAACTCATTAAGAAAGAATTTCAAGATATATGCTTTTTACAAATGAAGAAATTGCAATGACTTTTTAGGGAATTATTTCCTATATCTTTTTTTTTTGTAATTAGCCTGTACTCACAACTTTGTAGGGAATGTGGGTCATAGTATGAAGATGATACTATATTTTTTATCTCTCTATTTTTTTTTTTCAATATATGTATATTTTAGAGAGTCAACCCATGTACAGATTGTACATTTTTTTGGATTTTGGTGAGTGGTTAATTTTGTGGCTTTTCTGTTTGATCTTGGTTTAGGTAACCCCAGATATGTCTTTTTGTTTTTGTAGCAGTCATGCATGAATGAGATATAAGCATATACTATCAATTTCTACTTAAATCGTTTAATCTAAACAAAAATAATAATAAAAAATATATGATACTCTATTATGATGAGAAAAAATTCATACATTCAATGCTAATACCTATAGAGATCATCTAAAAATTTGAATAAATAAGAAATGTGTTTGGAGTAGAAAAAAATATATATATTTCACTCTGAATAAAAGAAATTAGGCTCAAATTATATCTCACAAGGGTAGTCTCCACTAAAAAAAAATTCATAAACACCGATTTTGGGTTTAATATAATTTCCACATTTTATCAAGAAATACTAGTTATGACAAAAACTAACTAATTATAAAAAATAATTACAAAATATTTCATGATATGTTTTCAAAAATTAATCTAACAGTACCAAAGACTTAACTATTTACTTAAATTTGATTTAAAGAAATGATAAATTTTTGTGAGAATTTTTTTATATTTTTTTTATATTTTTTTTTATTAAGCATGGTAACTTTTCACCACCCCCAACCTAGAACTTACATTGTCCTCAATGTAACAACTGCAAATTAAAGATAAAGAGAAAAGAGGAGAAAGATTACCTATTTCTTGAGAATGTGTAAGTAGTAATGAAAAAATGTAGGTGCATCCATCATATTCATCATTAAAGTGTATACAGACAGATCGCTGTGAACTTCTAACATCTCAACAAATATTTTAGTTTTAACAATTTTAAAAATTATTCACATACAAGTAAACTAAAATAAACAATAAAATTAAGTAAATAAAACAAATAACAAAAAAATTACCTAACATGATGGGTTGCCTCCCATCCAGCGCTTAGTTTAACGTCTTAGCAAGACGTATCTTTTTGGTGCTAAGGATTACTCAGCCAAATGCAATCTATTTCAGCAATGTTATTTGGTTCTTCTAAATAAGGCTTGATACGATGGCCATTAACTTTGAACGTTTTTTGTGTCTTGGAGTCCAATAGTTCTACCACTCCATGTTCAAATACCTGAACTATTTTGAATGGTCCATCCCATCTTGATCTCAGCTTTCCTGGAAACAATCTCAAACGAGAGTTAAATAAAAGAACTTTCATTCCAGGGTGAAAAGTCTTAGGAACTAGCCTCTTGTCATGATAGCGCTTAGTACGCTCTTTGTATAATTTGGCATTCTCATAAGCTTCATTCCTAATTTCTTCCAACTCATGAAGCTGGAGTAATCGTTTTTCACCTGCTTTATCTAAATCCATGTTTAGCTCTTTAATTGCCCAGTAAGCCTTGTGTTCAAGTTCAACTGGAAGGTGGCACGCTTTCCCAAAGATTAACCGGTAAGGCCCCATCCCAATAGGTGTTTTGTAAGCGGTGCGGTATGCCCATAAGGCATCATTTAACTTAAATGCCCAATCCTTTCTTGAAGGACGCACAGTGCGTTCCAATATTCCCTTAATTTGCCTATTACTTACTTCCACTAAACCGGAAGTTTGAGGATGATATGGAGTAGCTACCTTATGTGTGATGTTGTACTTGTTTAGTACTCCATCAAAGAGTTTGTTACAAAAATGGCTACCTCCATCACTTATTATAGCTCTAGGCGTTCCGAACCTACTGAATATGAAATCTTTCAAGAATTTCACAACAACATTAGCATCATTGGTTTTGGTGGGGATAGCTTCTACCCATTTGGACACATAATCCACAGCAACCAAAATGTATTGAAAACCATTAGATGGGGGAAAAGGACCCATAAAGTCAATCCCCCATACATCAAAGAGTTCAACAACTAAATTAGATGTCAAAGGCATTTCATCTCTTTTGCTTATGTTTCCTGTTCTTTGACATCTATCACATTGTGCACAAAACATATGAGCATCTTTAAAAAGAGTGGGCCAAAAGAATCCAGACTGTAATATCTTACGGGCTGTCTTTTCACCTCCAAAATGACCCCCACAATGAAGTTCATGACAAAAAGTTAGAATGCTCTTATGTTCTTCTTCAGGTACACATCTCCGGATGACTTGATCTTGACCAATCTTGTATAAATAAGGGTCATCCCAGAAATAGTCCTTAATAGTTTTAAAAAACCTTTTCTTGTCCTGATATGAAGTGTTAGGTCGCAAAACACCAGTGGCAAGATAGTTTACAATATCAGCATACCATGGGTTTGGACCTATGAAAAATAACTGTTCATCAGGAAAGGTTTCAACTATATCTTCATTACTCTCATCTTTAAGAGAATTGAAGTCAGAAATCAACCTAGACAAATGGTCAGCTACTAAGTTTTCACTGCCTTTCTTATCCTTGATTTCTAGGTCAAATTCTTGTAAGAGTAAGACCCACCTGATTAATCTTGGCTTGGCATTTGGTTTACTTAATAGGTATCTTAAAGCAGCATGATCAGAATGCACAATCACTTTAGATCCTACTAAATAAGACCGAAATTTGTCTAAAGAGAATACTATAGCCAAGAATTCCTTTTCAGTGGTGGTATAATTCATTTGGGCATCATTGAGTGTTTTGCTAGCGTAGTAGATGACATGCAAACGCTTATCCACTCTTTTTCCCAAGACTGCTCCTATTGCATAATCAGAAGCGTCACACGTTATTTCAAAAGGTAAAGACCAGTTTGGTGCCATAATAACAGGGATAGATGTGAGTTTATCTTTCAAGGTATTAAAGGAAGTAAGGCAGTCATTGTTGAAATCAAAATCAGCATCTTTGGATAGCAAGTTACATAAGGGACGACTTATTTTAGAGAAATCTTTAATAAATCGTTTGTAAAATCCTGCATGTCCCAAGAAGCTTCTTATCCCCTTCACAGATGTAGGGGGAGGTAGTTTGGATATCAATTCAACTTTTGCCTTATCAACTTCAATACCCTTGTTTGAAATTATATGTCCTAAAACTATCCCTTGTTGAACCATAAAATGACTTTTCTCCCAACTAAGGGTTAGATTGCATTCAATGCATCTTTCTAAAACCAAAGTCAATTTATGTAAGCAATCATCAAATGAGTTCCCAAAGATAGAGAAATCGTCCATGAAAATCTCAATGAATTTTTCCACCATGTCCGAGAAAATGGATATCATGCATCTCTGGAACGTGGCAGGGGCATTGCATAACCCAAATGGCATTCTGCGAAAAGCAAATGTCCCAAAAGGACATGTAAATGTGGTCTTTTCCTGATCTTCTGGTGCTATGGGTACTTGATAATATCCGGACAATCCATCCAAAAAACAGTAAAATTCGTGCCCAGCTAATCTTTCCAACATTTGATCAATGAATGGAAAAGGAAAGTGATCCTTTTTCGTATATAAATTTAGTTTCCTAAAATCTATACACATTCTCCATCCACTGATTATTCTAGTGGGCACTAATTCACTTTTGTCATTTTTAACAACTGTTATCCCAGATTTCTTTGGTACCACATGCACTGGACTAACCCACTTACTATCCGCAATAGGATAGATAATCCCTTCTTCTAATAATTTAAGAATTTCCTTTTTAACTACCTCTTGCATGTTTGGGTTTAGTCTTCTTTGGGCCTCTCATACAGGTTTAGCACCATCCTCCAAGTTGATCTTGTGCATACACATTGTTGGACTAATGCCTCTTATATCCCCTATACTCCAACCTATAGATTTCTTAAACTGTTTAAGCACTTTGATGAGTTCCTTTTCTTGTGGTTTGGTCAAGGTTGAAGAAATTATCACTGGATAAGTTTCTCCTTCTCCCAAAAACACATATTTTAAGTGCTCAGGTAAGTCTTTGAGTTCAAGTTCAGGTGGATTGGCCTCTTTACTAGATGAAGAACTGGGTAGATTTAAAAGTGTACTAGATTTTGTCATCATTTCATTATTGTCTAGTTGTTTAAGGTACCCATTAATTTCCTCATCTAAATCTTCTTCAACCTTTTCAAGTGTAAAAACGGTTTCAAGCTTGTCTTCTATTCTGGTTTGGAAAAAGGTGTTTTGGACAAGATTATCCAAAGGATCAACATCGAATATTTCATCGATGGCAGAAATAGAAGGGAAAGGTGAAGAATCAAAAACTTTAAAATGAACAGTCTCTCCTAAGACTGTCATTATCAAATTTCCATCTTGGACATCAATAATAGTTTTAGTAGTTGCCATAAATGGTCTACCAAGAAATATTGTGTGCTCTCTGTCCAATGCTGGATTTTCTTGCATATCCAGAACCACAAAGTCAACAGGTATTATCAGTTTGTCTACCTGTACCAAAACATCCTCAACTATTCCCTCTGGATATTTAAGAGATCTATCTGCAAGTTGAAGGGACATAGTTGTGGGTTTTAAATCCCTTAGATTGAGCTGTAAGAATATAGAGTAGGGCATCAAATTTATACTAGCACCTAAATCAAGCATTGCTTTAGCAACCTTCCTATCCCCCATAGTTATGTTTATAATAAAACTTCCAGGGTCTTTCAACTTAGGGGTAGTTTGTGCTGAAGTACAGCGCTAGAAATTTCTGATACTACTACTCGTTCATTCAGTTCATACCTCCTTTTCTTAGTGTTCAACTCTTTGAAAAACTTGGCATATGAGGGCACATTCATGATCACTTCTAATAATGGTAAATTGATATTTACTTTAGAGAGCATATTAAAAAGATCATTGAATTGCTTATCTTGTTTGGATTCTTTTAACCGGTGGGGAAAAGGTACTTGCATCTGGTGTGGTTCTGTTGTCTTTTGAATTTTGGGAGTGTCAGATGACCCCCCAATGAGTTTTTCAGAAGGCTTGTTAAGTTTAACACTTGTTTCTCCTTTTTGCGAGATTAGAATATCGCCTTCTTTGTTACCTGAACTACAAGGTAGATTGTTAGAGATTTCAGGTAAACTGGTATTGACTACCTTACCACTTCGAAGGGTTCTTACATCCTTTGCTTGTTCTGGTTGACTGGGCAACTTTCCTGGTTCTTTCTTTTGCATTTGTTCAGCCAGTTGCCCAACTTTAGATTCAATCCTTTTAACCGAAGCCTCCATGGTGTTCAACCTTTGATTAGTCATCAATTGGTTGTCACAACTAACTTGAATAAAAGCATTCAAGCTATCTTCTAAGGTTGGCTTAAAAGATTGGCTTGGTGGGTAAGGGTGGTTGTTAACCGACCTTAGTGTTGGATATTGGGTGTAGGCTGGGTGATTATACGTGTTTGGATGATACCTTTGAAAAGATTGGACTTCCTCTATGGCATCGACACTAGAATCACAAGTATTTGAACAATTATGAGTACCATGCCCAATTGAACAACACACTTCACATACCTCCTGATTTGAAATTTGGTGGGTAGTGAGGAATTGCACTTGTTTAGTCAATTCAGCAAGTTGCAAGGTTATCTCATTATCAGAGCCAACTTCATTGACCCTTGCTTTCCTTCTACCACCTCTTTGTTGGGAATTAGAACCCAATAGCTCATAAAGATTATAGGTTTCCTCTGCGGTCTTTTCTCCTACAGCACCTCCAGCAGCATTATCAACCATGTATTGACTCTGTAGTGTAAATCCATCATAAAAGAATTGGTTTTGTAGCTGTAATGGAAAGCTATGATTTTGACATTGAATGAAAAGGAGTTTGAATCGTTCCCAAGCTTCATGAAAGGGCTCTTCATACATTTGAGAAAATGTTGCTATCTTTGTTCTTAGATCAACAGTCTTTTGATGGGAATAAAACCTACCCATAAAAATTTCATAGACTGCCTCCCAAGTTTTAAGAGAACCTGACTGTAGAGTAATGAACCATGACCAAGCTTTATCTTTGAGAGTGTAAGGAAAACACTTCATCCTAAGTTGATCTTCATTAATTGCATGTAGTGGAAAGGTTTGGACAATAGCATAGAATTCTCGAATGAAATGCAAAGGGTCTTCATTAGGGATACCGTAAAAGGAAGGCAACAAAGAATAATGAATCTTTTTCAATTCATAATTCCTTGCAGCCTCTTGTAATTGGATGCCGGAAGTTACATTGCCAATGATTGGCATTGTATAGTTTTTCATCTTTTTCCGCCTATCTTCAGCATCTCCCATGGTTATTTGTAGTTGAAAATGATCCTCCTCCTATTGTGTATCAACATTTTGCTCTTAAAAAACAATAGTAGATATCTCTAAGAAATATTTATAACTTGATAAAACGTAAAAGCAAAAAGGTGCAAGGAACCTAATTTTTTTTATTTTTTTTTATTTTATTTTTATTTTTTTTTTTAATTTTAACGAATGGACACAATTTTTGAAACAAACGAATTTATTTCATTTGAATTTTATTACACGCAAACTAAAACAAAGGAAAATACAACAATGGGTGACCTCCCATACAGGACTAAAATTTATCGTCTTCTAGTAAGACGTTGCTTGGAGATTGCAGAATGAAAAAATCAATGTCTCCTCTTCATTGAATTCATTTAAGTATCAAATTAGTCTTTGCTCTTTTGCAAATGTTCAACTAACTGTTCAACTTGAACTTCCACCTTTTTGATAGAAGCTTCCACAGAGTCCAACCGTTGATTGGTTTTAGATTGGTTATCCCTACAGACTTGAATAAAAGAATTCAAGTTGTCCTCCAGAGTTGGTTTATTGGGAATGCTTCTTGGAATAGGTGGGTGGAATTGCTGGCCTGGCTGGTTTGAGCTTTGAGTGAAAGGAGGGTTGTTTTGCCTCCAGGAGAAATTTGGATGACTTCTCCACCCAGGATTATAGGTATTTGAATTGGGATCAAACCTTGGTCTCTGTTGATATGCTCCCAACACATTAACCTGTTCAGGTCCAGTTGTTTCTCCTTGATATGGACAGGCTTCAGTACCATGTCCCATGTTGCTATACAAACCATATTGTTCATTATTGGTGTTGGTTTGTGTAGCGAGAAGGGCAACTTGCTTAGTCAGTTGAACAAGTTGTTGTTGAACTTCATTACTGGAGTCGATTTCATGAACTCCAGCTTTTCTCACTCGGGAGCTTTTCTGTTGGGAATTAGCACCCAACATCTCAAAGAGGTTATACGTCTCTGAGGCAGTCTTTTCTCCTATTGCTCCTCCTGCAGCGTTGTCGACAATGAACTGACACTGTTGTGTAAGTCCATCGTAAAAGAATTGGTTCTGCAACTGCAGGGGAAAGCTATGATGGGGACATTGAGTGAGAAACATTTTGAACCTATCCCAAGCTTCATGGAATGGTTCTCCTTCCATCTGAGAGAAAGTAGCAATCTTTCCTCTCAACTCTGATGTTTTTTTATGGGAATAGAATTTTCCCATGAATTTATTGTAAATGTTACCCCATGTCATCAGAGAACCTGGGGGAAGTGACATCAACCAAGCTTTGGCCTTATCCTTTAAAGTGTAGGGAAAACATCTCATTCTAAGTTGATCCTCGTTTAGAATACCGAGGGGGAATGTTTGAACCGTAGCATAGAAATCTCTCATAAAGGAAAGAGAATCTTCATTAGGTAGCCCATAAAAGGAAGGAAGCATAGAAAAATAAATATTTTTAAGGTCATAATTCCGAGCAGCCTCACCCAACTGGATAGCGGCAGTTGCCGTGCCTATTACCGATCTTGCAAACTCCTTCATCGTGGTTTCCCTAACATGTTGGTTTTCCTCCATTTCTTTTGGTTCTAGTAAAGGATTAAGTCTTGGTTCTATGTTTGGCTCAAAAACAGGTTGATGGGTGGAATCCAGTGTTGTTGACACTTGTTTAAATTTATGAATATTATTTACATATGGTGTAAGGGGGTTTCCTAAGGATCTTCTACCACGCATAGACTATTGTAAACGTAAATTTAAAACTCCTGTCAACAAAAATAACAAATTTAAAGAAAATTTAGATGGTATTTAATACAAAACTAGTTAAACCCTAAATTTTTATTTTTTTTTATTTTTTTTTTTTAATTTTTAATTTTTTTTTTCTAATTTTTTTTTATATATATATTTTTATGTTTAAATAACATAATCAGTATTAACCAAGAGTGTTCCCAGGAAAGAATGGTGGTGCAACGGCTCCTTAAAAACCATTTTCCTAGCCAGAACAACGTTCCCAGGAAAGATTAGTGGTACAAAGGCTTCCAAGAACTACTCTCCTAGACAGAACTCCCTTAGATTTTTACTTTTCATGGTATTTAGTTAATTATGTATAAATTCAAGTAATGTTTTTTTTTAATATTTATGAACGGTAATTTTATTTTAGTATTCACGCTCTATTATTTCTTATTAACTTAAACTTTTTTTTTTAAATTTTAATTTTTTTTTTTTTACAATTCATGAACGGTAAAAAAATTTTACTTCAAATTTCAAATTTCTAAAATATTTTACAATTAAAAAAAATTATTTTTATTTTTATTTTTTTTATTTTTTTATTTTTAATTTTTTTATTTATTTTTATTTCTTATGAATTTTGAAATTTGATTATTGTTAAAATATCACAATTATTTACAGCACAAAAATGTTTTTAAAATTTTGATAAATAATTTAAAAAAAACGTTATTCCTTCCCTGACAACGGCGCCAAAAACCTGATAAGCGAAAACCGGCATCGCCGATTCTTGCCAATACTTTGGTTTTAATATTTATAAAACTCTCGCAAGTGCACGAATCATTTCAAAGAAAATGATAAGTATACTCCCAAGGTCGATCTAAGGAAGGAATGTATGTGGTTTTTAATTTATTATTCAAACTTTTAAAAACGAAATTAAATTCTAAACATCATGTCACGATAGTTTGGTTTTTGTGTTCCTAATCTAATAACATAAAATAAACATATATATAGATTAATTAAATATAATCTAATAACATAAAAATAAACATAGATACAAATTCAATAAATAATTATCTAAAAATAAACATATATACAGATTCAATAAATATTTATGCAAATTTTATCATTTATATTAGTGGAGTATTTATGGATATAATAACTAAATTAATTATGCTTGCTCATATTATCTAGGTTATTAAAGATATAAATTGATATTTTATTGATTCTCTCGTTTTTATATAAATACCACCTTTGGTGGGGTTAGATATTCTTTGTTAACTAAATAAATCAATTAACACCTATGGGTTGGATTGATAACTAATTTGGTTAATTAAATTAATTTCTTTTTCTAAGAGATTGAAAATGAACCATTTAAATGCCACCTTTGGTGGGGTTAGACAATTTAAACATTATTCAAGGTGTCCAAATTAAACATAAGAATTTAATTATCCGAGTACTAACTTTCAAGTTTTAAAACCACTATTGAAAACATGTTGTCAATACATTTTCACATAATAATTCTTATAAAAACTTTTGAAATAGAGTTTCACTCTAACTACCAGGCGATTGTACCAATAAATAAAATAGCACTACTCTAAATTAGACAGGATAACTAAACCTTAAAATCTAATTTTCAGGTTTAAGTTTGTAATGAAAAATAATATATTTCTCTCTAACATTCTTAATATAAAATCTTGAATAAAAATAAAATCAATTCATTTTAGAAATTTTTACCTATTTAATATTTCGCAAGCATAACAACGTTATTATTATATCATGTTTACTAAACAGCCAGCATAGTTAAATTTAACCACAGACAAATTAAATATAACATGTAAGAATAAAGCATAAAAATAACTGTAAAGAAAATAAAATCCTTACAGAACTTCGACGCTATTCCCGTAGCTAGAAAACCTCCAAGCGGAATTTGCACTTCCATTTATTGAATCAAAAATCTAAATTATTACAAAAACATTACAAGTTCCTCTCAAAAAGAGAAGAACTCTAAAACTAAGAGAATTGAACTAAAAACTAAGAGAAAAACTAAGAAAAGCTTAGAAACTTAAAAAGAAACTAAGAAAAACTCAAAAACTAAGAAATGAGAGAAAGAAAGAAGAGAGAAGTGTGTTTTGAAGGTGTGATTTGAAGTGAAGGGAAGGGGGGTATTTATAGGTGAGGATGGAGAGAAAAAATGAGTAAAAAAATGTTAAAAAAATATTAAAAAATGTAAAAACGCGTAATGGAAATGCTGCGGTCATTAATGACGTCAGCATGACGTCACGGGGGCGGCTGCACGTGAAAAATGGGGCGAAAAGGCGTTGGGCGCGCAGAGGGGGGCTGTCGCTGCGCGCAGCTCAGCGCGCGTGAACAGTGCCCGTGCGCTGGGGCGCGCGCGGATGGGCAAGTCAGCGTGCGCGGCTGGGCTGCGGGGCGCGATTTCCGTCTTTTTGACATTTTTGACATTTTCGACCCATTTTGTCCAATTTTTCCATATTTGTTGACCTTTCCCACTTATTTATTAATATATTTGTGATGTATTGCTTCAAGTATTCCTCTTTGAGTCTTTAAATTGCGTTTTTAAGCCAAAATACCTGAAAAACAATAAAAATCCCCGTGATTCCGAAAAAGACAAATTTATATAAATATATGATAAAACATATAAATATATGTATTTTTAATCAATTAATGTATATAAAATCATGGTTATTTTAGTGCTTTTTGAGCACTCATCACTTAACGCGGTTTACACATCAGCACGTGGACAAATCTTGCTCATGGAACCATTACCTAGAGTAAATAAGGTATATTCACTTATTGTTCAAGATGAAAAGCAAAGAGTTGTCTCCATGCAAAGCATAGGAAGGATGCCAGAAGCTTCCGCACTTGTTGCCATAGATAGTCATCCACAATATCCTCACAAAAATTACCCACCAAGCAACCCACATCTCAAGTGCAATCGATGCAACAATATAGGCTATAATTCTGAGAATTGCCAAAGTCACCTCAAATGTGATTTTTGTGGTCTTAATGGACACAATTTTGAAAACTGTCGAAAGTGTCTCAAATGTAATTTCTGTGGTTTGAATGGACATGACATCAACATGTGTTGGAAGAAATAAGCAATTCAAGATAAGATAAATACAAGTTATGGCTTCCCTTCCAAAGCTCATCATACTGACTTTCAGGAAAGCTGCTCTGACACAAAGACATCATCTCACAAACTTACATCTGCCCAATATCAAGAGCTCCTTACACTTCTCAATCAATCCAAATCATGTAGCATGACAAGTCAAGTGACTACTTCTTCAGGTAACACATTATGTGCAAATGTTTCTCATTCAGAAACTCGTTGGATTTTTGATATAGGGGCAACTGATCACATGATCTGTTCCCAAAACCTTATGAGCTCCAGCATTCCAGTCACTAATCGGCATGTGCATTTACCTGATCATTCTCTTGCCTGTGTCACACATATTGGCACTGTATATTTCTCAAATAATTTCATACTTCATAATGTCTTGTGTGTTCCCTCCTTCAAATTAAACTTAGTTTCAGTAGCCAAACTAACTCAAACCTCATTTTGCCATGTCACCTTCACTAATAGTATGTGCTTTGTTCAGGACAAATGCTCAGGAAAGACGATTGGGATGGGAACTGAGAAAGTAGGACTCTACTACCTGACTATTACTGAAAAGGCTGGATGTTTCTCCATTTCAAATACTACTTCCACCAACTCTCATTTATGGAATCAACGACTTGGTCATTTATCTAATAATAGTTTGCGTGTAATTTCTCTTTCCATCAACACACATTTTTGTTCCATTAGTGATTGTTCTATTTGTCCATTAGCTAAGCAAACACGTAATCCATTTCCTTTAAGTTCCATCAATACAAAATCACCTTTTGAAATGATTCATATCGATATTTAGGGTGGCTATCACATTCCAGCACTTAATGGAGCACGTTATTTTCTCACTAGTGTGGATGACCATTCAAGATGTACATGAGTCTATCTCTTACATGCTAAATCTGATACACGCACATTTCTTACCACCTTCATCAATTTTGTTGAAACACAATTTTCATTCAGAGTTAAAATCATTCGTAGTGATAATGGACCAGAGTTCTCTATGACCCAGTTGTTTTCTACTAAAGGAATCCTTCATCAAACCAGTTGTGTCTCTACCCCTCAACAAAATGGCGTTGCTGAACGCAAACACCGTCATCTTCTCAATGTCGCTCGTTCATTGCTCTTCCAAGCCAATCTTCCTAAACAATTCTGGGGAGATGCCATTCTTATAGCCACATACCTTATAAATCGTACTCCAACATCTGTTCTCAAAGGTAAAACACCATTTGAAGTCCTTTTTCACAAAATTCCTAGGTATGAACATCTTCGTGTTTTTGGTTCCCTTTGTTTTGTGTCTGTACATCATGATCGACTCATCAAGTTTGATGCTAGATCACATAAATTCATATTCATTGGGTATCCATCTGGGATAAAAGGTTATCGTGTCTACAATCTAGAAACAAGCAAGACTTTAGTGTCTCGTGATGTTATCTTTCATGAACATGTATTTCCTTATTTCACTTCCGATGTCAACACTCTAACTCTATTTCCTCCATCAGAAGATACTATTTATGATGACATACCTAACATTCGCCAATCAACCAATCCAAATACATCACTTGATCATACACCATATGTCCTTCCAATAATCAACTCAGACACTCTTCATCTTCAAAATTCATCTCCAGAAACATCATCATCAACTTTTCCACCACACATAACTCCTCCAACACCAGTCACACATAGGCATCGTCGATCCACCAATGTTCCTAGCTACCTTCAAAAATATCATGTAAAAGCTTCCTTTCCTTCTCGGTCCTTCCTTTCGTCTCACTTAGCATCATCCAAAGACAAAGGTACTTCTCATTCTTTATCTCATGTACTTACATATGACCAATTATCACCTGCACATCGTGCCTTTGCTACTTCTATTTCCATTCTCAGGGAACCAACCACATTTGCTGAAGCTTTCAATGATCCAAAATGGAGACTTACCATGAAACAAGAACTGGATGCTCTTGAAACTAATGGCACTTGGATGCTTCAACAGCTTCCTCCAAACAAGAAACCAGTTGGCTGTAAATGGGTCTACAAAATCAAGTATAATCTTGATGGCTCTGTGGAACGATACAAGGCTTGGTTAGTGACCAAATGATACAGTCAGATTGAACTTTTTGACTACCAAAATATTTTTGCACCAGTAGCCAAACTTCTCACTGTTCGGCTTCTCCTTGCCGTTATTGCTATTCAAAATTGGCATCTTCGACAACTCGATGTCAACAATGCTTTTCTCTATGGTGATCTTCATGAAGATGTCTACATGTCCCTTCCACCTGGATTCGGATGAAAAGGGGAAACAAGAGTATATAAGCTACATAAATATTTGTATGGACTCAAACAAGCCTCACGACAATGGTTCATCAAGCTATCAACAACACTTAAGCTAGCTAGTTTTAACCAATCCAAGTATGATCACTCACTGTTCGTCTGAACCTGTGGTAATTTCTTCTCTGCTCTTCTTGTCTATGTAGATGATATAATCATAACAGGAAACAATGTACAAGACATTGAAGAAACTAAGAATCATCTCATGAGACAATTCAAGCTTAAAGATCTCGGTGAATTAAAGTATTTTTTGGGCATAGAAGTTTCACGTTCCAAGAAGGGAATTGTTCTGTCACAACGCAAGTACGCACTTAAAATATTGGAGGACATGGGTTATCTTGGTGCCAAATCTGCCAATTGGAACAAAATTTATCCCTCAGTAAGGTTGAAGGGGAATTCATCAATAATCCCACATCCTATCGAAGACTTGTTGGGAGATTAATATAATTGACCATCACAATGCCCGACTTAGTGTATGTCGTGCACATTCTCAGTCAATATATGGATAAACCACGTCAACCACATTTGGAAGCAACTCAACGAGTGCTACGATATGTCAAGAACATACCAAGGCAATGTCTCTTTTTCTCAACAACTAGTTCATTACAACTAAATGCTTTATGTGATGTAGATTGAGCAAAATGCACAGATACACGACGAGCAACCAGCAGATATATTTATCAAATCCCTGAGTTTTCTACAGTTCTCAAGCTTACTTAACAAGTTAGGAATAATTAACATATATTTTAACTTGAGGGGGAATGTTAAAGAACTTGAGATCCAGCTTGTGACAACCAACACACTAACTGGAAACAGTCACCAGCAATTTGGTGAGAAATGATAGGTTGTCTAAGAACATGTTTCTCCATAATTGTGTTCATTTTTAATTATTATAATTTTGTTTTTCTTTTGTATAAATATGTTAAAATATTAATGATAATATTAATATTGTGGTGATAATAATATTTTATATATATCACGATATCAAAACGTTATATATATATATATATATATATTACAAAATTATCATTTATATTTATTTATTAAAATTTGATATATATATTTCGTTAAGTACAATGGACTCAGATGTCTTTTTGTCCGTTTCATTTTTCCGATGCTGAAGTAGCTACTCAGTTAAAAAATTGAAAAATTAAATTATTATAATTTGTGGTATGAATTTTATACTATTGTATTATAATTTATGAGATAAAAAGTTGCTTTAAAATTTTTTACAAACATATTATAATTATAATTAATATATTAATATATTAATTTTTTATTAATTATAATTATTTCAATTTTATTTTATTTATTAATAATACTATGTAATATTATTCCAAACTTTTATGTTTTTAGCTAAGTGGTTTCTGATTACTCAGAATTTTTCTGAACCCACGCTACTTAAGATTTCAGAATTAGATTCCATTTCAGTAGTATTTGTATTTGGAGGATAAAAATATATTTTGTGTGCGACAAGTTTCTCTCTGTAATTAGATTTGTAACTAAAAGAATGTAGTCTTTTATTTATTTTTTCGTAGGAAAGGACAAACGGGCTTTAATTTTGACTGATATTCTATTTTTATTTTGTTATATATATATTATATTATTTTTAAATTATCTTTATTTAAATTATTAATATTTATTTAAATCAATTAAAATTAATTAAAATACTGTTATTATTTAAATCAATTAAAATTAATTAAAATACTGTTATTATTCAAATAAAATAAAATAAATAGAAGTATTTTTAAAGATATTAGTTAAAAATAAGGATAAAAATATCGGTATTAAGTTGCATTTCGAAATTTACGAGTGGACTACTCACTACTATATTGAAAGTTTCACCAAGTTGCTAGTGAATTTTAAATCACAATATTTATTTAGGTTGGGTTTGATATAGATTTGTATTTATGATTTAAATAATTAATTTTTTTTATATTAAATTAAAAATCATTGTTATTTGAAAAAAAAATTAAAACTTTACTACTCGTTTTTGTAATTAGTTTTATGTTAAATTCTGTTTTCTAAAAAAAAATTCCTTGGTAATTTATTTAGAAAAAAAACCCATTTGGTGAAAAATTATATTTTCTTATTTTATTCTCTCTTAAATCATAACAACTAAATGTAAAATTAACTAATAAAAATAAATAAATTTAAAATAAGATTTTTAAAAACATTTTTTAGTTTTAAAATAATAAAAAATATGTGGCAAAATATAGTTAAGTTCTATTTACTTAAAATATAAAAATGTAATTAATTATTAATTAATTTTTATTTTAAAAACTTGAGTTTAAAAAGTAAAAATTAAAAATTCAGTTAAAAAAATTTAAACTTAAAAAGATAATTGGTTTTAAAAGATTGCCTCTCAATATACAAGTTTTTTTTTGGATAAAGTGTATTTATACGTATTATTTTCTAAACTTTGAGTGAGTGAATATATATATATAGTAACTTGCAATTAAGGCATATAATAAGAGTAATTTTATGTGTACATAGTGTGATACAAATACCCCATACTTACTAATTTTTTAATGATTTATAAAGTTGGTTCATTTATGTCTTCTTTATCTTAACATTAATATGATTTTATTTTTATATATTTTTTACTTAAATTTTTGAGATAATAGATACTTTTTAAAAAATATCTATTTGATATAATTTATCATTTAATTAAAAATTATTTACGTATATTTGAAAAAAAATTCATTTAAATGATAAATTATAATAAATTTATACTTTTTTTTAAATAAATGTGCCACTGAGATATAATCTTAAAAATCTAAGTATAAAAATATCAAAAATAAAATCATTATACCATTAAATTAACTAACCCTTCATTTATTGCAGTTGTAGGATTGGCCATGCGAATGTTTCATCTTACCATTCAAATAGAAAATGAAATTATTACAGAAAAAAAATGGTCTGAATTCTTCTATTAATATATAAACGAAGATGTCTGAAGTTGAGACATACAATTTCGGATTTTAAAAAAAAAAAAAAAAAGTGGGGACCAGCTTAATTTCAACCTGACAATGATCGAAAACTCATAAGGAATGAACCAACAATTCGTTTTTTATACCTCTAAAAGAAGTTTCTATCTTGTGTCGTTTGCTTCTCTGTCCTTCTGTTTCATCTAACATTCAAGGTACGCACTTTTATATACTTCAATAATATCTCCTAATTTATTTATTTATATATGCTTTTAAATTAATCAATTAATTAATCTCATATTAACATTATTTATTTGATAAAAACAATTTCTAAATATGTACGTTAACTTTTCCATGAAGCGTCAGACTCAGACTCACGCACTTTGAGTCGGTTTCTCTCTAGCCCTAAAACTAGTGTGATAAAGAAGCATATCATTTATAATTGAAGCTAGGGATTTCAAATTAACAAAATCGATGGGCCTTTCTTGAAAAAGCTTCTTCTTCTTCTTTTCACTTCTAGATCGTTTTAATCTTCACAAATCCATTTGAAATCTTAAGTAGTGTTAGCGAAGATTAAATTTATAGTTTCTCAGTGAACTACTTAAATTCTCCTCCTGTTTCTTCATAGACGTAGCAGTGGACGAAGAAACCTTTCATCTTCAAAGGTGGTGATATATACAAATATTATTATATCAGGGTTGACTCAAGGTAATTAATTACTCCTCATATTAGTATTAGATAAAAGTGCTACACAAGTTTTTTAAGTTAATCATTTATTTGCTTGATTACAAAAAAAAAATTTATATTACATTAATAATTCTTTTATTAAAATATTATTATTTATCTATATACTAATTAAACGTTATTGAAACACGTATCTTTAATAACTGTATAAAATGACAACTAATATAAAAAATCACAAAATATTAGTTTTAGTATTTTTTTTTTTTTTTTGAAATTTTCACTTTTTATTTAATGTTGATTTTTAATTTTTATTGAAAATTAAAATATATATTTAAATAATTTTTTATTATAATATTATTATTTTTTATTTTATTTTAAATATTTTATATTAAAATTTATATTTTGATCACATTTTAATTATTTGTCATAAAATAATAATATTTTAATATAAAAATTATTAAAATAATATAATTTTTATAATTAAAAATTAAAAGATATTATTTGTAACTTAAACGAACTCAACTATATAAATAGGCAAATGTCGTAGAATTGTAAATTTGTAATGGCAACTCAATCTTAATATTAATAAATTAAATTTCAAAATATGTACGGTACTTTCCTTGCCTTTGCATCTTTAAATTAAAAAAAAAAGCCTTTTGCATCTTGTTAAATAAATAACAAATTAATGCCACTTTTAGATTTGTATTATTTTATTTTTTTTAAAATAAATTATTTGTGCTATATAATATATAAAAAATTCGCATAGATCCCTTGAGTTAAATTAAATGTGTCATTTAATCTTTAAAAAATAACATTATTTGATAATTTATTTAAAAAAAAAAGCCAAAAGAATGAAGAAATATTTCTTACTAGTATTTTGAACAAAATAATATTATTTGCTTAATATTTTATTCTATTGGCAAATAAAAAAATAATTTTTTAATATAAAAATTATTAAAATATTGAGTACATAATTAAATTTGTATCCTAAAAATAAAATAAAATAAAATAAATAGTAAAAAAATTCATTCTTTGATATTTTTTACAAAATATAAAGAAACAACTAATATCTATTATAATGTAAGTGATTAATTGATACAAAACTTATAATACAAAGGAGTTTTATAGTAACTTGGCCTATAATATGTAATATGTGGATTGATTTGTTTAAAATAATTTTTTTTTAATTAATTATCAAAGTAAAAACTTAAAAGATAAGTTTACTTTCTTGTTGGTTAACTTTTAGAATAATTTATTTGTATTTATGGAATACATATCATCAACCTTAAATTTTATATAAAATTTTAAATATAATTTCTTTTATTAAATTAGATAGGAATCATGATTTCATTCCTATCTAAACTTTTTTTTCTTACAATTTTATCTTCACCCCAAATATAACCCTAAACTCAAATCCCAGATCCCAAATCCCAAATCCCAAATCCCCAAACCCAAAACCTAAAACCCAAAACCCAAAATCTCAAAACCTTAAACCCCAAATCCCTAAACCCTAAACCTCAAATCCCTAAACCCTAAATCTCAAATCCCTAAACCTTAAAACCTAAATCTCAAAAACCCTAAATCCCTAAACCCTTAAACCTCATATCCCTAAACTCCAAATTCCAAATCCTAAAACCCTAAATCCAAAATCTCAAATTCTAAAACCCTAAACTCTTTTTAGAAAAATAATAATTTTAACCCTAAACCTTAACCCACAAATATAACCCTAAACCTTAACCCACAAATATAACCCTAAACCCCAAATCCTAAATCCCTAAATTTTAAATCCCAAACCTCAAAACCCTAAACCCTATTTAGAAAAATAATAATTTTAATAATATATTTCTTTTTAATTAAGTAATAATTATTTAGAAAAATAATGATTTCAATAATGTATTTTGTCTGACGAAAAAATAGTAATTAAATAACATTATTTGAATTTTACTGAATGTAAGGGTATTAAGGTAATTTACAGCTTTTTTCATTCCATTCTAGTAGCAAATCAGATACTATAATCCTGATTCTGAGCTTGATTCCAATAGTCAAACCAAACAACATTATTTTCTTTACATTCTATTCCATTCTGATTTCGATTCAATTATATGAACCAAAGTCACCTCTGGATTAAGTACTTACTGTTTATAGATGAAAACTTAACAAAAGAGATACATAGAGTTTTCTAACTTTTATGACAAGGGGTCAAAGTTTAAATTGCATTTAATATGGGCAATCATGGAAAAGAAAATAAATGTTTGTTATCTATATTATTATTACTCTTAAAATATTAACATAATTTTTGTTTACTATATTTCAACAAAATATATATATATATATATAACTGTAGGTCAATGGTTTATGCACATTGTTAACAAAGAGATGTTCTCCTTCGAACATTATTATTATATATGAATGCGTACTTGTAAATATATAATTATTATTTATGAAAAATAAAGGTTTTACTTTATAGAATTCATCACATCAAATATTAATTGCGCCCCTAATAATATTATGCCAGTTAATTAAGACACTTCCTTAAAGGTCAAGCCTGCCAATGCCATGGACCCAATGAAGGAAAATTAAATTTCCCAGCAGTCGTAGCCCATTATGGGCCGCCCATATTAGTAATAACCTGTCTTTCAAACTATTACATAGTTAAGAAAAGAAAAGAAAAGAAAAGGAAAGGGAAGGAAAAACAAATTGTCTCATGTTTTTGTCTTCTTTTGTATTTTTCTTTCCTTTTTCCTCCTTTGATTTTTTTTAAAATTATCATTTATTTATACTTAACATCACTATGTATGTATGTCTTGCAAGGACATGTAAAAGTTTTATCGTTCGAGTCCTAGTTAGTGTGAATTTGAAATAAATAAAAAATCACTACTTAACGGCCAATCCCAATTCTTTCATTTTCTATTTTTCTTAGCTTTTCTAAATCCTCTCATGCAATCTTAATTGGCACCATTTTCCTTCTTTCTCTGAAAGTGCCTCATAAAGCTTATAATCTGCCATTGTTGCTGCTCCATTTCGGCAAACCTTCAGTTTTTATGTGTATATATATATTCATTTCTCTAAGTTCAAGAATCATATTACATTTTTCTTTTTATATTTGGTATAAATAACTAACTTTAATATTTTTGTTTTGTTTTGAAAGATAAAAACTTCAATTGATCGTCATGGCATCAAATACCATTGGTCGGCCTAGAACAAGGTTGATGAACGAAAATGCTGTAAGGGAGATTTGGTGGGAGAAATTGAGGCAGGAAGGTAACGTTAAGGCTATTGAGTCTAGCAAGAGGAAACTCGAAAAATTACAAACTAGGAGAAAGCATATGTCTGATTCAGAATCTGTTCCTTCTGATCCTGATGATCCTGAATGGAATGGAACAAGTAGTGAAGATGATGACCATTATAATGTTCAAAAAACGCATGGTTCAAAAACTAAGTATTGGGAATGTGTTCCTTCAAAAAATAAAAAACTTGGAACCCCCAATCAATCTTTACATGTGATTATTGACGATGATTCTGAAGAGGAACAGGAAGGGAGGAACATTGATTGTGATGAATATGTTTGGAAAAAACAACCAAGGAGAGCTAGGGATAAGGGGGTTAAGAAAGAAGTTAGGGCGTCTAATTTTTCTGACTATGTTTATGAATCTGATGGTGAATATGAAACTGATAGCAGTGAAAGGAGTATTGAGGAGGGTGGTATTAATGATAGTCAAGAGAAAGAAAGATCGAGCAGCTCACGAGTTGGTTCAAGAAATGGTAAGAAAAAATTGGAAGATGATGATTCTAGCTTTGTTGAGTGTGATGATTTTGATGATGAAATGAAGGAGAGGAAACCAAGCAAAAGATGGCCTAAGAAATCTGGCAGCAAGATGGAAGCTGCAAAAATTCTCTTGGATTCGATGGTTGAGAATTGTTCAATTGAGGAGACTGAGGCTGCAGTATTGGGAGAAAATGATAGACCAAAATCTGAATTTCACATTTGGAATTGAACCACAACCTGAGAAATCCGTGTTGGACTTAGAAATGGAAAGACTTTGGGAAGAATGTGAGCTTGCTAAAAGAGCTGGGGAGATGGATGTTGAAAAGCCCATGGTACTTCGGATTTTTTATAGCATTAAACCTTGAAATTAACTGCTGTTTGTGAATGTAGTGATGAGAGGCATATATAAATTAGTTGCACATGTCCAATTAAAACCTTGCTTTAAGTGCTTGTGCTCTGTGAGTGAAATTGAGTGTATATTGCTATGATATGCAGAGTGAAGCTGGAGTTGGAGATGTTTTTCCTCAAGAGAATGAAATTAATAGAGCTACCCTTTGTGCTTGTGGCAAACACGACCTCTATCTTGATGAAGAAATTGGATACATGTGCAAAAATTGCTCCTATGTTCTGGAGATTAGACATGTTTTACCCTCTTTTGTAAGTTGAGCTCCTTGTTTTTACCATTATCTATATATTTCAATTTAGATGATTTATTCAGTTTAGTAGCATGGAGATTTGCTTGTTTATAAAAATACTAGTAAATCCCACGTGCCTTGCACGTGAATTATACTTTTTCTTTTATTTATTTTATCTTTGTTTAATTCTACAACATGTTTGAAATTTATAAGATATAATGATAAGTAAATAAATAATAATAAATTAATTATTAGTTTTTGAGTTAATTAAAGATGCATATCCAAAAATTAATATGATAAATATTGTTAATTAAACTTCTTGAATTGGGGAAATAAGGTATCTGTAATTATTTTAAAATATAAAGATATTTTGTCTATAATTATTTTAAACTATTTTAAATTTTTATATACAGTATAGATATAGATTCCTGTGAATCTACTTCTTTTCAAATGGTTTGTAATGTCCAACACAAGTTGAAATTAAGATTTAACCCAATTAAGTCCTAATGAATTTTATATATATTAAATTTTAATTTCTGTAATGGGGTTTTGTTAATATAAAATTTGATATTGATTGATAATATTATTCTAGACATTGAACTTTGAATGATGCTCAGCCATTTTAAAGATCTTTACAAGTCAATTTTATACCTGAAATGGCTGGAGAATTAAGAGCTCTAGTTCTTGTATTAGTCAAGTTTATGCTCTCTTGTAGTCTATGCAGATTAACTAAATCATTAGAGGAATTGTTAATGTTGAGATTGTTACAATACAGGGTAAAAATCCTTTTGGAAGAACATATGTAAGAGGTATTGCTACATATGAACAATCGCTGCTAGATCGGCTTCAAAATATTGGTTCTGATTCTAATATTGGCTTGGACTTTAGGTCTTCTGTGGAAGGCACGGTGTGGGATCTTATTCCCGGCACCAAAAATGAGTTGTTCCCACATCAAATTGAAGGCTTTGAATTCATCTGGAACAGTATAGCTGGTGGGATTCAACTTGAGAAGCTGAAGGATCCAAGTTGTTCTGAGACAGGGAGGGGTTGCATCATATCTCATGCACCTGGGACCGGGAAAACCCGCCTTACTATCATGTTTCTCTTGAGCTATCTGAACTTATTCCCAAACAGCAAGCCTCTAATTATTGCCCCTTGTAGTATGCTACTCACTTGGGCACAGGAGTTCAAGAAATGGAAAGTTAAAATTCCATTTCATATTCTTAACAATAATGATGTGTCTGATGAAACAAACAGGACAGCTCTTAGCCTTCTCGCTCGATCTGGATGTTATTCTCAAGGAAAGATAATTCGAATGGTGAAGTTGTACTCTTGGAAGAATGACAAGAGCATATTGGGGATTGGTTATACACTTTTTGAGAAACTTGTTGGAGTGAGGAAAAGTTTAGGTAGTGACACTAAGCAAAGAAGTGATAAAAATGAAAAACTCAGAAAAATCTTACTTGAAACTCCTGATTTGATTGTGTTTGATGAAGGACACACAGCTAGGAATGCAGAATCACTTATTTTCCAAGCTTTGTCCAACATCAAAACCGAGAAGCGCATTTTGTTATCCGGAACTCCTTTTCAAAACAACTTCAATGAGCTATTCAACACATTGTGTTTAGTCAGGCCTATGTTTGCTGAGAAGTTTGAATCTGGAGAATGGGCTTCATTGACTAGTGCTATTAGCAAAGCAACTGATGATGAAGATCACAAACTTAGGCAACTAAGAGCTTTAATAGACCCTTTTGTTCATATCCATAAGGGTACTGTACTTCAAGAGGCTCTGCCAGGGTTGAAAAACTTCCTAGTGATATTAAAACCAACTGAACTCCAACAAGTACTTCTCAGGAGTATTCAAAAGAAAAGGCCTTCACTTGAAATGGAATACATTGAGTCATTAATATCTGTTCACCCTTCTTTAATGTTGCTGAAAAGTGGTAAAAAGGAACATGTTGTTAATGTTGATCAGTTGGAAAAACATAAACTGAACCCTGATGCTGGAGTTAAGACAAAGTTTCTAATGAAACTAATTAGGCTGAGTGAAGCTATAAATGACAAAGTTCTTATCTTCAGTCAATACATTGAGCCTCTATACTTGTTGAGAGACCAACTAAAGTCACAGTTGAATTGGAGTTTGGACAATGAGGTACTTTTTATGGATGGAAAAGTAGCTCAAAAACAGCGGCAACTCTTGATGGATATCTTCAACGAGACATCGAGTAAAGCAAGGGTTTTACTTGCATCAATCAAAGCATGTGGTGAAGGTATAAACCTTGTTGGAGCTTCAAGGGTGGTGTTGCTCGACGTGGTCTGGAATCCATCTGTCGAATGGCAAGCTATATGTCGTGCATATAGGCTTGGACAGAAGAAAGTTGTGCATGTTTACCATCTCTTCACATCAGGCACAAAGGAAGAGAATAAATTTAGTAGACAAGGCGAAAAGGACAGATTGTCTAAGTTGGTTTTTTCTTCTTCGGAGTGTAATGAGAGGCCAAAAAAACTACAAAGTGCAGCTTCATTAGGGGATAGAATTCTAGAAGAGATGACTGGGCATCAAAATCTTAAAGATATGTTTGAAAAAATTTCTTACCAGCAACGTGAATATAATTCGATCGAAACTTTTTCCTTGTTATTGTAATAGCAACCTTAGCTTTTTTCTAAGTAAGTAATTTTGAAACCTATAGTTTGAATGCAGATAATGGGATTTCACTTGGTTCATTTTGGTTTCTTTAAAGTTGGAACCTTTACCTGGATCTTTTCAATGAAACAGATCCTGCAACCAAAGTTTATGACTTTGAGACTAATATGTGTAGGTCCTGTCCACGTATAACGGGGAGTGGAAGAAAATAAAAATATTAGTTGAAATCATATTTGAAAATAAAAATATTGTAATCATATTTGAAAATAATAATGTTACCTGCAATCGTATTTGACAAATATATTAAATATTTTTGTGATTAAAATTTGGCTAATTACGTAACCAATTTTTGGTCACGTAAGGGATAGGTAATGTTTTTGGCTTAAAGAAACACATTAAAAAAGAGAAGCAAAGTAAAATCAAATTAACAATTTACTTTAATTAAAAATAGTATTGTGTGAGAGAGTAGATATTGTGTGAGAGAGTAGAAGAGAATATTTAAAAAATATATTTGGGATATTTTTCTAAAAAATGAGTGAAAAAATAATGAGTTTGGGAAACATTTATATGTCATTATTTTGGATTTATCTTAATTTTTTTGTATTTTCTCTCACTTTGTACCCATTAATTTTATTAGTAAAAGAAATATTTTTTTGGAGTTTGTACTAAGGACGTAGCACAAATTAAAAGATAAATCGCGTTAAATTGTCGGTATTATTATTTTATTCTATTAAATTTATTTTATTTTTACCCGTTGTACCCCAACAAGTGATATTAGAACTAGTCTAGTAAAATTCTAATTAAGCTCTATGATTACAGTATAAACTTATCTGCCACATCAGAAAAAAAAAATTATTATATCTAAAGCGTATTTATTTGTAGAAAAATAAAACACAACAAAAAAAATGTCAAGTCAGAAAGTTTTAGACAACTTTGAATGGGAGAGTAAACATCGGACTCTCTCCATCAAAGTTCTGTTCATCCTCTCAGTTAAACCATTCAACTACGGTGTCTTTAGAGGTGTCATTTGATGTTGAATACCATGCTTTTTGCAGTAAGCATGAAAAAGTTCTATGTATTCTCCATTATTATATGTTTGAATACACTTCAGCTTCTTCCCAATCTCTCTCCCAATTGAGACATGAAATTCTTTGAAGATATCCAACACCTGATCTTTTGTCTTCAAAAGATATACTCACGTCTTCCTTGAATGATCATTAATAAAAGTCACAAAGTATTAAGTACTACCAAATGACTTTTGCATTGGTCCACACAAATCTAAATGAATTAGATATAAAATATTATTCATTCTCGAAGTAAGGAAACTCTTGAAAAAAATTCGGTTTTGCTTTCCTACTAGACAATCAACACATTTTTCCAAATATACTTCATCCATTTTGGGTAGTATCTTCTTCCTAGCTAGACTTATCGTACATTTTTCACCTATGTAACTAAGTCTCATATGTCATTATTCAATTGCACTATCTTTCTCCATGTCATTACTATGTTAGTGGATAGCTTCACTTACATAATATACAAAGTTGTATGCTTATCACCTCTAGCCACTACTAAGGAGTTTTTGTAAGTTTCCATTTGTCATAAATGAAGAAGAAGGAGAAGCAATATCCTTCATTTGTAATTTTGCATATAGAGATCAAATTCAGGCACATATCTGAAATATGCCTCACATCCTTCAAAAATAGTTTGTTTCCATTCTATGTTTCCAAGCAAACATCAAGCCTTCATTTTTCATTCTAACAACACCAAGACTTTCAGGTGTGCATGATGAGAAAAATTCTCTACGCGATGTAACGTGAGTTGTAGCACCACTATCAATCAACTAGTTCGTCTTGTGTGATGCAAGATTGACAAAATCTTCACCATAAACGATATTGAACTTTTCTATGGTATTTGTTTGCTCATCATCACTATTGTCATCTTTCTTCACTACTCTTCTTATGTTCGTTACCTATTCCTTCTTGAACATCCAGTAAAATTTCTTGATGTGACCTTTTTTCTTACAGTAATGGCATTCAACATTGACATATTTGTTTGATTTGTCTCTGCTCTTGCCTCTGGGTTTCTGCTCTTAGTATTGTCTCTTTCCTCTGGACTCTGTGATAAGGGCTTATACTTTTGAATCTTTCTTCATGTTCTGTTTCTCATATGACAATAGGGCTTCTACAACAACTTCAAACTTCATCTTGTCTTTCGCATAAGTTATATTTGTTGTGAAATGATTATATGATGAAGATAGTGATGACATTAACATCACATCTTTTTCTTCATTGAATCTTGGTAAGTGACAAAGCTTATTGTTGAAATTGCTAACATGTTTCATCATTCTCACATTATTTTCTTTTCTTATCTCATCTACCTCATTTCACAAATAAAATTTATTAACAAAGTTCTTTAACGTGTACACATTTTCTAGAATCTCTTATGTTTCTTTTACAATCTTGCAATTTTTTTATTCAATATTTTAAAAGATAATTTTTTCGCTCATCTTTAAGAAAAATATCCCAAATAAATTTTTAAAATATTATCTCTCACTCTATCAAACACAAACACTGTTTATCATCAATAAATATGATTCATTTGACTTTACTTTGCTTCTCTTTTTTGGTTTTTCTCTTTAAGATAAAAAAAATTCTATTTATAAAATTATTAAAATTTATATAAAAATTTTAAGCCAAGATTGACATTTTAAAACTTCTTTTACCAATAATGATTTACATAATTACTTTTTATTCATTATTTATTGTCTAAAACAATAATTAAAAAAATATAAATATTGTAAATATATAGTTAAAATGTATATTTCAATTCAAAAATGTGATTATTTTTAAAAATTATTATAACTAATTAGAAATAAAGTTATAATAGTTATTTTAATACTAAAATTATAATTTATCAAAATTAAATATATATTAATATTTTTTTTATACATATAATTACATAAAAAAAAATAGTTTCATATTGAAACACTACACTTTAAATAAATATATTAAATTTTGTTTATTCTTATGTATATATAACTTTTTTATTTAAAAACATGTTTTAAATAACTAAATAATGTAAATAGATTTCAATAATTTAAATAATTTATAATATAAAATATATGTTATATTAATATTTTAATATTTTTAAAGTTAAATAAAAAATAAATCATTAAACAATAAAAAAACTTAAAATCATAACCAAGTTATAATCTAAATCTCTTCCAAATCACGAAACATGAGTATAATTATTGTTATTAACATAATCATTATGTCTCTATCACCTATTCGATATCAGTAAGACTAGTATTCATAATTATTTAAATATTTAATAACATTATTTTTAATAAAAAAAAAGTTTATTTTACCTAAAGATAAAACTAAAACGACTTGTCACATTTCAATAGAACACTTATTACAAATAGTCTCCTTTTTGTAACAAACATATCTCACAACATAATATTTATACCAACCATATAATATCACATTAATTTAAAATAAATAACAATTTACTTTTATAAATACTTTTATAAAAGATAACTTCACCAATAAAAATTGAACATAAATCTTTGAAATAGATTTCAATAACCCTTCAAAAAGGGAGTATAAAAATCTTCAAAAGAAGATTATAAAAATAACAAACTTCTACTACCAGTTATTCATAAGGGTAACCATCAACCAAACTTACGAATATATTAAGTGAAATATTCCTATAAATAAAGTACCAGTTCTCCCCCTGCCATTACATTAGTATTTAAGACTCGATCGCCGACAATTTAATGCTTCAATTCTCAGTAGAATTGTTCAACTAAATTTTCAAAATAACTCCAATAAAACTCATAATAAAAAAACAACTCCTTATATTAAAAGAAAGAAATTAACATTAAAAAAATATTATTTTTATTATTATAAATTTCAAGATAATTAATTTTGTAATTTTCACTGCTAATTCTGCTGAAAGACAAATGGAAGAAGTAGATAAATTTACTACATAATTCGGCACTTCGCAAGTTGAAATATACAACTTGGCAACTAAAATGAGGTTAAAAAGGGGATAAAATTATCAGTGCATAGGGACACTAGCGAAAAAATCAACAATCGAATGTCTATAATAAAAACTATTTCAAATCACAATATCCCTCAACGGCTGTGTTTCAACTGATAAATCTACCAAAACAAAAATGCAAAATTCGGAAAAACAAGAGGGCTGGGCTAGAGAGAAGCTGCTTAACTCTCAGTCTGTTCCCTCAACCTACGAATTGTGCTCCTAACAGTGACGGCACTGGCAGTGCTACACAAGCAGAAAAATAAGCAAATTAGTCATGTTATTTGGCAAAAGAACAAAGTATACATGAAATAAAGAACAAAGAGTCATGCTATTTGATAATTGTGAAAACTATTTACGGAAAAAGTTAAAATAGGGGAGAAGATTGTTACTTTAAGGTGTAAGCACCACCAGCCTTCACTTTACCGCAATCCTTGCAGCCCCAAATTCCGACAGCCTTTCTCTTCACAGCATACTGGACAAAATAAAATATGATAACATCATACTCTAAAACTCTGCTAATGAAGAAGACCTCACAAAAAGGATAGAATGGCATCAAATTGACCATACAAGCAAAGTAAAAAATATTTACCTTGCCGCAGAATTCACAGAAGTATTTACTATGTTGGCTGACTTCCATCTTCTTGATCTGCTTTCGCAGACTGGCACCATATCGAGTGCCTACATTATAAGGCAAAGTACATAATCTTAGGAAGTCAGTCCAGTAAGTGCAGTCATATGTCATTTAAAAATTAATATATAATGCATAAGTATCTTATGTATAAGATAAGATGTTTCCATGGGAATATTGATATTGAAATAAGGAAAAGGTGCATTATTATGGTAACAATTGAAAAACTAATTTTAGCCAAGTTAAAAAAAGGAATCAAATACCAAATAAATCTAAAATCTTTACACAGCAATCTCATAAAAACTTCGGATAATACATTTCAATTATTAGCAGTTTAAGCAAATAATCTCAAACGTAAAGAAAAACCAAACCTTTTCAGATGTAATTGGAAAAGGACAGAACCAATTGACAAATATCAAGCTGATAGAAGTACTTTCAAGTAATAGATTATTGGAACTTACCGTATTTTCCAACGATACCCGCCTTCTTGGTTCTCTTGGTCTACGCAAAAAATTAAACAATTGAGGGATGTTACGGATCCGATCAGGAAAAAACTGGACCGTTCCAAATTATATCAACAAACTTATATTTTCAAGAAAATGGAAGCATTACTCAGATACTTGAAACAAATAATCTTTTTTTATCATTCTTTTTTTCTTTCTTATATTTGCTCAAAGTCCGACCTCCAAACTAGTTTGCGAGACATTCTAAAATAAACGCGAAAGCTAAATATTTAAGATGAAATGGAAAATTAATTAGAGGAAACCGTTTTGCGAACAATGATAAAGAAGAAAAATCAAACCCTCGGTCCTTACACAATCTCCAAATATATAAATCGAAACAATCCAGTGACAAAATTACATGTTACATAACCTAAAAACATAGATGGGTATTCGAGAATGTAAATTGTAGAGTTAGAAGATGAAAATTGAAGAAATGAGGAGAGTACCATGTTGCTACTACGGCTTGGATGGCCTCTGACGGCAGCAACAACTGGGTTCGAGAGAAGAAAATGCAGAAACCCTAGTTTTACTTTTAGGTTGTAATCGTTTATATTGCGTAAAACGAACCGAGTTTAGAAAGATTTAATTTTCTGGCCCGAATAGTATTTGTTTAGTAATTGGATTGTAGATTGGGCTTCGATGTTTTGATGGCCCATATAGAATTGAAGGCCCAGCTACAAGTTCTTTTTTTTTTTGGATAACTTTTCTTTATCTTTGAAAATGTAATATTTTTATTTTTAATTACTAAATAGTAAATATCCTCATTTCGTATATAACGTAAATTTTTGATTGGTTTAATTTCCAAGGATTTTGACAAATTTAAAAAATATCAACACACTTTAAAGATATGTTCTTTTAAAAAAAAAATTCCATTTTTTTTAAAATAAATATATTTTCATTATTTTAAAAAATAAATAAAGTATTTTTATAAAATAAAAATTGAGAATATGTATTAAATACATCTTATAAAATTTGAATACATTTTTAACATATTTATAAATATGTGTTGAAGATATATTTATATAAATATTTTAAAAGATAAATAAGTATTTTTATAAAATAAAAATTGAGAATATGCATTAAATACATTTTTAATATATTTATGAATATGTATTGAAGACATGATAATAAAATGCAAACTATAAGAATTTAAAAATAAATAAACTTAATAAATTTTAGAAAAAATAATAAAAATAATATCTCTAAAATTTTATTTTATATTTAATGTTAATTAATTGAAATCCATTTAGATCGATTTAATGTTAAACTTCATCTAATTAGAGTGTTATTTTATGTAATTTTCTTAAATTGAAAAAATAACAAAAATAACACCTAGAATTTATAATTATAAAAATTATACCTTTATATTTACCTTTTACAATTTCAATATTAAAATAAGGAAAAAAATCATAAATCATCTTATTTTAAACGTTGTTCAATTACGTAGTTTAAATAAATTTAAGATGAGACAAATAAACACAGATGAAGAAACTTTTTTGGGGTTCTTTTCTCATAGATGCCATGTACAAGCCTGGACAGTTTTATCCAATCACTATGATACATACAGAACTACCTAATTTACATACAGGGTAGAAACACCAAAAAAAAAAAAAAAAGGTAATATTAACTTTGGTGCCTATCTTTGCTTTAATAATTCTACAAAACACTTACTCATTCTATGTACATATAGAAAAAGAGAAACCAAGCTGCTCCTCATTCAGCCATTCAACACATGACTGAATGCGGTCCCATGCAGGTAACTCACATTTGCTTCGTTAGAACAGCAAGTGCAAGGGGAAAAGAAAAAGGAGAGAAAAAAAAATTTATGCCTCGCGATAACCGTATAGCATAATCAGCTCGTTGGCATTTCCTAAACTGATTGATCATCAAAGATCATACTTCTATTGGTGTATCATCACTATTACTATGATGCATCTGCTTTTGAACAGCCTTAACAGCAGCGACTCTTGCTGCATTTGCTGCTTTATTAGCTGCAGCTACAGATTTATTCACCCTTTCTTCCATTTTTGGCACATTATGTGCTCTCTCAGCTGCTCTTCTTGCTTCCTGCTCAAAGGAAAAAAATTCATTAGAAAACTCATCCAGCTAGTATAAGGTTCATTCATCTGACAAATTAATACTAGCAAAGGCAATCCAAAATAATAATAATTTCATTAAGTTTGAAAATATTAATAATAATAGTTACCTGGACTGCACTAAGAACTTTACTACGAACAACAGAGGTGGGAGATCCAGATTGAGTATTTGGAATACTGAAAACATCAAGAACTCCATTCTGCCAATGCCCAGATTGTGTTTCCCCATTTCTGAAAGTGTACATACCAAGCCCCTGCATTCTCCCTTCATGCCAGGCACCTTCATACTTGTATCCATTTGCAAATTGATACACCCCAAACCCATGCATCTTGTCAACAAAGTACTCTCCAGCATAGATATCCGCATTTCTGCATTATCATCTGAACCTATTAGTAATTGTCCAGTAAATAAGCAAGCCCCACATGTATAAATTCTGTCCATAATTAACTCTCTCCATTATTATTTGTTTGGAACATAGAAGATACAATAAGTTAGTATATCAAATTTGTTAAAACGCAGTAAAACCTCTTCACAAACAACAGGAACATTGGATCTAGCCACCTTCATTACATTTGTGATAATGAGGCTTAAGAGAAAGGATATGTAGTAAAACAGCCTATAAGAAAGACATTATCAGTTAGAGCTTGGGAGATAAAAAGAGCTTTTGACTCATATCGCAACAACTTAAGCTGTGACCAACACACTTTAACTGTTTAACATGGTATGGGAGGAGGTCAGGTGTTCAAACCTGTAACTCCTATTATGTTTAATGAGGTGTTGGGCTACAATGTGTATAAAGTCGTGCAGTGTTAGAAGATAAATGAAACTTTGGTTTATATCCCAACAACCAACAAAAATCATGACTTAAGATTTTAGAAGGATTGGGGACAGCTTTTAGGATTATTTGTGACTTGAGATAATCTAACATTATCAATTAAATTAATGAGGATCAATATATCAATTGGACTAATTCCTTTCATGAAAGCTTCATACGTCAAAACTCTTAAAGGCGATGACACAGTTGCAATGCCCTGTAGGCCATACATACATGAGAAAAATGGAGTATAAAATCCCAGTAATGTCTCTACTTAGAAAATCCAAGTATCAATACTGTGTTCCAACAACAAGGAGTTATTGTCTAATCAACTTCATCATCTATAAAAGAAAATAACAAATAAACAGAAGCCTTTACCTGAAATGATAATGACCAAGTCCATGTTTGACACCCCACTTAAATTCCCCAACATAATGACTACCATCCACACAAGTATGAACTCCACAACCATGGCACTGCCCATTAGACCATTCGCCAGCATAAACATCACAAGTGTAGAATCTGAACACCCCAATTCCATGCTTTAAGCCCTGTCTGTACTGCCCATGGTATCGACTCCCTTTAGCCCAAGTTTCAACTCCATAACCATCATACTTCTCATTAACCCAATCACCCTCATACCTCCCACTCAATTGATAGTAAAAAACCCCACTTCCTGAGCATTTACCCTTATGGAATTCACCCTCATAAACATCCCCGTTACTATAAACCTCTTTCCAAGGCCCTGAATTAGGCCTTTTCTTTGATTTGGGCTTCGACCCAATAGACCAAAGAACTGGTTGAGAGGAAGCTTTTGAGGTACAACCGGATGAACAAAACTTACTTGGCAACAAGCGTGTAAAAAACAAGCGAATATCTGGTAGGCGCAGGCTTATAAGATAATGGGAAATCAAAAGGGCAGCTGAAAACGAAATCAGAGATAGCAAATCAAGGATTAAACAGCTGTAGCGATTGGAAATTAAGTAGTAAAGAGAAGGCATGCCGAGAAGGATAAGCAAGCGAAAGTGTACCCGAAGCAAATGGGCACAATGCAAATGGTGGACAATTTTAAGAACCAATGATCTCGTAGCAAATGAGATGATTCGAAAAGGAACAGAGCACAGACGTTGCGGGGAAGAAGGAGAAGAAGTGGACTCGATGTTCAATACAGAGTTGCGATAATGGGAAAGAGAGGACAGAGTGGGTGAATGGAGCAGTGTTGAAGGATATTGAATCATAATTGACCTCTTGTGTAGTTCTGTAAAAAAAGGATGTGATATTGAAGGAATAATAGAGCTGGGTTGCTCATGAATTAGCTGGGAATGGATGGTGAGGAGTTTTTGGTGGATTCTAGCAGGTGGGTTGGTGATTTTGAATGATGAGACTACTCTAAATTGGGTTTGCTTTAAAAAAGAAGTGGGGTTTGATTTGTGGGTCAATTTGAGACTAGTGTTGGGTAAAGATGTGGAAGTGTTTTTGTGGGAAACAGAGATGGATAAGTGTTGGGACAGAGTTGAAATCGGAATAAACGCCTCAACTTGCTTCTCCGGTTTCAAGTTCAGATTTCTTCGGATGCATTGCATGCAGAAATTATTCTTCTTTAGTGTCTCACTGAGAATAGTTGTGATTTTGGGTATATAATAAATATTGGTTGAGAGGACGAGGTGTTTAGCCTCTTATTTCTTCCCTAAAAAGACATTTTAACCTCTTTATTTTCAAATATAGCTTTTAGTATAATAATTTTAAAAATATATACTGACATAATTTTAAAACTAAAATATATATATTTAAGATTATAAAATTAAAAATATTTAAATTAAAAGTTACCAAAATTAATAGGCTTCTTTATAAGATCACTGATATTTCGTTTTTTTCTTCTTGTACATTACTCATTCCAAACGTATGATCGAATAAAATGTAAACAAAAAATGAAACTATTAAAAATTATAATTATAATTTAAATCCATTTAATGCTAATAAAATTATAATAATTTAAATTTCATTTAATTAAACTTGTTTAATATTATAATATTATTTTTATTATTATTTATTAGTTTTTGTAAAAAAAAATTATATTTCATAAAAAAATTATTACAATTTAATATAAATATTGATTCATATAATATAATTTAATTTAATCTATAATAAATAATTTTGAAATTAATTTATTATTGTAAGAACTATAGGTGTTGGTTATTTTTGTGGACAAAATATTTATCTGTAAATTTGTTTTTAGGTCTGCTATCAAGTCTATCAAGAAAAATCAAACAAATAATCGAGTTCCATATAATTGTACTTCAGGTATATCTTTGATAACTACGACACATAGGATTATATTTATGCTTATAAATCTAAAAAAAATTAGTGCTAAAATATTAAATAAGATATGCTAAAAGATTAATATAAGATATATTATAAAATAAGATATGTTAAAAGATATTAGATAAAATATACTCTAAATTATAGTTGAAATCTTTAGCATAAAAGATAGTGTAAAATATATTTTAAAAGATATTAGATAATATATACTCTAAATTATATCTGAAATTTTTAGCATAAAATATAATATAAAATCTATTTTAAAAGAAATCTATTTTAAATAGGAGTCTTCTTAATTAGTGAGTATTATTAATCATATTTGTAATAGAAAAGATATTAATCAATTATATATGAGTTATCTTAATTAATGAGTATTACTAATCTTATTTATAATAGAAAATATATTTATTAATTACATAGGATTAAGGGTTTTAATTTTTTCTATAAATAAAATTCATTCTTCATTGTTTCAATCAACCATATAAGAGCATTATTTTAATCTTCATAATTTCTCTCTCTTGTTTTACAAATATAATATCATAATTCTTTAGGTTTCTTTATTTAGTTAATTTATTAAATATTGTTGGTTATGTTTGATTGATTAATAAGCTTAATTATTTTATGATATTTTGATAATATGTTCTTATGGCTTTTTCTTTATTTTTGTTCTTGAATTGTTAGATCAAATAATTATTTTTGTCATATCATAATTATTTGATTTGATTATTAATCTTTAAAGAAGTTATTTTTATTAAACTCGTGCTTCATATTTTTGCTCTAGGATTTGTTAGTTGATTTAATTTAAATGACATATGTTTTGAATCATCTAATTATGATTATTTATTATTAAATCCGTCATAGAACACACATAGGTACTTGTGTTTTTGTGCTAACTATTTTGCAGTTACTTCGAGAAAGTATATGATTGGCAGGAAGCTTATTTGAACGTCGGTCTAAAAACCTCTCACGTTAATATTGAAAACTGTGAAAATAGAGCAAGAGCTCCTAAGTAAAGTACATTGGGAGAATATCCTAAAAATGGTAGCATAAAACCGAGTTTGTACTTGAATATTTGATTTTCATAATGGAAAGTTAGGTGGTCCGGTAGACCGATAATTTTCTTCATAGGTCATGGTTGTGGCCTAGGTTATTTCTACCTAAAAATATCGTGTGATATTATTTTATTTCCTCACTTATTTTTACACACGATTGCATATCTGGTTGTTTTGTTTAAGTTATTAAATTATAAATTAATAAAAATTAAAAATAACGTATTCATTCTCTCTGAGTTAATTAGCTCTGTAATTTATAAAATTTCAATTATTATATATATTTAATTTTATATCTAATTAATAAGTAAAACTTTAGATATAAAAAGCATGCTGTGCATACCGTTATTAAACACGACTTATTATGTCTTTTGCGTACAATATTATATTGAAATGCGTTGAGTTAAATATAAAAAAAATTATAACAAATTTAAAATTACATGATATAATTTTACCCATTTGTATATTTTAAAAATTTATCTGAATATGTTATTTAAAAAAACCTTATCAAGTTTTAAAAAGCTTTACATTATAAGTAATATTTTATATGACATGTGATAATTTTGTTAATAAGACAAAAAGAAAAATCTAAATCACTTTAAATGTTGTTACTTCGGTCTCACTAACCATCTAGGGATAAGATCTAAATCAAAATATTTTCTTTCAAAAAAATAAAATAAAAAGTCAAATATTTTCCTCAAAATTAAGCAACTTTTTTATGTGGCAGGGATTGGATTTTCGTATGTGAAGCTGACTCATTGCTTAGTATCCAATACGTGGTATTTATTAAATTTCTCATTTCCTAATGTGCCTTATCCTAGTCATTGTGTTTCGGCAAACATGTTATTATCCTATCCAGCTTTTTCTTTTTATTTTACGCCATTGTCCTTATCACAGATATTTCTTTCTATCATGTACCGTGAATATCATCCCTAAATAAGAGGAAAATCATTCATGCTATTTATTAATATTAGTACTCTCTTTCTCACTTTTTATCTTTTTTAAAAATAAATAAATAAACAGTAAAAATAAACACATTTTATCACATCTTTATGCCCAGAAATGAAGTCAGAAAAAATTTCTTAAATAATTTTTTTTACTATTATATTACAAAACAAAATTTAAAAATTTTCATTAATATTTCATTGTACTTTTTCTGAAAATTATTTAAAATAAAAAATATAATATAATAAAACTCATACATAAACATATTTAATTAATTAATATTATTTTATAATTAAAAATAAAGAAATATATTAAAGTCTAAAGTATTAATATAATTAGGTATTAAAATCTAAAAAAAATATTAACAAAATACTTCAAATAAATTTAAAAAATTATTAAAATAAGATATCAAATAATATTATGACATAATATATAAATATAAATGAAATATATGTATTTAAAATTAAAACTAAAAGATGATAAAATAATATATGTCAAGTATTTTTTTGCCCATATGTCACTTATTATACATTAATCTTATCATAACATAAATGGTTATATGGTTATGATAAATAATTCTAATATGTAATAATATATATCGTGTTCTATGTAAAAAAAAATCTTAATTTATTTATAGTAAAAAAAATTATTTTATTTTTATTTTTTATTACATATCTAATTAATAATCTATATAAATGTAGACATAATTACTTAAAAATAAATAAATAAAATAACTTAAATTATAAATATATTAAAATTTTATTACTCACACGTACAATAACACATATAAAATAAAAAATATAGGTTCATTTAACTATTTTTTAAGAAAAATTCAACCGAAGACTTCATGTAACCTCGTGTAGCCCCTAGTATGCTCTTTCCTACTATCATATCAAAGATTTCTCATGAATAAAAGTACCTTTACTTATTTGTGATAAATTATTCATTTTTTGAGTAAATAATAGTGCATTATTTTATACAAACAATGTAATATTTGTATAACTATTTTAAAAAAATACATATTCAATAATTAATAAAAATAATAAATAATATAATTAATGATAAATATTTTCATAAAAAATATAAATCCTTGATTGGTTCCACTTAAAATGCACAAAACATAATCCCAGATCATTAATGTCCTTATATATTATAAAAAATTTAATTGTATAATTTTTATAAAATTATATATATATTATAAAAGAAGATCATATTATATAGAATAGAAATTATATATATATATATATATATATATATGTAAAAATTTAATTATCAATAATGGGTGTGCTTAGTTAAAATAATGTTTTTGGCTTTTTTTCTAATTATGTGATTTATATAAGAATTTAATTATACCATATATAAGATCTATCTATAAAGATATCATCATTACACTGAGAAAATAGTATACTTTGGAAGAAACCTATACAGTTTTGGAAGGGGTTTTGATTGATTAAAAAGAAGAATATGTTTCAACTAATATGCTCTTACGTATGATCATACATAACATAGAAAATCACACTTAAAAAGGATGGATAATTAGCTAAAGTAATAGGTGTTGTTGCAAAACTGATTACAAAAGATGAAAAATTAGTCACCTTAAAATTATCCTTTAAAAAGGTTTGTTTGATACCCAAAAATTGCTCGGCAACAATCAGACAAGTAGAGAATGTTGAGGTGAACTAGAAAAGTTTGGGTAGAGTTGGATCTAAATGTTGACTAAGTAAGCGTCTTGAAATAAGATAAGTAGTTATAAACCCTGTACACTATCCCTACGGGGGTGGTGAAGGGAAGGCCATAATTGGAAGAAAAAATCGATAACTCATTGGAGTTATCCTGCATTTGGAAGAAGAATTAGAAAAAGTAATAAATATAATAATAATATGATTCTTTGACATCATAGTAAATAGAAGGTGAAATAAAATTTGTTTTTTACTCTTTCCATTATATTTATAGAATAGATATTCTATTTTCTTAGAATTCTCTACATAAAATCTATTTTTTAACGAGCGAATGATGAAAATTGAACCCGCGCATGGTGGATTCATAATCCACTATCTTGATCCACTTGGCTATATTCACCTCTATATTTTATTTATTACAAATATTTCAATCTATACCATTCAATATTTTTTTTCTAAAATAGAATACAATATAAAGAAACTTTTATCCTTAAATTGAAAATATAATATTCAAATAGAAAAATAGAAAAAATGAGTCAATAATTGTGGCACATTCACTAAAAAAACTCTTTATAGCAAATCATTTATTAAGAAAAATAAAGAGACTTAATACAAAAAGGGAAAAAAGAAATAATGATAACTTGGTTCCAGGCATCTACCATTATACCTACAATGATTGAGCATACTATAACTACTCATAATGAGAAAGAGCATTTACCCATTTATATAACAAATCGTATGATAGGCCATAAATTAAGTAAATTTACACATACTTTAAATTTTCGAAAATATGCAAAAAATGATAACACATCCCATCGTTAATAATTTATTACTTAAATTAATATAATAAATTTTCTATATTGATAATAAATCATCAAAATTCATAATAAATAATAAAACTCAATAGAATTACTTAACATATTTTTATCTTTTTTTCTTCCTATGTTTCGGTCATCTTCCCCATTACTTAGAAAAGGTGAGACATTGGCTCAAGTACAAGATACTATCATTATCGCCTAAACAATTAGACATTCAACCCGTAATTGCAACGATCCAATTGAAAAAGCGGAGCTCTACCAACTGACTTATATCTCTCTGAGTTGAGGCATGTATGAAGGAGTCAAATGCTTATTCTATTCTTTTCTTTGGCACAACTAAGTCATCCTATACTTGAACCAGAGACTTTGCACATAAAGAAAAGCATCACACCTACAGTCCAATCAATTGAAAGAGAATTAATAGATCAAAAATATATCCTACATTCATTCATGAAGGTACTCCTAATAAGTTAAAGACCTTATCAATAGGTCTTTCATCTTGCAAATAATATCTTGTCGAGGTAAAATTTTGGAAATAATATACTCATTTTCATATCTTCCAACTACTTTATCACAAAAAATATATTCTTGTGGTATACTCTATTTTTGGCTAGAAATATAATGAAATTATTTTTCTTATTATTTCCTCGAATCCCGTGACTAAAAAAGATGTTCATTTCTTAAAATATCCTATCTATATAGGTGGAAATAGAAAGAAAAAAAAAGGGTCAAATTTATCTTGAGAGGAGTAAGAGTAACAATAATGTAAGAGAATTCCACTTTTAAATTCTATAAAACCCGCAATTACCCCTTACATAGGTTCCAAAGAATATCAAGCAATAACTCATTGATTCATTCTTATTTTTATTATTCGATTTTCTTAATTCTATTATTTATATCAATTATGAAATGTAAAACTCTTGAATAATCTACTTCCCTTCTAACTATAACTTCAAAAGGGGTTATCTTAGAGTTCAAAAGGGATTTATTTATCTATGTATCATTTTATTCAATCTTTTAGGTCTCTACTTCATCTCAATGGTTATGTCACGATATCCTTAAAACTGCCAAGTGTACTTATTCCAAATTTCATATCAATCAAATGATCATTTGTTGCAAAAATATCTCGTGATGATAAAAATATATTGTTCTGAGGTATATCAAGATCCAATCTATGGTTGATATTTCGTCGACCTATCCTTCTTAATTCACACATTTGTTGAAATAATTTCTTTTGTAATTCCTTACATAAGGATTAGAAAAATACTAGATCACCGCTTACATAAGAATTTTTTTGGTAAAACTCTAAAATGATATTTTCTTTTATCAATCAAGAAGGATAATAAAATTTCAAGATAACAAACATTTTCTAAAATTTCGCTTAGATTTTGATGATAGAACTAGAATATATATTTTATGTTTCCTACTCACGTATTCCTGAATCTGATAATCTTTCATTTCAAATAAAAAATATTTTTTTATTTAATATTTAATATTTAATAATAAGTAATGATTTAAAAATCGTAAATATTATATTCATTATAATAAATTTATTTATTTATTTTTTATCTAAGATTCACTTGTGAAAATTATATTGTGACAAAATAATTATTAAATAATTAAAATTTTAGAATTATCTAATACAATAAAGTTTTAATAGAGTGAATATATTTTATCATTTTGAAAAAATATTTACCTTAATAATTATAAATTTATTATTAGATAAAAATAATTATTGAATAATTAAAATCCTAGAGTTTAGTCATCTTAGCCAATAAAATTTTAAGAGAGTAAATATTTTTATTATCTTCAAAGAAAAATATCAGCATTGTACCTCACAATACTTAAGTTGTTTTTCATACTCTCGTTTTTTATAAGATTGTATTTTCAAATTTTAAACACGGGTTAGTGTGTTGTATGTGTCATTAGTATTCTAAAATATTGAATCATTGTTATATTTATGAAATTATTTTGATTCATATTTTAAGAATTTGTAAAACTTAAAAAAAAAATATTTGAAAAATATTATATTTTAAAAAAATAGCGTAATTTCCTCGTATTATTTTCAATTAATTGTATAATAATATTTAGAAAATAATAACAACATAAGTCTATTAACTTACCAAAATAAATTTTTACAATTATTTTTATAAAAATAAAGAATTTATACTATCTCACCTAAAAGGTAAAGAGATTAAAATATAATTTTGTTAAATACAATTGACGTAAACTACCTTCTTTTCATAATAATAAATATACATTATCTTAAATTGATTAATATCATATTATACTATATTCTTTGAAAATAATAAATTCAATTTATAATTAAAATAATTAAAATATGAGCAAAGTATGTTCATTTAATATATATATATATATTAATCAAGCTGCAAAGTAGTGATTTTAATTTGGGAAAAATCTTAAATGACCATTAGTATTTAAAAAAAAAGTATTTCTTTTATCAGGTTGTTATTTCAAATTGAACAATGAGATTTTTAAAAATCAAATTTAAGTAGAATCTACAATAAAATATTATTTTTTAATAAAAAATAATGATTAATAATGACAATTTTAAACCTTATGTATAAAATAGGTCCAAAATATGTGATAAATTTAATTAAATAATATTCAATAATTAATTTTTTTCATTCCTTACTAAACGACCTAATGGCAACTCTTCCTCCTCTTCTTCTTATTTATGACACCTAACGGTGAGAAAACACTATGGTTTTGCTAAAAATCATAAAAACCATACAATGGCCAACATCAAAACTGATGCCATAAACACCCCTACAATCAATATATCCACCGTGAAGTAGTACAATGCTACTCGAATTATCACACAACGCCTTACATCAAGTTCTACGTTTGAACAAAGTAATACAATATATTTTAATTACGGTACAACATTACAAAATGTAAGCATAAATTAAAAGAAAGGGGTCAAAAATGTATATTCATGCCTACATGCATACCATGAGTTTGTTCAAATTTACTCAACAATAAACAAATTTTTAACCAATTCAATCCAATAAAAACGATACACCCTATTAAAAACAAACTCTTTAAATTAATTTTGAACTTGTAAATTTGTTTTCATTTTTTTCAATCAACAAATTTTATGTGAATTTTTATTGATTCAATTTATAAAAAAAATTTGATTTTTCCTAATAATAAATCTGTAAGTGTTAACCTAGTTATTTTCAAAGTTGATTTTTAGGAATTTTTGTTAGCTTATGTTTTGAATAAATTTCCCTAATTTAAGGGGAGTGTAACGAGTGGTATGTAATGATTGTTTTCTTTAGTTTCAATGTTTCACCGAAGCTTTAGGTCTCAAAAAATCTACATCTAGGAATAGCTAAAAACGTGGTAACTTTCTTGTAATCAAAAGACTTATATAAAGACTGATTTTTAGTTTAATAAATCAAGCTTTTATGAGTTTCAAAACTAAAAATAGATTAAGAATCAACTAGTACCTGACAAGTGGTATCAGAGCCATAATTTTCAGTGTTGTTCGTAAAAATGTCAAGTGACAAAGATAGACAATTGTGCATTCCTAAGTTTGACGGGATTATGAGCATTGGGCAATGCTCATGAAGAATTTGTTGCGTTCTAAAGAATGGTGGCACCTGGTGGAGTCAGGGTTCACAGAACCACAGAGAGAAGATGTGCTTAATGGAATACAACGCACAAAGTTGACTGATTTGAGGTTAAAAGACCTCAAGGTAAAGAACTATCTTTTTGCTGCCATTGAGAAATCCATTTTAAAAACTATTCTTCATAAGAACACAACAAAAGAGTTGTGGGATTCCATGAAGTGCAAGTATCAAGGGAATGAAGGTGTTCAGCATGCACATTTACAGCGCCTGCGAAAAGGCTTTGAAGTGCTTGAAATGAAGGAAGGAGAGTCAGTGATTGACTATTTTCCAAGGGTGATGATGGTAGCAAACAACATGTGGAACCTTGGAGAAGATATGACAGACTCCAAGGTTGTTGAAAAGGTCCTACGAACCATTCATGAGACATACAATTATATTGTGTGTTTAATTGAAGAGCCGAAAGATATCAACACACTTTCAATAGATGCACTAAAGAGCTCTCTCATGGTGCATGGACAGAAACTTCGAAAACATACTAGGGAAGAGCAAGCACTGAAGGCTGCAGTAGGTATTAGGGAAGGTAGAAGTGACAAAGGACGAGGTAGAAGAGGATATCAAGGAAGAGGTAGAGGAAGAGGCCCGGACAAAGCTCTTGTGGAATGTTTCAAGTGTCACCAGATGGCTTGGCACAAGTAATCACCTCTATTTACTATGTGCTAGAGTTAAAAAACAATTTGTTTAGTATGGGGCAGCTGCAACAAAAGGGGTTAACTATTGTCATAAAAAATGATGTGTGCAAAATCTATCATTCGGTGAGAGGGTTGAAGTTAATCATGGCAACAAACAAGATGTTTATTGTAGTGGCATTGGTTAGAACACAAATTGCAGGAAATGCCACATGTCTACAATCTGTCACAGAAGATCCAATGCAACTGTGGCACCATAGATTTGGGCATATCAGTCCAAAGAGTATGAGAACTCTCTATTACAAGAAGATGGTACTTCAAATGCCAAAACCCAATGTTTCAACCAGGGTATGTGAGGTGTGCATGAAAGGAAAGCAACATAGAAAAGTCATTCCAAAAAGAAGCATTTGGAGAGCAACACGTCGACTGCAACTTGTGCACAGTGATATCTGTGGACCTATAACACCAGCCTCTCATAGTGGGAGAAGGTACTTGATTAACTTCATTGATGATTTCAGTCGCAAAACTTGGACCTACTTCTTAACAAAAAAATCAGAAGCTCTAAGTGTGTTTGAAAGGTTTCAAGCTAAAATAGAGAAGAAATGTAGAGACTCAATCACATGCATATGCACAGATAGAGGTGGTGAGTATACCTCGAAGGAATTTCAATTTTTTTGCAATAAGAATGGAATAGCAAGGCAACTCACTGCAGCCTACACACCTTAACAGAATGGTGTGGCTGAAAGAAAGAATCGTACAATCATAAACACGGTACGGTGTATGCTGATTGGAAAATCCATTTCAAGAGAATTTTGACGAGAAGCAGTAAATTATGCAATTCACATTTTAAATAAGAGTCCATTAGTGGCATTGAATGAGGTAATTCCAGAGGAGGCTTGGAGTGGTCACAAGTCTTCGGTAGACCATCTCAGAATCTTTGGAAGCGTCAGCTACATCCATATACCAGATGTGAAAAGGACAAAGTTAGATGAGAAAAGTATGAAGTATATCTTATTAGGATTAAGTGAAGAATCAAAAGCATATCGACTCTACAATCCCGAAACAAAAAAAATCCTAATTAGTAGAGATGTAACATTTGTAGAAAGTGAGGAATGGAATTGGAAGAAGATTGAAAAAGAAAAAAAAGTGATATGTTGGAGTGGAAAGAAAGTCAACCAATATCAGCAGATGAAAGCGAAAATGAAAGTCAAATCATTGATGAAGATACCCACATTGAAACAACAGCAAATTCATCACAAGACACAACGAGCAATGAAAGGATTGAGGGCTTAGTTCAAGGGAGGAATATACGAGAACCACAATGGATGCAAGATTATGTGACAGAAGAAGGGTTGTCCAAAGAAGAACATGAAGAGCAAAGGTTTGTAATGTTTACAGCCTTTGAAGATCCATAGACATATGAAGAAGCTGTGAAATATCCCAAGTGGAAGGAAGCTATGAAAAAGGAGATAACAACTATTGAAGACAATGAGATATGAGAACTAACAACTCTACCAACAAGAGCAAAAATGATAGGTGTAAAATGGGTGTTCAAAACAAAACTCAATGAGAAAGGAGAATTAAGTGAATATGTTTATGTGGATCAACCAAGAGGTTTTGTAAAAAAAAGGGAGAAGAAGACAATGTACAAACTCAAAAAGGCTCTATATGGACTCAAACGAGCCCCTAGGGCTTGGTATAGCAGGATCGATAAATACTTTAGTCAAAAAGGGTTTGAGAAATGCTACTATGAGCACACATTGTTTGTAAAAAAGGAAAGTGAAGACAACATTCTCATTATAAGCCTATATGTAGACGATCTTATTTTTACTGGGAATAATGAAGCTATCATAGAATTTAAAGAGTCTATGATGAATGAGTTTTCCATGATCGATCTTGGTAAGACTTCCTTGGAGTAGAAGTGGGGCAAAGAGAGAAGGGGATCTTTATCAACCAAAGCAAGTATGCAAATGAAGCGTTGACTCGTTTTGGAATGAAGGATTGCGATCCAGTAAAGAATCCAGTTGTCCCTGGGTGCAGATTGACAAAAACTAGTGGTGGCACTGCTATGGATGCTACATTGTTTAAATAATTGGCTGGAAGTTTGAGGTACTCTATGCAGGTGATCTAGATGACAGAAAAAACACCTCAGGGTTTGTTTACATGTTGAGAAATGGAGCTGTGTTTTGGGCATTCAAGAAACAACCTGTTGTAACCCTTTCGACAACTGAAGTTGAATTTATTACGACAACCTATTGTGTTTGCCAAGGAATATGGTTGAGAAGAGTTCTTGAACAAATTGGGCATGTTCAACATAAGTACACTACCATATATTGTGATAATAACTCTACAATTAAACTATCAAAAAATCTGATCTTACATGGAAGAAGCAAACATATACATGTAAGATATCATCTTTTACGTGAACTATCAAATGAAGGTAATGTGGAACTAATATATTGCCATACTCAAGAACAAATATCTGATATTATAACAAAATCACTAAAATTGGAAACATTCTTGAAGCTTAGAGATAAGATGAGAATGTGTTCAAAAATAGAGTAAACTGATTACATCACTATGCAATACAGTTTAAGAGGAAATGTAAATGTTAACTTAGTTATCTTAAAAGCTAATTTTTAGGAATTTCTGTTAGCTTCTGTTTTGAATAAATCTCCCCGATTTGAGGGGAGTATAGTGCCGACTGTTTCCTTTAGTTTAAATGCTTCACCGAAGTTTTAAGGCTCAGAAAATCCACGTCTAAAAATAGCTAAAAACATGATAACTTTCTTGTAATCAAAAGTCCTATATAAAGGTTGGTTTCGAGTTTAATAAATCAAGCTTTTATGAGTTTCAAAACTGAAAATAGATTAAGAATCAAATGTACCTACAAAATCAACAAAAATGAGACACTCCAATTGTATACAAAAATCATGTACTCCTTTTATAGTATAAAGAGAACATAAGTTTAAATTAAATTTACTATTTAATTTAAACATAAATTATAAGCATAAAATACATAATTGAAACAAAATTTATGTGATTAAATATATACTAATATGACTTACATGTTTTTATATAATACTTACAGGTCTAGTTCCAAGTAATCAACCATTAATATAAATAAAATGCTTATAAGACAAATACTTCTAATTTTTTGGATTTTTAATTAAATTATAATATAAAAATAAAATAAATAATATTACTAATAAATTAAATCAGGAATATAAACATTAAAAACCAATCCAACCCATCGGAATTTTTACAACCTAATAAAAGAGAAAAAAAAAACTGAACTATTTGCGTTGCAATAGTTCCAATTAAATGAGTTAGTTTGAATGAGATAAATTTTGAACACCCTTGACCCCCTCCTCACACAAACTCTTTTTTAGCCAGTAAATTTTAACATTCACATTTTCAAGTCTCCAATCCAAAATTTCTACCTTATATCACGGTGACATGTTTATTTGACTATAAGGCATTGGCTCAGAATAATTAATAAATAAATAAAAACCGGGGTATTTTGTAGCACGAGTCAATGTAAATAAAAGTAGATTTAATCACATCCATAAACGAACACAGAAAAAAAATAGCATGATGATTTTTACATGCACGTCAAGCATGATCTTAGCAAAATTTGATATTTTATTCCAAAGGCCAAGCATTTTAGATGTGTATGAACTATGAAAGCAATTTATTTATTTCTTCCACCGATACCTAAAGTTCACTTCACTCCAATTTCAACACTAATGATTGTGAAAACTAATGACTTGAAAAATATCACTTACCAAGTGAGACACGAAGATATTGTCTGACCATACAAAGAAATTCGTATAATTAAGAAAGCCAGTCTTAAATTCCAATAGTCACATTAAAAATAAGTAAGGTGCAATAAGGTACTACGAAGTATGTCAAACTTTACCAGAAAGGAAAGACTTGCAAAGGAGCAGCTAGCTAATGCTGAAAAATCAGACACGCTTGACTTAGGCTGCAAACTTGATTTATCATCTCCATCATAAGATCATGTTTCCATAAGGGAATCTGAAATGCATCGAGTTCATAAGCATATCAGCGGCTGGATGGAAGCTGAATAAATAACCCTGATGAGAAAGTGAAGCTTAATTTCCCACATCATGGCTTGTGAATCTTGAATCCAAATACTCTAGGAACAAAGCCCTGTAAAGGTTTTTGTGGCTTCAAGTGCCCATATGTCATCAAGAACAGGTTGGGAAATGTTGTTCCGAAATAAGCTCCATCAGTGTCTGGACATGGTTAAGGAAACTTATTAGAATAAACAAAGCAAAGGACCATGAGCAGTTGATCAATGTGAAAAAAAGACAAAATCCATGGTATGTGCCATACAAAGAAAAATGAAGAAAACAGACACAGCATGCTTCTACCCTATAAAACTGTAATATAAACTCATACAGTTTATTGAATTACTTTTGCACATAAAAAATTTGTATGAAAAAATAACTAATGGTATTGTTACAACTATTTTTGTTACTGTGATAACAAAAACGTATAAAATGTCTACTTTACCCTCGTATTACTTACACCTTAGAACCACTATTATTAGATAAAGTTGTCATTAATAAATTATTGTTATCGTATTAATAATTTGTATTATGCCAATATCACTATCCAAAAGAAAATAAATCTAATTTTGTATTTCCTAATATATAGTTTTGACTATATGTTCAGCTCAAAGGGACATCAAATGGCGTGCATCAAAAAAAATAAAATAACAGCAATAAAACCAGATGCTAAGCCCAAATAATAATAACAATAACAATTAGCTCTTGAATCCTTTAATGACAACCAAAACCACACTCCTCTACAGCTTTGCCCTCACCTTGCATAAACAAATAAATAAATGAATACTAAATTGGTAAATAATTAAATGCAGCAAGTTGTCAATCCAATAAAAAAGGATACTGCCTTGATACTTAGATCGAGGGTAGTAAATGTCCTCGCATTTAGGGCAGTATATCTTAACCGTGCTTGATCTAGGAATGTCTGACTGACCAACTGGGAGGCAGGGTTGGCCACAGCAATAAACTCTAGGACATCTACCAAAATCATAGGTCTTGTACTTGTCTAGCTGTAGATGTTTTGAAGTATTTGCAGTCAGAGCCCAAAATTTATGGTTGTAAAACATGAAATTTTTAAAATAAGGAATCAAGAACAAAATCTCACCATTGCAGACATGCCTTTGCTCGTTAAAATGTATCGAGCATGAATCAGACCATAAAGCATTTCAGCTGCTGATTCAATTAATTCATTTTGTTCTTCAGTAAACATGTCACCTGCAAATTAAAGCAACCTAAATACGCATCCTTCATTGTTATAAATATACACCCATAAAAAATAAAATTTGTACACGTTACAGGTAGAATCAAGATTACAAAAGAAAGTTCGGTAAAATATAGAATAAATAAAATCAGGAAGATAAATCTCAGTGACAAAAGCAAAGTCAGTTTACAATGATTTGGTAATTTTCTAAGTCACAATCCAAAATAAGCTTACCATGAGAAGACTCAACATCCAGTATCAAATCAAGTGCATAATCATAGTAGGGAACTTGGCTGCTTAGCCCACACAGGTTAAAATCATCTTGAATGTAATCGTCATCAACTTCACAAAAAAATTCATTTCCGCGGAGATTGCAAAACCATGAAATCCATGATGTATCATCCCCTTCCGAACCACTAACATCAGATTCTTCACTATCTGTTTCAGATTCCTCTACAATTAATAAAGAAAAAATGGTATCAAATAAATCTATGGAACTGGATAACTATTTTTTAAGTACAAAGAAATCCCAAAAATAAAGAAAACATAATGGATAAAGGTTAATTGTTCAACTTATCAGCAAATATAACAGGGGATAACATTGGAAATACTAACCAGGGATTCCTTTTAAACGACTAAATTGCAAAAAATAAGTAATAAATTTTATACATCAGCTGATGAGCTCAGTAAAGTTCATTTTCTAACAAAGTTAAATGGTGAGTAACAGTGAACACATTTTATGAAGCATGGGTCACTTGAACAAAAATTAAATAACAAAGAGCATCTAAATTAGAGGGTTAGAAATGGAAATTCACTTTCTTCCGCACATTGAGAGACAGCCCTAAAAACAGATAGCAGCTCCAAATATCATTGAAGCACGACATAAAGGCCCTTTATAATGTAATATTCCATAAATAAACTGAATATGATATTATAGTCGATACAAGCCTATACTTTTCATTATCCCTCCCTGCTATTAGTTTTGTATGAGAAGTAAGACTTTTGGTTTGTGTCATGCAGAAAGCTACTAGCATCTTGTACAGAAAGGTCTTTAACACAGTTTTGGCATCCATTCAAGATAATTTTTGAATGATTCATGTTCAAAATGAATGGTTAGGTTGTAGCATACAGGATTAACAAGTTGAAAACCACAGATGATAAACAAACCATGGTTTTCCAGGTAAACAAATGCAACAGAATTGTTTCTTTCCTGATACAGAATGTTTCTCGTTAGATCCTCCAGTTTAATGTATATTCTTGCTTTGAATACGCTAGAAGTTGAAACTATAATGAATGATATATGAGGAACACATAAGGTAGCTTTACAAATTATCACTCATGAGACAAATTCTTATTAATGATAACATGACTGATAAATGCACAACTAGGTATGAGAATCCATAAAACCCACTGTCCTATAACCTAAAATAGAAACTCATGCATTGCACAACTTGCATGGGGATATTGTCCACCAATAAGACAAGAAGCAAAGCTCAAATATGAAAATTCTAGAAACTTTACAATACCAAGCAAGTTGTTGAATGAAGCTGCTAGACTAATAATGGCATTACAGACAAAGTAAAAGTAGATTCAACAAATTAAGGAAGTTTTTGAGACACTAAATTAGTATTACCCTTAGCCTTCTTCAAAGAGGACCTAGAATTAATTATTTCAGCAATTAAAAGATAATACCCCAACCATTAGGTGCTTCTACCTTAAATTCATAGCTAGCATAACGTATGGTAGATACGCTATACAGTGAGAACCTATAATATTTAACTCCTAAAAGTTAATTAAACCAGAATTATTCTATGGAGCACAAAATTTTAATGTTCCAAGTCAGATGGAGGACCCTATTTGGACAAAAACAAGAGATAAAAGAAAAAAATACATAAAATGATAATAAACTTAGACTCAGTCGTGAATTGGAACACTACTCCAATAGTATTTGGAGTAGTATTTCAAAGATTTTTCCATTAAACTCGTCACCTGCAACAATAAAATGAAAATAACACCTTCTTAATTATGGACTGCATTAATCACCTCAAATCCAACATGCTTATCCCTCAGTGGACCACCACCAACATCAATAATAATACGGCACTCAAACTCCCATTACATCAAATTCAAGTTTTTTTTTTCACTGATAAGATTTTTAAAAGTGCAATGAAAAGAGGGAAAAAAAGATAAATCAATGTCATGAACATCAGCAAAAGGAAGAGAAACTCATTCAAAAAAAAAAAACCAAACCCAAAAGGAAGGGGGCTTAACCATCGGAGCAATTGGTCTTGGAGAGAGAAGCAGAACGAGACTGTCGAAGATCAGTTGGTTTCTTACCCATCAAAACCGACTGCGCCAACTTATCTCTGCCGTTGTTAGCGACCACCCGAGACGTGGACGGTAAAGATCGCTCCAGCTTCTTATCTAAAGCGTCGTTGATCCGTCTCCGATCAACAGAACTCACCTCCGCCTTAGACCCACGATCTCTGTACATTCTTAACCTCCCCTCCAACACCTCTTTTTCTTCCTTCTTTTTCCCAAAACCAAAATTCTCACCCAAGCATGGCCTCCACAGCAAAAGCAAAAGTTTAATTTGTTTATCTAAAACAACAAATCTACTGAAATTATTTGATTTAAAAAACCTGGAGGTCAGGAACTTTTAAGGGTTTTGATGCACAGTCCAGGATAGCTTATAGCTAAGGCGCTAAGCTAACCATTGTCTCTCTCTCTCTCTCTCTCTCTCTCTATATATATATATATTTCGTTTCGCTTCACTAGAAGATTAACTCGCCGTTAAAAATCAACTAAATTAATTAAGTTAATTTACATTTTGTGCTACCATTGATTTTACTTTTAATTTTTATAAGATATTTATTTATTTGTTTATCATATTAAATATATATTTAGTTATGTTATAAAAAATAAATATTTTTTTTAAAATAAAATAATATGTAATTAAACCATGCAGATTCATGTAATTTGAAAAGTTACAAGAACTTAAAAATAAAAGATATACAATATGAAATGTATTTAAAAATTAAAAAATTTATAGTTTTTAAAATTAATATTTATTTTAATACATAAATCAACGTAAATTTGTGTAAGAAATGTATAATTTATATATACCATAACCTCGCCGCCAATATAAACCCTACAAAATTAAGAATAACTAACTACTAAGTTGTCATGGAGGAAAATGAATAGAAAGTGTTTATTATAAAAATATTAAATTATTATATATGTGTATCACTAAGATTTATAAGAGAGTTATAATTATCTTTAGATTTATATTTCATATTATAAATATCTTTTAATGATTAACGGTATTAATTTTTCATTCAATAATATATTTTTTTATAATTTCGATACTAATTAGTGATTAATTGTTCTATTAATTTTTATATATTATTATTTAAAAATAAATCTTTAAATTTTTTTATTAAAATATTATATTTTCTTTATGTTTATGTTTATATATACTTATGATTAGTTTTTTAATTCATTCTTTTATTTATCATATTTATAAATATTATAAACAAATATTTAACCATTAAAGATCATTAACTTAAAATTTATAATTATCATGCTTGAATATAATTAGTTCATTATGGTGTTCTCTTCTGTTGTTACATTTGATATATCTTAATTTATTCAAACATTAACAACTTTTTGATAATGATAAAAGTCTTGCATTCATGTATAGTATAATGTCCAAATTAGACTTATTATAAAATAGTAAAATAGTGATTTTATTTCATTTTATTCATAATGTTAATAATTATTATAATTCTAAAATTAACTAAAAACCTTAAATAGATTATTAATAACTCATAATTTCTAAATATATAATTGCTAAATGAATAATTTTTAAAGTAGAGAGGTTGTTATTGTTAAAGTCGTGTCAAACTAATAAAAATAAGGATTCCTTTTATAAGACAAGAAATCATTGTAAAAAATCACTATTTTATCTTTACTTTAATAATTCAACTAATTTTAGGTTTTTAGTTTTTGAATTTAAGTCTTTCATTTATTTGTTAAATGTTAACTAAATATGTGTGTTTTACATTTTTATTATTTTTTGTTGTTTTCTACCAATGATCATTTTAATAATGTAGACAATGACGCATCTTTATCTTATCGATCTCTAATACATTAAATACATTTATGATCCTTAGTCGTTTTCTTGGTGTAAAACTAAACACCTTTATCATTTCTTGACAAATTTTTAGATTATTAATATTAACATTTACCTCAAACTTATTGATTTCATTATCATTTTCTTACGTAAGAGCCATATAACGAGAAGTAGTTATAACTTTACTAATCGAATAGTTTACTTTATTTTCATAAGAATTATCAATTTTTTTTAATTTCATGATAAATTTGACTTAATATTTGTCTTCTTAGTATACATAGCTCATAAATATTGAATTCATTTTCTATAAGCGTCATTAGTATTGAAAATTCCTATTTGATAAAATAATATGGACTAATATAATATTTTTCATTAAGTCCATAAATGATTTTGTCATTTGCTTTAATCTATTTCCTAAATTTTTTGATAACTTTCTTGAAAATTTTCAAAAAAATAACTTAATTAAGTTAAATTAATTCATGGATATAAGTTTTCAAACTTACATAAAAAGCTTTATAAATAAAAATTGGATCTATTTCTCCAAAAATATTAAATTTATTGTCTATAAATAATTCTTTTTCTTTAGTATAAAATTTTATATCTTCTATGGATTTTCTAATTAAGTTATAAAAATCTTGTGATTTATTTAAATTCTTATATTGATCTTTTTTATTTTTAATAACCAATATATTTTTTGAGATTTTTTTAAATAGTAACGGTTGTCTTTCTATTCAATATCTCTATGAGAGGCATTTTTATATAAATGTGTTCTACTTATACTTATGTATGATAAATTCAACTTTTTATTTTTGGTTTTTTAACAAAACAAAAAAAAAAACTTTATATTTATGTTGCTAAAATATATTTAGGGTTATCCGTAAATTATTTAAAAAAAATACATTGTCAGGTCATTAAAAAAAATTATATATTGTCTATAAAGGAGAATGCGATTATTGAAAAATCATGTAATGTCGCCAAAAAAGTCTCAAAAGAGGTTTCTAGCAAGGAAAAAAATTCATATTATATTATGAAAAAATCATGTATTTTGTAGAGGGAAAAACAACTCTTCATAAAAAACTTAAAAGAGAAAAATGAAATAAGGGAAAACAAAATTCATTTTAGATTTAAGTGAATGTTAACCCATATGATAATTTATATCCAATTCGCTTAGGTGTGATGAAATGACTTTTCAATGGATAAGTTATAAGAGAGTCAAAGCCATTAAGAACCAGATAAATGAAAATAGCATGTTGTAGGTTAACCATTTGACATTTCTAGTTGTGCTAACTACTAAGGTACAACTTACATAAGCTGAGATTAATCTAAGTGACTTCGATTAATCCAGACAACTCACATCTAGTAATCTATGCCAACGATATTAGAGACCAATAATTCAGCAAAAACATTTTCTAAAAAATAAATACAAAGCTACCAACATTTAGAACGGGTTAGGAATTGATGGCTGTACAAAAAGTATGTTGCAAGTGTCTAGCAGGAAAAAAAAAAATCAGATGAGCGTTTGATAAAACATATTCTTAAAAGTTTCTCTTATTTTCGAGAATAAGATAAGAAATAAGGATTGTTCCACAGTCCATATCATTGAGTGGGGGGGGGGGGGGGGGGGGGGAGAGAGAGAGAGAGAGAACAAAAGATAATGGGACAAAGAAAGAAATCTCATCTAATTGAATAGCTATAATCCTCAGCTTGTGTTAAGATATGATGTAAAGAATGAATTATCACAACTGCTTTACAAGCTCAACGTGTTGAGTGATTGCATCTGGGCAAGACTGGGCTTGTAGAAGCTCCAATCGGTTAAAAGGTGGAGCAAACTGCAATATGTAATCTTCATCTGAACCCACATAATCATAGTAGGTTAATAATCCAAAAAGATGCTCCACCAAATTGCTGAGATACGAAATATAAAGTTAGAAAACTCACTCTCTTTTACTGTTCCATAAAGCCAGCATAAAACTTCATCAGCAAATGCAAGACAGACTCCTCCCTGGCATTTCAGTTCAATACACCAAATTGAGAGAAAATTTAAACTTTATTTGCCATTGCATGCAATTCATTCATAAGAGTTGGCCATTGCATGTAATTCATTCATAAGAGTTACATCATACAGTTTTTTTTTACTGAGCATATATTTTCATAAGAGTCAAGACAATCTAATTAACGTGATCAAGCAAGACTTCACAATAATATGGAGAGTAGTTGACAGTATTTTATTCTAAATTTTTGTAATGACATTGCTGAGATTAACTTTTCTCAGTCGAGCAATGAGAGTCGTGATAAGTTCGAAAGGGAAAAACAAACAGCCTTTGTCTCTTTTGTTGCATGTTGATTACAGGACATTTAGCCACAGAATTAACTTACCTGCCAATAGCTCTTCATTTTAACCCTCTGTGTTATATCTTTAGTCCTTAGTCTCTCAGTCCGAACAAGCCGTCCTGCATCATCTCTGCATCAAAGATAAGTTACTTCAACTGATGTTAATATATTGGACAGATGATATACTCCATCACATGCAAACAATTTGTGAGTAGGGTGGAACTGGGGAAAATGACGAGAGATAGTGAAACTAGTTTTTTTTTTTTTTAAAGGAATCAACTATGCTTTCACTTTGTTCTTTATCCCAAATGACCCATCCAAACCATTTTTTAACCATGGTTGAGTTGCTAAAGGAGAGAAAACTCAACATAATATCAATGAATAACAGTATAAGATACTTAAAATGATTTTTGCATAATGTGATATTGTGATTAGCGAGTTGTAAGAAGAGAAAAAAGTGAATATTGATGTATAAGAAACATAATTGCGTAATAATTAGATTTTCACGAGATAAATCAAGATTACCTAAACCCAATGACAATATAAGGAACACCTGCCAAGAATGATTGAATCTGAGACCAGAACAACACAAGTATTAGCCTCGTAAAAAAGCTAATAAATAATGAAAATGAAAATAATAGAAGCATTGAGTAAATTTTCTGAACATTAATTAAATAAAGGAAAAAAGATTCGCAACAAACATAGAACTGTCAAGAGAGTAGATATATGTACAGGTGGCAGTAGCTAATGTATTTATTGTGCGCAAATGAATAGAATCCTAAAACACTTACCCAAATCCTAAGGAGTTTCTCTCTTTCAAATCTTTCCTCGGTATGATAGTCCAGCTGTAGAACAAATTAGAATATCCATGTCAAGGAAGAGCCAAAAATTGAAAGTGCGGTGGATGAAGAAAGATGCTATTGTAAGGAAAACCAAGACAGACACATTTAACAACCTCACGGTTCGTTTTCAGTTCCACATAGAATCTTCTTCCATCATCAGTTTCATCACAGCAATCCATTTCAGCGCCCATTAGAATTCGATGCGCTCCTAATTTGGTTTTAATCAAAGAACAATATTCAACATTGGCATCAACATGATGTATCCCTTCTCCATTTACTCTTCCTGGATCTTCAGTGGCAAGGCTCTCGAAACAATATCCCCAGTAACACCTGTAGACCAAAAACCAGGTTAAATGAATCTGTATTGATGCAATCAGCATATAAAAAAAACCACTTAATTTAACCCACAAATGGAAAAAAGTACTTAATAACTATAAGATGCAAAGCAGCAAATGAGTTATGAAGTTTTACGATTATGGCACCAAAAGCTACAAATACCACCATATTATTTATTTGTATATAGTACATTCATATCCCTAAAGACTTTTCACTAGACTAATAAAGTACTAAAACAGCTCTATGATGTGATTGGAAGCAGTAAAAATAATTACCTGCTAAAAAACTATTCTTATTAAGGATGTACATGATAACGTAAATATTGCCTTTTTACGAATAATATAATATGAAAATCTAGTACCTTCGACGTTCCAACTCATTCTGTGGCCTTTCTGGTAGTTTATGAACATCAAGATAGACAACCCCATTCCTTTTATGTACCCCCATTTCCCAAGGCTCGTGTCGAATATAAGCAGTGGCTAATATCTGTAGAACAGAGAGTAAGCAATAAAGTACCCGAGCACTGCACTAAACAGCCAATAAAAGCTGTAACATTTAATGCATTGGGTGGAATATACCGAATAAACATGACTATCCTCTATATAAGAGCTATTTAATTATCTTTTAGTAAACAGAACTCTGAGTTGAATGACATTTTAAAAATATTAGAAACCAAAATATATATGAACTGTAAGAAATTATGCAAAGAAATTGGGATTACCTTGTTCAGATTATTACGAAAGGTCTGTCAAGAAAGAGGAGAGAGGAAAGAACTTTTGCGTCAACAACATAGAGAAAAAATGGTTTATAAAATAACGGAAGCAAAAAGAGTTATTTGTTTCCCACCACAAAATGAATGTTTTGAAGCGGGATGCTTTTGTCTCTTATGCAAGCAAGAAGGTCACCAAAACTTTGAGAGCCCAAATCTGGTATAGAGAAGGGAGTAAAAAATAAAAACTAAAATAAAATGAAACAGAGTTGCCTACAAACATCAACACCTCATGCACAAAAACCCTGGGCAATGCTTCAACTACAGAGTAAACTGTTTTTCATGTTAACCCAATGGACATAATACCTTTTTTCTCAGTAAAGGAATCATAGCCTGTATTTAGATCAGCTCCAATGTCTTCAGTAATAAGCCGCTTAAAAAGCCTCTACACAGCAAAGGAAAAACGTGAACGAGTGACCCATCATAATTGTGAAATTAAAAGATGGGCGAATCATCTGTTCAAGAAGCTAGCTCCAGAATGCTTACCAAGCTCCGATCATCAAAGTAGACATCACCACCTTCTACCCGACTGTAGCAAGCAAGCTCACATGGCTATTTGATCAAATAAGTGCTTTAGAAAGAGAAGGCAATGATATACAAGAAACCAATTATTTACAAGACAGCATCAGCAGTCCAACAGCATGATTAAACATGCAACAGCAACCAAAACTACACTGACACATCCAAATCCAAATATCTTACCAATATACATAAAAAATTCTTATTTTCCATTCATTACAAATGAATGCATCTAACGGGTACAGATTTTCAATGACTGGTGAAAACTGAAAACTATCAAATGACACCCCCATAAAAAGTCAACTTCATGGTTTCTCTTTTCATATCAGGTAAAAACTGAATATAGTTGAGAAAGCACAAAAATAAATAACATGTGAAACACACTAAGAAAATTAAAAAAAAAATAGACTTACTTCCTGAAAAGCAATACATTTTCTCGCCAACGTTTCTTCACTTTTTGAAATCTTTAGTTCAGAAACAAAACGCTCATCATGACGACTACTTGAGAACTTTGAACCATAACCATAACTGTGCCTCCCAGGATAAGGACCAGGTCGGGGAAGAAGGCCAGCTCCTCTATCATTTGGATGCCCAGATTGCCAACGACCACGCCCAAATCTGCCTCTACCCGGATTGTTATTATGGCGCACCACAGGCAATACTGGCATAAATTAAATGTACAGACAATAAGGTTTTCAAAATTCTCAATGCACTACATTTAGTATTTCCAGAAACATGAATCATGACCCATTCAGATAGAAGAGCGCATCACAAAACATTAAAGAAATGACAAGCACAACATGCATGTAGAAAGTTCATCATTCCCCAAATGTTTACTGGTCCATAGAGTTGCAACCACTCAACCTAGTCTATCAGCTCCTTATCTATCTTTCACAGATTTCCATGTCCTAAAGCACAATATATCAAACAGAAATGTCCTCACCCCCTTCTTTGAAGTTGGTATTCAATCATATTTCATCATTTATGAGAAACATTCATTACATATGAAGCTTGCTAAAGGAGCTAGGAACCCCAGCTGCCAATAAGGTCAATAAAACAAATTTATCCACAAATTCAATCAATTCAACCTATTTAACAACTAAAAAAAGCCAAAATACATAATACCCAGTAAAGAAAATTAATCAAGTAATTACCTGGGATAGGGTGAGGACTAATAGCAGGGGTTTTACAGTAATCTTCATTATCAGAACCGAAGAGATCGCTCTCTTCGTACCCAGAGTAAACCCTATCATGGTCATTGTTATTGTTGTCGATATCGACCTCTTCGCCGTTCTCTACCTCTTTTCCTCCACCAGAGCTTGCACTTCCTCTACGGCCACTACTAGTAGCTTCAGAATCGCTGCCGTTGGACGAAGAAGAAGCAGCTGATGAAGATGAAGAAGACGAAGCGGATGAAGACGATGAACGCGATGATGGTGAGGAGGATTTGTTACCAATATTGTTATGGTTGTCTTCTTCAGACTCTTCGCCGAATATATCCACGTCTTGTTCTGAGAAATCCATTCATTCAAAAAAAAAAAGTTTGCTAATCGTAGTAGTCTCTTTTTCTTTCTTTGATCTCAAAGTTTTCTGATGGACTTGATTGGTCTCTGACTCTCGCTTGAAATTTTTGCTCTGGGAGCTTGAGTTTCAATCTGCAAGTAATAGAAGTTGACACTTGACAGAAGATCTTAAAAATAAAATAATGTCGTGAAAAACTTAAAAAGTTGTAACTAGACCAAATTTATTCTATGACAGCCCACCCGTTGAGCTGATTCGACTTTGGGCTTCTTCTTTTTTTGAGATTAACGACGAAATAAAGCACCCATTGAATTATTCAATATCTTTGGCAGAAATCGTTGAACGTTGTCGGTTTTACTTAACACGAGTTTACAGTTTTACCCTTTTGGTCAGCTTTTGTCATAATGTTTCATATTCTCACTTTTCACACTCTCCTCTTCGGTATCTGTCACCATTAAAAATTAAATATTATTTTTAAAATATATGATAAAGTGATATTTTAAATAAATAAAATTATTAGATTAGTGATCACGTCAGCATCATCGTCGAAGCTTCTGTCTGGTAAAGTCGTTACTCAACTCTTTATTAGGCGTAAGGATGTTAATTTGATTTTGATAATGATAATGCTCTTATTAGAGGATGTGGTGAGGTTGTTTGTTCTCGAATCCTTTCTTTTTAATTTTTTTAACATATTATATATTTAAATAAAATAAATTGTGATAAAAAATAACTTTTTTTATAAATAAATAAATAAATATTTTAATTATAAAAAAATCAGATTATAATATATAAAACATAAATTATTATTATAATAATCGTTAAATTAATAATATAAATAATTTAATTATATTTAATTACATAATAAATAAATATAATTAAATTTTATGGGTATTTAAATTATAAGATTCAATTCATCTTAATTTATTTAGTAGTATAAAATCTTAAAATCATATTTAAAGAAAGGATGGGATAGCCGTCCCTGCCCAGCCCTGCACAATTCAGATTCCTAATTTGGCAGTACGATTAGGCATTCTTTCACATTGTGCTATATCTTCACCACATGCTGATGTCCAGTGGCTCGAGCTTCAAATGCCAATAAGAAGAATACCTTATATATGCCTCCGTCTCTAGCCTCATCTCCGTTTACAAATTAGGATTTTAGGACGACTTCATATCTGTCAGCCAACTGATAAAAGTAACGAATAAATATTATGGTGGTGAAGAAATGCAAAGGAGAACATGATAGGTTAGTCAATCATTATCTCTTCGTCACCTTTTTTCTCTCTCTCTCTCCTCAAAACTTTAATTTTTATTTATTGATTAAATTATTTGTTTTAAAAGTTGTTTATTATTGAGATGTTAAATGCTTTTAAGTGGAATAATTTATGTCATGTTTATTTAAATGAAATGTAAAGAAATCAGAACTAATTCTTTTTATTTTGTGTGTTTCGTTGGACGTAATAGACAGACGGAATAAAATCGATTACTAAAATAGAATAAATCACAATTCTTTCTCCTTCTTTTAGTAATCATAATTTCATTCTCATCTAAACTTTTTTTATCAATTTTACCTTCACTTAAAATATAACATTAAACTCAAACCTAAAATTTCAAAAACTTAAATCCTAAACCCTAAATCCAAATCCTAAAACCCTAAACCTTAAACCCTAAACCCCAAATCCCTAAACCTTAAACCCTAAAACATAAATCCTAAACCCCAAATTCCAAATTCTAAAACCCTAAACCTTAAATCCAAAATTCTAAAACATTAAACTCTTTTTAGAAAAATAATAATTTTAACATTAAACTTTAACCCACAAATATAACCTCAAATCATAAATCCATACACTCTAAATCTAACATCCTAAACCTCAAAGCCCTAAACCCTATTTAGAAAAATAATAATTTTAATAATATATTTCTTTTTAATTAAGTAATAATTATTTAGAAAAATAATAATTTCAATAATATATTTTGTCTGACGAAAAAATAATAATTAAGGTAATTTGAACTTTACTGAATGTAGGGGTATTAAGGTAATTTACAGCTTTTTTTCATTTCATTCTAGTGACAAACCAAAAACTGTAATCCTGATTCCAGTGGTCAAATCAAACAACATTTTTTCTTTAAACTTCATTCCAATTCCGATTCTGATTCTGATTCTGATTTCATTACATTCCAATTCCGATTCTGATTCTGATTTCATTCCATGAAACAAACGATACCTTATAGTTTTCTATCTTTAGTTGTAAACAATTTCTTTTCTTTAGTTGTTGTTTTTTTCTTCTACAATTTGAATGATATTCACATTATGATGAATTTTGTTGAATTGTTTTTTTGGAAATTTTTAATATGATAGATTGAACTCATATTTTTGGTATGATTTTGTGCTTTAATTTAAACGTATGAATATTTTGAAAAGATCAGCTTAGGTCCCAAATTATCTATGATTGTTCACTTGAGAAGATTTCTAATTTTATCTAGTTGTCACTTTCAAAAAAATACACTGACACAACAGATATAAAAGTACTATTTTTTAAAGTCATTTTATGGATGTTATACATTAATAGTTTATAATTATAATATATTATTTATTTTTTAAATTCTCAAGATTTATATAAGATATAATAAAATATATGGCAAAAATAGTAAATAATATTTTATAATTTTTGATATATATATATATATATAAACTCTAACTGGGGGCAAAAAAACTTAAGCAAGTTATTTACTATAAAAATATAAAATTAGTATCATGTGTTCAGATATTTTGCTTAAATTTTTTAAATGTTAGATACAAGAAAATTCTTACAATAAAAATATCATTTTATTTAAATGTGGTCATATTTAATATGATATGGATAAAAAAATTAATCAAAATTGATCAAAATTTTATAATGTCCTTGATTAAAAAATCTTGTTTTTTTTATTATAAAGAAATAATATTAAAAAAATTAAAAAGTAATCAAAATTTAACTTAAATAACATGCAACTAACAAGTATTTAAATTTTTAATGTTTAGATTGTACTCTCTCTTTTGTAATAAAAATATAAACAAATTGAGTAATTATCATATAAAAATTAAAAGATTTTAAATATAAAAATGATTTTTATATATAAATGAGATATAATTTATTTAGAAAAAAATAAGAATATTTATTGCGCATAAAAATTTTGTTTTGTACACCTAAATTTTCCAAAGAGTGTTAATTTTGTATATAATTTGTTTTTATGAGTAAAAATAATTATTTATTTAATAACAATTTATATTTAGTAATTTTAAAAAAATTTAAAATTTGTTTAGTAACTCTTCATCTTTTCTAAATTTTTTTCCCAAAGATTTAAACAATTAAAAAAAATCTGTTACTATTTATAATAATTATGTTTTAATTATTTTTTTAATATTTATACGTATAAAAGTTGGTGAAAAAAAATCAAAAATAATATGATTAAAAAATGTTATTTATAAACATTCATGATTCACCCAATTCCTTAAAAATCAAAAATAAAAAAATTATATCTCTTAGTAAAGTTCAGAGAATTTCTGCATTTAAAAACAAATGTAATAAAATATTAGTTTTTAATAAATAAATAAATAACTTATGGTGCATAACGTAATAGATTAAAATACTCTATAAAAAGAATAAGTGGCTTTTAATGTACGATTAAAACCGAAATAAAAATATTCATTTTAAAAAATATACTTTTTTTTCAAGCACCCTTAAGAGCAAATAGTGGTTTTTTACGAAAGTAAATACACTTGTACACACTTTTGTCCCGGCAATAATACCAATATCATGGACTCATGGTGCTAGTGTAACTTAAAAAAAAACCACTAAAATCTCATTGTTTTTATTAAATAAAATAAATATTATACAGGCATGATTTAAGTGATTAAGGTAGGAAATCATAACTGAACCAAAATAAAAACTAAAAAAACAACAAATTAAACTACTAATAAGCGTTCAATATTTCAAACTAAAGAAATATTTTATTCTCAACAAGCAAAAAATATAAATCTATGGGAAGAGAGAGGCAAATGCAAGTGTCAATGTGGACTAAAAGATACTTTACAAAGTTACAATGACTCAAATGGCGGTGTATAAACGCCATAGTTAAACTAACCCTTCGTAATGAAGGCATTGCACTCATGTAGTAGCTTAGAGCTTTCCACTGCTTTAAAACATATCTTTCAACTCCATAGAAAAAAATACGTTGAAACAATGCATGAACCTCCAAATCTATATTTTCTCTTAGGTAGCCATTTCTTCAACCTCCGAATTGAAAACAAAACTTGGAAACGTTGTTGTGATGTCCCTGAAATTAGTTCAAGAGGACTCTCAGATTTACCTATATATGTTACATTAACTTTTTTAAGATACTGCATTTTAAATTTTGTATACATATACGAGTCTCGTACACTTATTTTCTTTAAATTGATACCATTATCCATGTTGTGAATATTGGACATAACTACTTAATAAAAAATGAAGAAAATATGTAACATAAGATACAAGCTCCCTACTAAAAGAGTGAAAAAAATATATTCTAAAACATACCTCAAATAGGGAAGGGTCATTATTTTCAATAAAGAAGGATTTTTATGAACCAAGTTCTGCCAGTCTGATTTGTCTATCTTTCCATCTTGATTAGCATCAGTTTCCATAAAGGTCTGTGCAAGTTAAACGCTTGTGTGAGTCCAGGAGCACTAAAATTAGTTTTTATCTCTACCCCTCACTTTTGTTAATTTTCTCATGTGATAACATATAAAAAACTGTATGCAATAGATAAAATAATATTTAATTGTAGAGAACAATCTATACGTTTAATTTCTGAAATTAACAAAAAAATTAGGACTTGTTTGGCCAAGTAATTTATAAGCTGTTTTAAATACTTAAAAAATAAAAGAATCTTTTAAAAACAAATTAGGGTTTTTGGCCAATGTTTTTAGATATTGTTTTATGAAACAAGAGGTTCTTAAAAAAAATTATCGAGAACTCAGAATTGTTTTCACTATTGTTCTTGGAAACAATTTCTAACAATTTTGAAGTTGCTTGCCAACAAAACCTTAGCATATTAAAAGAACCCAAATTTGAAAATAATAATAAGAAGAAAAAGTCTATTTATCACAAGTTGTAATATTAACACAATTGATGTGTAAATTAATTATAGATTAAAAAAGTGAGTTATACTATTATAGTCGATAAGTGTTTAAACAATGTTCTAATAATAATATTCACCCTGTCAAGTATTAGTTCAATTGTCTCATCAGCCAGCCTCATTTCGGATTCACAAAGAAGTGCAACTAACATTTCTCTCACCTGCAGGCAGGCAAGGAAGATGCATAACTGACTTCTTACACACCCAAACAATGATAAAAACTTACAAAAGGAGAGAGTACAAGGGTTGCCTATAGACTATTCTTATTCCCTTACCACAAAGAAAGAAAATTGCTGGAAATTTGACCCTAAAATTTAAAATTCATAACTTTTTTCCCACTTCATCATCCTTACAGACGTCCATAAAGGGTGTCATGATAAGAAAGGTGGAGAATAAGAAAAACAAATAAAGCAGTCCCATTTGTAACCTCATGCAAACGATTATAAATTTAATAAAGAGAGATATACATATTCAAGAAAAACACTCCAAAATGTAGAAAAATGAGACAAGGAAGATACCTCTTGGCGCTCGATATAGCCTGTGTTATCCAAGTCATAAAGCTTAAACAAAACTGCAATTCAATTCTACATATATATTAACACATAACCCGGTAGTAAGAAATGTAGGGTGCAGGCTGGTACATATCAGCACACTGCAGTTTGAAAAATGGTAGCTAATTTTATCCTTTCTACTTACAATCAATTTTCTCTTCTTGGGGAACATTGGGATGAAATACATTAAGAGCTCTAACAAAGTCACCAAAGTCAATGAATCCCTTCCGTTTAACATCAAACAAATCAAAAATCTGCATGTCAAGAAGTATACTGATTTCAAAACTCATGCCCCCAAACAATGATGTGCTCGTATAGTTTATAGAAGATGTTGGTAGCATTCCTTCTCGATATATTCCAGCATGCATATTATAAACTCAGGGGGGGGGGAAATGTACCCGTTTTGCAAAGATATTCTCTTTCTTTTTATTTTTGAAAAGAGCCAACTGAAATTCCTCCTGCATACATAATGAGAGTACCAAATAATTCAGTTGAATAGAGTCTGCATATCAAAACACAAATCCCTATCACAAGATTAAAATGTGGAATCAACATTTTGAAGGCTTCTTAGTTTATAGAGATGGAATGTGCAGATTCTTGAGAAATCTCTAGTACTGGTTTGGCATGCAGTATTACCAATCATGATTTATATAGCAAAAGGCTGAGATCATTTGCCCCACATATCAAAGAAGCAGAGAACCAAATAAAGAACTGTCTTGGAAAGAACATACCTTACTTATCAACCCATCATCAATCAAAGAACTGCTGATGCTCTTGAATAGCTCAAACAGTGCTTCAACTTCACTGACACTAACTACAAAGTTAAAAAATAATTGAGCAAAATAATGTGAAAGAAGGAAGGAAGGCAGGGGATGGAAGAAAAATAAAAGTTAAATTAGAGGTAATAACCCTTTTTAAGTTGAAATGACATTAGATCAATAAGTGAATAAACAACTGCTAAGGTTGTGTTAAAGAGGAATGCTAACTGTTTGGGTGTTACAAATCAAGGTACCTTATATGCACGGGATGCCATGAGGTAAACCGAGGTACCTCCTTGAAGAGATCACAAGATTATGATGTTTGAGAGGTACATGGGGTGCCTAACAACGGGTTACTTGAACTGACCAATAGACAAGAAGGCATGTATTGCAGAGGTACATAAGCATAGCCTCATCTTGGGATAGTGAAACTGACTTTGTGTCAACATAAATTAGAGGTGGTCGTTCCAATAAGGTACTGACACCCGGTGATAGAAAAACCTATATTTATGAACCTATGTAACTCATTTAAAGGATATGCTTATCTCACTAAAATCATATAACACTTAAAATTCTCCCAAACTATTGGCCCATAATAGGACCTTAAATTTTTCTATTCCATTGTAAGAATTGGAGACCTTTCATTTAGAAAACCAGGAGAATCACCTTGTGTCGTAGGGAAATTACATGACTAGCCACCACACTATCTCAGACTCAAGGAGAAACAACCCTCAAGGTCACTCCGTACACCCAGTTTTTGTGAATGATCCTGGAGATCATATACTTCATCATATATCCCATCTCACACGATACCCAAAATTAGGGTACAACCCCACTCAGGTATCAATCACAAAAATTAGGAGGTTTGAGGTTACATGGATGATCTCGCGCGCTACTAGCTCAATGAGTTTTAGTTATAAGGACGCATCCTCAAAAAGGGATGCTAAGATGGACAAGCTCTAACAAAGTTGTGGAGTTACGACAAGCTTTTATCAAATCACAAAATGACGAGAAATTGCGCACACATTTACTACAAGAGAGCTATTCGGAAGAAGCTGAAAGCTCCTTTCAAACTGTAACAACTATATCTCCCCTTAAACCATCATGCTCAACAAGGGCTCAATGAGCTCCTTCTCATGAACCAAAAAGGCATCACCGTCAAGAACCAACACCTGCATGTAGAGAACCCATACCTAACAATCCATCACAAGTCATTTAATAAGCCCTATTACATCAATCAAACCATCCCTCACCAACCTGAGCGACATGACGTAGACATTTATACACCCATCAAGACTCAAGCAGATCATCCTAATAACATGTGGGATGAAAAATGGAGGAAAAAAATGGAAGAAAAAGTGGTTGATCAGCTCAAAAGGCAGGGTAAAGGACATCCTCTAAACGACATTGAAGTCATGTGTGATCAGTTATTGGCATCACCTTTCTCAAATGATATAGAATTTATGCAGGGTAAAGGACATCCTCTAAACGACATTGAAGTCATGTGTGATCAGTTATTGGCATCACCTTTCTCAAATGATATAGAATTTATGGTTCCACCACCTAAATTCTAAGCTCCAAAGTGTCCACCCTATAAAATGTCATGGCACCAGTGTGGTTAAAGAAAAGAGGGACACCATGTTTTGTAAGATTTTTGCTTCTACCTTCCAAGATACAATGCAAAAAAATGGTTCATTAGCTTCCTCCGAAAAGCATCAATGATTTTAATCAATTGGTAACGGTTTTTATTATCAAATACGCTTGCAACAAACCTATCTGGAAGGAGTCACACCACTTGTTCTACATTATCCATGAAAATGAGGAGACAGTAAAGAGTTACATGAAAAGGTTCAAGATGGAAAAAATGAAGATCTCATAATGTTCTGACTCCATCGCCATCGAAGCCTTCAGAAAAGGAATAAAGAGGGATACAAATCTATTTGTGAAACTGACCAAGACCACCCCACGCTCTCTTGATGTGGTCTACAGGGAGGCCCAATAGTTCGTCAACGTAGAGATGGAATTAAAACCCTCCAAAACTTCGGTGAGCAAACTATTGAACAAATCCACCACTTGCAAGGATTGTGGGGAAAGAAAACCATTTGTTGATACACCCTAACCCACCCCGTTTCAAGCCAACAATAACACCTAGGGAAGGTCGGGGACTTTAGGAAGGGCTTTGTCTCCTTTTTGAGGACCACCTTACAAGTATTTCTAGCCGATGTGGTCCAAAGTAGGGGTGAGCAAAAAATCCGATCAAATAGAAAAAAATGAGTGGTTTCGATCTGAAGTCGGATCGGATTCGGATTCGGATTGAAAATATTCAAATCCAAATAATCCAATCTGATCCGATACATTTATATATTATTTTAAAATAAATATATAATAATTATTTAACCTAACTTATTAAACCTAGCCGCCAATCTCTTAGGAAACCTACTATTTTTTCCAACTGTTTCCATCATTCTCTCTGCCTCCATCCTACATTGGCTAAGAGTAAGGCAGTAGTGTTGTTTATAAGTCTGGGTAACCCTCTAACTCATAAGCTGGCTTTTGGGTTAAGAGTTAGGCTTGGGTTTCTTAGTTGGTATCAGAGCTAGGCTCTTGGCTTCCTCGTACTCTCATCGGCCGTCCTGCCGTAAATCCGGACCGTGCCATAAATCCAGACTCTAACCGATATGGAGGGGGGATGTTAAGTCCCACATTGGCTAAGAGTAAGTCAGCAGTGCTGCTTATAAGTCTGGGCAACCCTCTAACTCATAAGCTGGCTTTTGGGTTAAGAGTTAGGCCTGGGTTTCTAAGTCTAATATTTTTCCAGCTGCTTCCATCTTTCTCTCTGCCTCCATTGCTAGTTTCAGGTTCTGTTGCTCACCGTTCTACTGCTCTCTGTTGTGTTATCGTCGTTCTGTTGCTCTCGGTTCTGCTGCTCGCGCGATCTGCTGCTCTCTGTTCTGTTGCTCGCTGCACGCTAGTCTTTGCTCTACCGTCGTTGTTTGTTATTCGGTGTTCGCTCCTGTCACTTTTCATTGTTCTTCATCATCCTCCACAGGAGGTTATATTTGTTTAAACTTTTTTCTTTTTCTGAATTTTGATTTTAGATCTAATATTCAAATGCTCTGTTTTGTTTGTTATTGATAGTTATTACTTTTGTTTCAAATTGATGTGTGAAACAAGAAGCTATCTAGAACATATTGTGTGATTACTGTTTTTTTATAGTAATTTTCAAGAGCGATGAGATGAAATTACGAGTGTGAGTGAAAATGCGATGGTATTGTAGAACAAAAATTGGGTAACATTATAAGAAAATTTGAACGATCATAACTTTGTGATGGGTGGTCGTACAATTAGTCCATACAGGAGTTCCTTATCTTCTAAAAGTGTACAATCTTTGATTTGTACTCAAAATTGAATTCGTTCATCTCCAATCATTAATAGCCAAGAATCACTTAATGAAATTGAGGCTCTAGAATCAAGTATATTGCATAAAACTTTCAAATATATTTTGAATATATATAGATTTATTTGTTATCAAATATATATTATTATGTTTATTAGCTCATTATTTATATATATTTTTAACTTTTTAATTTTGATCATGTAGATGTTCTTAATGGTATTGGGGACTTAAACTTTGAATGATTATTAAAAAGAGTTATTATTATTATTAATTTTGGAGAGTGAAGTTAATTTATGTAATTGATATTTAATTTTTTGGAGTTAAATTATGTAATTGATGTTGAATTTTTTATTTTTATTGAATTATTTTTAATCATATTGTCTACTTTTTAATTTGTATGAAAAATATTTTTATTTTAGATTTTTTTTATTTTATATAATTTTTCATTTTATATGTTGAAATTATATCAGATTTGGATTTTTTTCGGATTATTATTTCATAATTTGCTTATTTATGTAATTTTTTTAATAGATTTAAATTAAAATTTTGACCCTATCCGATTGGATTGGAATTTAAAGCGGATTCGGATTGAATAATTTTCGGATTGGATCGGATTCGGATTGACTTAAAATTAGCGGTTTTGGATTTGTTTGGATTGGCATGTACAGCGGATCAGATTCAGATTGAATAATTTATAATTTGTTTCGGATCGGATCGGATTCGAATTGACCTAAAACTTACGGTTTCGAACTGATGCCCACTCCTAGTCCAAAGAATGAAAATGATGGACAAAGTTAAGTGGCCACAACCCATGAGAGTTCCTTAGAGAAACCCCAAAAAATATTGTATCTTCTATAATGACACAAGTCATTGAACCAAAGACTGTAGGCATCTCAAGTGGAAGATTGAACAACTTTTATACGATGGACCTAAGAGGAACCTAATAGGATGGGAATTGGATTGCTTGGCCATGGATAAAAAACAAATCATGAAAATTAAAAGAGGCAAAGCAAAGCACCTGAAGATGTAACGAACTTCTTTTCTCCTCTCATGAGTTGAAATTCCTCAAACACGATCAAAAATTCCTTAAGTACGAGCTAAAATTCCTCAAGCACGGGCTAAAAATCATCGTACGGATTGGATTTCTCCAAGGGAAAATCTTAGACTTTTGAAACTCTATTGGAAATGAATTCAAAGAAGAGGTTACAGCTCTTAATATATTGAATGAAGAATCTGAATTACCCAGTAAAAGTTGAAAGGTTTATACCCTCAAGAATTTGAAAGGTTTATAACCTCGAGAAGTTGAAAGATCTATACCCTCAAAAGAAGTTAAAAAGATTGCATCCCCAAAAGTGGAATTGTAAGTATCTGTTGAAACGACATGCCATGGTAAGAATATGAATCTTTCATCTTGCTTCAAGATAAAAAAAAATAAAGGATTTAATGTTTGGGTATTACGAATCAAGATACCTCGTATCTACGGGGTGCTTCCACACGAGATGCCATGAGATATACCGAGATATCTCTTTAAAGAGATCCAAGATTATGATGTTCGAGAGGTACATGGGGTACTTGACCCGAGGTGCCTAACAATGGGGTACTTGACCTGAGTTGTCTAACAACATAATACTTGACCTGACTAAAAGACAAGAAAACATGTATTGCAAAGACACATAGGCATGCCTTCATCTCGGGACAGTAGACCTGACTTTGTATTAACATAAGTCAAAAGTGATTGTTCCAATAGAGAGCCAACACCTGGAAGTAAAAGAATCTATATAACTCATTTAAGGGATCTGCTTATCTTACTAAATCTCACTAAGACCATGTAACACTTACAATTCTCCCAAACACTAACAATACCTCTTCATGCACTTTATCATTAGATGCATTAGTGAACATTTTAGACCATTAATGAGCTTATAACTACTGAAAATTTGTAATGGATCCTGAATTCAAATGAACAGTGAATACACAATAATCTATTTTTGTATGGAAAAATAAATATATTAACATAATAGAAAGGAAAATACTTCACCCCCTCACTCCACTCTCCGATAGCACCAATGTGTCAAAATCTCAGTGTCCCATGCGTACTAAATTTATCTCATTCCCTTATCTAAAGCTCGTTTTCTCGTCTAACACGTACACCTATGTGCTTTTCTATTCCCTAATTTACTAATTTTATAGAAATCTTCCAAAATAAAGGAAAATTTTGACCTGACAAGTACTATAAATTTAAGGTTCGCTCTCGATGAACAGTACACAACTTACACGCTGTTTGAGAAGCAAGCGCAACTGGGTCCTCATATCCGGGAAATTGTCTCCTTGTTGCTTTAGACGGAAAACAGCCCATCTATTGAAGAGGAAGAAGCTGCGCAGTTCTAGACTAGCGCCTAGCCTCAACAATAGTTCATAGCCAAACCCTGCAATCACAAATCCGAACTATCAAAATAATTAAAAAAAACTAAGCAAATCATAATATCATATATATAAACTTAATCTAAGATTTGAAGATAACTATTTTTTTGTGCATTTTTTTATAATTCCAACTTGTTAATTAAATAAGTCCACCAAACCACTTGGGACTCAACAAAATCCATCATTAAATTTTATATTAATTGATCCCTCTAGAGATTTTAAAAACACTTTAAATTTGTGAAATGACATAATAAAAACAAAATCTGGTTGGAAAATTAAGTAAGCCATGTCCAAAGGGAAGAGGGTAAAAGGTGAGGAAAAGATAAACCAGCTATCACAGATCGAAGAACTAGGTTTACAATTTCATCTTCGGAGCCACGCACACAAAAAAACGCTAACAATTTCCTCCTTTTTAAAAATTTTAGCTCCTCCATTCTTAATCCTGAAATTCTGAGGAGTCCAAAAAAGGAAATTAACAAAACAACATTTAAAACCAGTTAATTAAATAATATCAAATCCAAATCTGTGCAGCGATCAAAAGCCAGAAAAACCCAGAGCTCTATTTGCATAAAAAGAGAATAGCAAAAAAATAAAACAAATAGATCAAATGACAAGACAGCACAGAATTGAAACCCGCAAGAAAATTCAGGTCAATATTAAAAAATTCAAGGAAATTCAAGCACAATGTCAAAGTCTTTGATGGCAAAGGAACTTACCGACCAAAAATATGGCCAGAGAAACACCAATTGAGACGAGTATGGTTGAAAATCTCAAGAGATATAAATTTGGAGAAAAACCACAGAGAGAAAAAGATAAACGAATAGAGATGCGAAAGAGTAGGTTTTGTAAAACAGGAAAACGAAAAAATCTGACTGAACGACTGAAAAAGAATGAAGACGTTAAAGAAATTTTAACGATGATTTGACCAAACGAAAGAAACCAAAACCAGAAAGCAAAGTCGGAGAAGCTTGCCAATTGAGACGACCCCATTACAAATATGGGAATACAGTGCAGCTGTGCAGTTGAAGGGCAACCATGGCGACTGCAATGCACGTGCTCGTAGACGTTATATAAAAAAAAAATTCGTGTTCACTACGTTATTTAATATCACTTAATATCAAAATTTCATTATTATATTAATCTCATTTGTACCGCATATCTAAATAAGTAAATATTATACTGATATTATATATAACTAATGGGTTATATAACGTATTAGTATTAAAAAATATAGAGTCAATGTTAAAACCTCTTCTAAAAAGTACCACAGCTTTAACGAGGATATTATTTGTGAATTTATATTTTTATAACAATAAATATTAATATCATCATAATTTTAACAAAAATTCTTACAGTTCAATGTCTAAATAGTTTTTAAAATAATTTTTTTATTCTAACATTAATAAAAATAATCCTAATAATAAGAATATTCTATTATTTTGGGCATTAATATGTTATATATATTTAATCAAATTTTATAGGGAGAGGTGAGAAAGTCAGATTGTGATTAATTTATAATGAAAACAATATTCTGGGGGAAAATATATTATGAATTTGGTATATAGTATCGATTAAAATAAAATATTAATGAGATAATTTATTAGTTTTTAAGATTTATTTTATCTTAAATCGTTTAATTTTTAATGAGATAAGATAATAATAAAATAATATTAATTAAGATATTTTATTTATTTTTAATAGATTTAAATAAGATAATAAAAAATAAATATGATAATTTATAATGAAACTTTAATAAAAAAAAATTATGTTTAAAGTTAGTTCAATTATGTCAACAATTTAAATGAGATAAAATAATATGATATGATATTTAAATAAAATAAGATAATATAACAATATAAGTTTATTAAAAATATTAAATAAAACATAAAATAAAATTATACAGTCTACTTTACAACTCTCTTGTTATATTTAGGTTCATTTTTGAATCTACATAGAATAAATATTAATTTTTTATAATTTGTCAGATTTTAGTGTATTTAAAATAATTAAAAATCAAAGTAAAAATGTAATTTTATAAATAATAAACATAAATATATTAAATAAAAGGATAAATAATATTAGTTATTATCTAAAGGTTAATCTATCGAAATTGAACTAAATGATCTCGAAGTAACAAGCCACATTTTTGGCTCTAAGTTGAGCACTTGCTCGTTATATTATTATATATCAAATTAATTTATGTTAAAATACCTTATCTTTGATTAACATGTATTTGGGTTTGGGACTTGATTGTACGTATGATGTTTCTGTAGCCAACGATGAACATTATAATTGGTAACGTTTCTCAAATATTATTATGATTTTTCAATAATAATTTTATAACTATTTCTTGTTATTTTTTCAATAAAAAGTATAAATTATTTATTTATACATAATTAGTTATATTTTAAATTATTGTTGTTAAAAATTAATATACTATTTATAATTATAATATATTTATAATATAATAATATTTTAACAATTTATTTATTTATAAGTAAGAAAATTAAAGCACTTTTTGGTCAATAGAGACACGGAGTATACAAAATCCACGTGAACTTGATAACCTACTTTTGTGTGATTGTTTAACTAACTAAAGTGACATTTAATATAATTAACCCATACACTTTACGATTTAGGTGAAGTTATTTATGATTTTTTAATAATTATTTTATATTTTATATTTTATTAATTATTTATTTATTAAAACATAAAATTACATTAATTTAATATTTCATGTAATAATTTTTTAATACTTTACCCACAAATTATTATTTTTTTGTTTACATGTTCGAGTTATTCTTCACTTGATTTGCAGTCCAGATACCTTCGGCCTTTATGTTTATTTAGTTTAATCATTCATATAATTCGAATGCTTGTTTATGTAATAAATAATGCCATAATTATGATTAATAAAATTAAAATAATAAAATTTATATTTTTAATATATAATTAATTGATATAATAATAATAGAATTTAAAAAAAATTAGAAATGTTACTTTAGAACCTACCAGCGTGCGGTATCGTTTGTCTATTTGTGATTGACTTCTAAAATTCTGAGAGTTAGGTGTCGAGGAAGTAGTTTGATTATAGGAATATTCAATTAAGGTTTTTAATAATTTGAAAGTATTTGATTAAGTCACAAAAATTTATGTATATTTAACTAATATTTTATATAAGTTTTTGAAAATTGGGATGTATTTCAAAAGTTTAATTTTCTTTAATCATGCATTTTTATAAATTTTGATAATTTTTTATGTTAAAAATATTCAAATAATCTACGCAAGTTCTTTTATAATCCTAAAACAAAGTTATGACTTTCAAGAATTTAATTTTTTTATTTCCCCTCAAAATTATCTTTATTTCTCTCTTATTCTTTTCCAACACAATTCTATAAAAGTTTATGGCATAAAACTAACAATTTTTTACCAAAATCTATTACTCTTTAAAAGAACAAAAATTCTAGGAAACTAATACAATAAAATTAAAAATTATTTTCATTTTGGATGAATCTTTTTATACTTTTTAAAAATTCTACGAAACTAATACAATAAAATTAAAAGTCTCAAAATCTCATTTGGATGCACTTCTATCGCTTTAAATAAAATAAAATTAAAATTTATTTTCATTTTGGATAAATTTCTTGAAAATATCTTTGGTGGGCTGTCATTTCATATTTGATCGCAAGTCACGTTAAATTGATTTAAAAATATAAATATATTATATTGGATTAAACATTAATTAAAACAATTAAAATAATATTTTTAAAATTTATAATTATAAAATTAATACTCTTTATATTTACATAATATATATTTTTATTAAAAAATATAATACATAATTTAATTTTAAACGCATTCATATCATTTAAATTAAGATAAGATAAAATAGATTCATTTAATGTTAAATATTATATAATTAAATCTCATTTAACAATATTAAAATATTATTTTTATCCTTATAAAATTTTAAAAATATTATTATTTATAATTTTTTTATCAAATTCATTAATATGTCTACCTACATTTATTTATTATTAATAAGATGGTGTCATATTAATCTATTTAAATAATTATAAATGATTTTTTTTATTTTTTATTTTATTATTATTAAATATTCTTAAATAATAGGGTTAAATATTTTTTATGTTTATAATATAAATAATTAGTTACAAATATATTCAAAATATTTACTTAATTATAATTATGTCTATAATATATGAATAATGATAAAAATATGCTCAATATTGAGTATATTTATAGTTACAATTATGTCAACAATGTATTAATAATAATATAAAATGCTCAAAATTAAATATAAGCATATTTTTATTGTTACTAATACGTTATTAGCATAATTATAACTAAGTAAATGTTTTTAACATATTTACAATTAATCTCATATTTTATGATCATAAGATGTAAATAACCCTTATAATAAGATACATAATATAATTGGTGGTATATACAATAAGATACATGATATGAAATAGAAGAATTTATGTCAAAAATTTCGAGCTACATTGGTTATCTCAAATAAACAATGAAAGTGCATAAACATGGGAAAATATCATCGATAACTCTAGCGTTTAACATATTGATAACTGTATTTTATATATTTATCTTCATCTATTTTATTAATTATAATTGCTATATTCTTGACATTTTTTAGTTAATTATAGTTTAATAAATTAGTATTTATTGTTTTTATAAATTTTAATAAAATTAAATAATTTGTATCGAAAACGTACTTAATTACAAATTTGTGTCCAAAAATATAATTTCAAATAAAAGAGTGTTTAATTGTAATTTATAAAAGTCAAAAATATAATTAAAATTAAAATCGAGCTTAATTTTAATTATTAAAAGTTTAAAAAATTTAATTTAAATTAGAAAAGAGCTTAACTACAATTAAAGAAAGTGTAGAAATTAATTTGAATTAAATTTATGGGTCAAAATGCAATTAATAAAAAGTTGAATTTCTACGCAGGAGAAGAGCCACTCGCGACATTCACAACGCCCAACACACACCGCTCGATCATCCCATCAATGGTTAAGATTTTGCGCGTGAAATCCAGACGCAACAAAAGCGAGTGGGTCAGGAATTCCTAAAGCGCGCAGCTCGGCACACGTGGGGCCCACCGGCCGCGCAGACTTGCGTGCAGGGTAGGACCCACATGTCAGCTACGCAGAATTTCCCCGAGGCACATCACTCACCGTTGAATCAGTTGAACGGTCCAGATTGAAGCACGTGGAACCAAGTTGTCGCTCGTCGACAAATCCCGTGCGACGCGCTTCATCCAAGCAGCGTGCACCCTCGCGTTCCAACGAAAAAGAAGCAACCACGTGTCTCCTAAATATTCCAGCCAATAACATGACGACACATGGCATGTATTCGGTAAAATAAAAATGCAGAAACGGCACCCACTTCCAGCCGTTAAAACGTTTCAACACGAGCAAATCACGTGCGTTGTTGTCCATCCATTCTCCATGCGCCCGACCTGACCATCCAATGAAAAGCTACCACGTGTATCTGAATTTCTCGCATACAATCACATGGTGACACGTGGCATGCGTAAAAAAAGAAAAAATTAGAAACGCACAGAATGGTTTTCACGTGTGGTGTTATTTTAATTCCCCCGTTTATTTTTGTCCCCCACTAATAAAAAAGAATAATTGAAAAGTGGGGATATATTTTACGCGAAAAATCATTTACAGGGGTTGGGGGAGTTCTTCTTTTTTCATTTTTATTTTTCAGCTCACAGTTCTCACGTTTTTTCCTTTTTTTATCTCTTGAGAATTTTTCATTTTTGCTCTCTGCGTGTCTGGTTTAACACGCAAAACGTTTTATTTTGACATTTTGTGTGTATTATCTTAGGAAAATTACAGAGAAAGAAGTTGACGGAGAAGAAGGGAATGAAAGAAATTATTTTTTCATTGAGGAATCGTGAAAGAGTTTCTCCTAACCCATTTTCTTTTAATTTTTGTTTCTCTGCAATGTTTTATTTTTGTGGTGTTGTAATTTTAATTTCTACTATGAACTAATCTATTTGTTCTAGGATTGCAGTGTAGCGTAAATTATGAAACTTGAATTAATTATTTTGAATGATTTATGGAACTGTTTTAAGTTGTTTATTTTATATGTTTTTAATGCTTTTAATTATCAGAAGATTAATTAACTGATGTGTGGCACTTAAATAAACTTGAAAAAAGAATTTTTGTGTGTTGCTCGGGATAAAATAACGTATAAACATAAGGGATAGAAATATACTTTTATTGTATGTGTAACTTTTTGAGAACTCAGAACTTAATAAATCTGGTTGAATTTAATTCTCATAGAAATATAGTGAATCATTTTAATTGGATGTGTCTGTATGGAGCTTGAAAGAGATATATGGATAAATTAGAAGTTCTTGGTTAACAACTTAAAACATGAGAACATAAATCAAGAGAGAATAAAATATTCAAGTGAATTAATTTGAGTAAACTGCAATCCTAGAATTTTCATAAAAATTATTAATTAAGTCAAACTGCATAAAATTATTGATTGTTTGAATAAAATCAGGTTTAAATAATTTTAGTAATTAACAAGAGTTGGTAACAATTCTCTGTGGGAACGATAATTTATTTATCATATTATTACTTGTGACCGTGCATACTTGCACGTTTTCATGTTCTGCAAAACAGACAACACATATTTTCACATATGTCTCTAATTATTATAGAAAGAGCTGTAATACACACAACTTTTAAGTTAATATTACTAATGCCTTTGAATAGTTAACAACGTCAATTTTTCATCTAATAATGTATTTTTCTTTTTTATGGCTCTAATATTAAATAATTTCTTACTCTCATTAATTTTTTGCTTTAAGAATTTTGAACAAATAAATATTAATTAATTTTCTAGTTTTAAAATTTTGAACAAATAAATATTATACTTAACGAATTCAAACTAGAATTGTGTAAGATCTTACCTTGTTTTAATGAATATGAGTTAATTAATCTACATCTTTTGTTATTTTGCATCTAAATTTTAATTACCTTGTTGTAAACCTCACCTTCTAAATTGAGAACAATGGATTATTGTCTTCAACTAATGAAACTTTTATTCATTAAGAAAATAAGATCATTACAACTATAATTTCTTGTTAATTTACTCTATAGAATTTGTTTACACGTTTTCTAAGATGATATGAATGTTTGGGTTGTATGGTTAGAATTTGTTATGCCCTTATTCCTTATACAATAGATCTTTTATAGACATAAGAGCAATTATTTCACATATTTTACCTAAAGACACATGGAATGATAAAGATTACATATTATCTTTGTTTATTTATTCATTTTTTAAAATAAAGACATATGAAAGATAATAATTACATTTTATTCTATCTCTTATTTCCTTTTAAAAAAAATTATTGATATTTATTTAATTAAAATCACTCGATGACGTGCTTCCTCTTGATACTAAATATGTAGATTCATCTCTATCCTTTATATAATAAAGGTATTTGTGGTTCTCAATTTGTTTTTTTTTTACCAATTGGTAAAATTCTTGTTTGGTTTTTTAGTCATGTTTAACTTATTCTAGTTAAATGATGTTTTATAATTGATAATTTTCTTAATATAATCCTGAATTATATTTAAGTTAATATGTGAAATCATTATGAATTTTCTTATGGAGTAATTTATCTTTATTTTGCTGGATTTATAGTATATTTGACTTAGCATTACTATTCTTTCTTAGTTAAAAGTTTATTCATCAAACTCTTTTTCCGATGTAACCTTGAATTGGTATATTTTATTGCTAAAGATATCATTCTTATTTTAATAAAATGATAAGGACTAATAAGTTTTCTTTTATGACAATACATTATGAAATTGATTTTTTTTAAATATTGGACATTGGAAGAACATTGTTTCTTTTCCTAAAAAAATAATATTTAAAAAAAAATTTCATTAAATTAAATTGTTGGTTGTTTAGTACTTTTGCATAGTTTTCTTCTAAGTTCGCTAGCTCAAGTTCTGTATTTGTTAAATAATTCGTAAGTGCACGAATCACTTTGTAAAAAGTTACAAGTATATTTTTTAGATCGATATAAAGAAAAAAATACGTAGTTTTTAAATAATTTAACAAATTTTTTAAAAAATATAAACATTATGTAATACAGTTTGGGTTTGAAAAGAGTTTAAACTAATAACATAAAATAATAAAAGATAAAGAACATATTAACTCACACAAATAATCGGTTGATATGTATTTAATAAATCAATAACAAATTAATGCAATATTTAACTAATTTATTATGTTTAGTAGAATTAGTTAGGTTAATAAAATATAAATTTAGATTTATTTATTATTTCTTATATGTAAAAATAACACAATTTGTCAAGTTTCTATTCTTTATTAATTAAATTTAACTTGTCACCTTTGATCGGAGTGATTATTTAATTTTAACTAAATTATGTTTGTTTTCAAATAATTTAACTTGTCTTTGGTCAGGTCATTAATTTAAAATTTTATTCAAGTTATCTAAATTAATTTTTAAAGCAATATATCTGGAATTTTAACTTTTGTGTTTTAAATTTATTATGAAAAATATGTCGTTAATATATTTTTCAATAATAAATCTTACAATTTTTTTGAAATAAAACATAATTATAAACTAGATATAGATTCATATTTCCAAAATTAAATTTTTATATTTTAAATCTATCATGAAAAGTTTACCGTAAATATATTTTCGATAATAAATTTTATAAAATTCTTAAATAGAAAATAATATATGTTTAATAATTATTAAAAATATTCACCTAAATAATTTATACAAGCATATTAACATAACTAAAAACTCATTATCATAATTATCTATACATGTTTAGATTTCATAAATGATTAATAAATTTAAAATAATATTAAAAAGATACATTAAGTTAAATTTATAAATAAAGTACAATTAAAGTACCGTTGTATTTTTATAGATGACTCTTATACCGATTTATTTTTTGAAAAAACTCATATTATTTTTAATTATTGTAATAACTTAATATAAACTATTTATAACATAAACATAAAAGTATAACTTAGTTCAACTCTTGAGTTGAGAGAAGAACGTAAAGAAAAAAATTATAAAATTAACAAACTAAGAGAAAATAAGCTAATTGCTATAGGATATCAAATATGAGATGATGAAAGATCCTTTATATAGATGGGAAGAAATGCAAAAGGAAAGAAAAGTGCGTTATATGGTCATGCGCCGCAACACACATTTTTCATTGTCACAATATGTGCTAATTTGGTATGCATTTCATCCACGATCCAAAAGTACATCGCTATGGTATACAATAAGCACCATCGAGGCACACATTAAGCACCATCGAGGCACACATTATTCTACGTCTCTTCAAATTTTTTTATATTTCATCTCTTAACATTTGGTTGAATATATGTAGGGTTTACATATGTTATTTTTTATTCTACTTAGTTTCAATTGAGTGCTTTTAAGTATAATTCTTCAAGTTTTTATTAATTTAATTATTTTAAAGTCAAAAAATACTTGAAAAACAATAAAACATATTCGTGATTTCGAAAATATACATTTGCTACAATAATAAAAAAAATTATGTAAATATAAATTTATTTTAACACTAAAATACATATAAATAATGTAATATTTAATGTTTTTCAAGCACTCATCACTACTACGTCCTAGGTTTGAGAAGCTTACGAGTTTTGAAATTAGTAAAACTTCATTTTGTTTCAATCTTATTGATAATTTTTTTGTGTTATACCTAAAAATTCAATTAATGCTCTGCTTGTTTTCTAATTATGTCTTATATATTCTTAGAGTTGGTACGTTGTAAACAATATAATATTTTTCTTTTTCGTCTTGATTATTTTCTTTGAGCTATTTTCTATTTGTGATTTTAGACCATAAAGATTTTGAAAAGTTACTCTTAAATTTAAAGTTTTATCATCTTATTTTAATTGCATGATATATACCCTTATATATATATATTTTAAATATATATATATATTATTTTGGTTTTAGGAAATAAAAAAGAATAACACTTTTAAAATTAGATATGTTACTTTATGCTTTACATGTATTAAATTTAAAATATTATTATTATTATTTATATATCATGTTATTAAAAAATATTATTTTAGTACTCTAATTTAAGTATTGAATTTCTTTTAACTATTTTAAATAATTTTGATATTTTCTAGTCAAAATTAGTAATATATTTCCTACATGGCAATTAATCAAAAATATTTATTAAAATTTAAGAAAAAAGTTAATAAATAATAATAATATAAGGACTAAAAGAATTATCAATAATTAAATTAGATGTTGAAACAAAACATTTTAATAATACAATGTATGAAAAGTTCTAATATGTCATGTAAAATACATGTAACCAAATTTGACAAAAAATTTAAAATAATATTAAAATAGTTGAAATAGATACCAATACTTAAATCAAGGCATTAAAAATAAATATTTTAATTAGTGAAAGTACTAATGCATTACCTATAATACCTCGAGTATACTAATCTCTTTACATTTTATAACAACAAAAATAACATCATATTAACATTGACTAGAGTATAATTGAACAATGTTTAATTATATAAGTTTAATTTAAACAACGTTTAATTAGACGACGTTAAATATAAAATAATATGTTTGATTTTTTTCTAACAATAAAAATATATAATTAATCATAAGTGGTTTATTTTTATGAATACAAATGTTAAAGATATTATTTTATTATCTTTTTATTTTTTACAAGGTAAAAAATATTAAAAACATATAAGTTTTTTACTATATTTTTTTAATAATATAAACTAGAAGTTTAAAAGTTAAATTAAAATATTATTATTTGTCTCTAAATTTTAATTAAATTTAAACATAGAAAATATATGATTTGATATTTAAAATTTTAAAATTTCATAGATCGGTTTCTAATATTTTAAATCATATGATTTAGTTTATAAATTTTTTAAATTATATATAAATTTTAAATTTTTGATTCACAAATTGTATGTGAAATTTTAAAATTTTAAGTAGTAAATTATTAGAATTAAAAATTTAAAAGTCCATATCTAAAATTTTAAAAATTAAATTATATATTTAATATATATATATATATATATATATATTAAGTTAAAATTTAGGTGTTAGAATTATTCAATGTATCCTATATATTCTTTCGACCGTATTTGGAGAGAATTTGATCGAACGGCGCAGTTTTATCTATTGACTGAGTCTTTGAATATAAGAACGGAGTTCCATCGCTACAATTCTAACTACGGAGTTCCGACCTTCTCCTTAAGGCTTAATCTATTTAGACTAGCTTCCTTAAGAGAGTGCCGAGTTTATCAACAACATAAAAAATGGTGCAATTCCACGAACACATAATTACAGAGTTGCTCGAAGACCCGCCAAACGGCAGTGGACTCGTGATTCTCTCATCGGGTCTTTGTCTCCCAAAACTCATCTCTACTCTCCTCCTCCTCCACACCTCATCTCAAGGTACTCTCCTTATCCTCACTCCTCACTCTCCTTCTCTTAAATCCCAAATCCTCTATCACAATCCCAACATCGCTGAAATCACCGCAGAGCTTCCTTCTCAACACCGTAACTCTCTCTACACTTCCGGCTCGATCTTCTTCATCACCCCTCGCATCCTAATCGTCGATCTTCTCAATTCCAAACTACCCACATCCTCAATCGCCGGTCTTATTCTCCTCACTGCCCACTCTCTCTCCGAAACCTCTACTGAAGCATTCATTGTTCGAATTCTTCATTCTTTTAATAAGAATGCTTATATTCGTGCCTTTTCTGATAAACCACATGCTATGGTTTCTGGGTTTGCTAAAGCTGAGAGGATTATGAAGTGTTTGTATGTTAAAAGGTTGCACCTTTGGCCTAGGTTTCAGGTTTATGTGTCTCAAGAGTTAGAGAGTGACCCTCCTGAAGTGGTCGACATTCGTGTGCCAATGACCAAACAGATGTTGGGCATTCAGAAAGCAATTATTGAAGTTATGGATGCGTGTTTGAAAGAGATGAGGAAGACTAATAAGGTTGATGTGGAGGATTTGACCGTTGAGAATGGGTTGTTTAAGTCCTTTGATGAGATTGTTAGGAGGCAATTGGATCCCATTTGGCATACTTTGGGGAAAAAGACTAAGCAGCTTGTTTCTGACTTGAAGACTTTGCGGAAGCTCTTGGATTACCTTGTAAGGTATTTGTGTTTTATGGATTTTTTTTGAGGGAATTGTTGTTTATGTAGTTTGTTGGTTGAGAACAATATCTTATTTTGCAATGCAACTTTGGATTGATTTCTATATGTTTGTTGGGGTAGGTATGATGCAGTGACTTATTTGAAGTATTTGGATACGCTGAGAGTGTCAGAGAGTTTTCGATCGGTTTGGATATTTGCTGAGTCAAGCTATAAGGTATTTGACTATGCAAAGAAAAGGGTATATCGTTTTGTGCGGTCAGATGTTACGAAATTGAGTGAGCCGAGCAAGAGTTCAACTGGCAAAAAGAGAAAAGCAAAGAGGAATGATGACAATGATCTTGAAGGTGAGGGATGACTACAATGGAGCTTTCTATCCTGTTATGTCTGGTCTGTCTTTTAACTTGAATTTTGTCTGCCATGGATACAAAGAAGATTTTAGGGGAGGAAAAGGAGGGAAAGCTTTTTTGATGTGTTTTGTTTGTTGCATTTTTCCCCTTTGAGATGTGAATGACTGCTATTTTTGTACTTGTCTTTGTAGAGCATGGTGGCTCGTCATTGACAAGCACAAATGCCACTACAGTACTGGATGAAGTTTTGGAGGAAGCCCCAAAGTGGAAAGTCTTGCGTGTGAGTGAGTGAGTTTCTGTTTTTATATATCCTATTGTATAACTTGGTTCCCAAGTTGCCTAACTGCTGGAACCATTTTGTTTGTGATTTATGGATACGCCATAAATCTTCCATGCTTTTTTTTGGGGGTGATTCGGCCTCAATAACCCTGGCTCTTGTTCCAGCTGGCCATTTTTTTAATGTTCAGATGACTGTTAGGTTAAAACAAAAGACGAAGTTGCCAGTTTACTGGAGAGATATATCTGGACTTACTAGCTAATTTTACTACAGGAGGTTCTTGAAGAGATAGAAGAGGAGAGACAAAAACGAGCTTTGTCTGGAGAAGAGCAGTTAGTTGAAGGTGAAGAGGATGACAATGGTATTGTTCTAGTGACATGCAAAGATGAACGCTCATGCATGCAACTTGAAAATTGCATCATGAATGGTCCTCAGAAGGTTTTACTTTTACTAAGTGATACTTTCTGTTATCTTAATTATGTTTTTGTGCTCATTCTGCAATCTGCAGTACTACTAGTGGTCATTGATATATGTGACTTTTTTTTTTTGCTTTTAAAACTATATTTATGTTCCTGTCCTTGGCTACCCGACCTGAACCAAAAGGATAACCTTTGCAACTTAGAGTGTTGATTATGCCCAGTGTTTTCAACGAGAACTTGCTATAAGGGTTTAGACTGATTTTAAAATGAGAATGAACACTTTCCCTTTTCTTCAAGTAAATTATTTCTCCAATTAAATACCAACCCACTGATATGTTTTTTTCCCCTGTGAAGGCCATGCGGGAAGAATGGGAGAACTACTTGCTGAGCAAAGTAGAGCTTTGTGACTTACAATCACGTTATAAAAAGAAACCCAAGGAGTCCAAAGGATTTGGGATTCTTGATGGTGTAGTTCCCATCTCATCTGCTCAAAATACGGAAGGTAGCAACATAAACAAGCAGGAACATGATACACTTGTGGCTGCAGCAACAGAAATTAGAAATCGAGTGAAGAAGGATAATATTGATGGAAGTGATGCACTGACTTGTCTTGGTGACCAGCAAGGTGGAAGTGGAAAGGGAAAAATGAGAAAGAAAAAGTCTGCAGGTATTGGTAAGCGTTCTAAAGATATGGACAATAAGAGTCAGAATAAGGCAATAAGAAATGAATTTAATACAGAAACTGAAGGTAAAACAGGTGGAATTAATCCATTGGTTGAAGCTGATTCTTTTGAAATCAAAGGCCAAGATGTGCCTGCAGACAGAGGAGCTCTTCAAAAGCATACTCACACAGTTGATGCTAAAGGATCAAAAGACGCTAAGCCACTACCAGCAGTGCATTTTTGTGCTCTTGAGAGTGGTCAACCTATACTTGACATTTTGAAGCCTTCTGTAATTGTTGTTTACCATCCAGATATGACTTTTGTTAGGGAGATTGAGGTATACAAAGCTGCGAATCCCACTAAGAAGATGAAAGTTTATTTTCTTTTTTATGAAGATTCTACAGAGGTGCAAAAATTCGAGGCAAGCATACGTAGGGAGAATGGAGCATTTGAATCATTGATCAGGCAGAAATCAATGATGATGATTCCAGTTGATCAGGTATCAAGTGAGATGCTATATTTCTTGATAATTCACTGTATCTAATTAACGGCAACTACTTACGATTTTGCACTCTGCGTTTTTCACCTGGATTTTGTGTCTAGGATGGCTACTGTCTGGGGTTGAATTTAGCCACAGAGCCAGAAGGTATGTTGTCAGACAATTCGATAACCAGAAAAGCAGGAGGGAAAAGGCCAGTTGAGAAAGAAATGCAGGTGCATAAACTTAACCTATAGATTGCTATTATCCGTATTTGTCTTATTTAACGCATGTAAGTTAAGAAATTCTGTCATTCTCAGGTTATAGTGGATATGCGAGAGTTCATGAGCAGTCTTCCAAATGTTCTTCATCAGAAAGGCATGTGCATAATACCAGTGACCTTGGAAGTTGGGGACTACATTCTGTCACCCTTAATGTGTGTGGAGAGGAAGAGCATCCAAGATCTTTTTGGGAGCTTTTCATCAGGCCGGCTTTATCACCAAGTGGAAATCATGGTTCGTTATTACAGAATTCCAGTTCTCCTCATTGAGTTTTCACAAGATAAAAGCTTTTCATTTCAGGTAATTTTTATCATATACATAGAGATGGCAGGCATATAGGAGTACCTTTTAATCCTTGACTGATAGATGCGTCACTATCTGCAGTCTGCCAGTGATATTGGTGATGATGTCACTCCGAACAGTATCATATCTAAGCTCTCATTGCTTGCTTTACACTTTCCCCGCCTGCGTATTATTTGGTCTCGTAGTCTGCATGCTACTGCTGAAATATTTGCTTCATTGAAAGCTAATCAGGATGAACCTGACGAGACTAAAGCAATGAGAGTTGGAGTTCCCTCTGAGGAGGGCATTGTTGAAAACGACGCAAGGTAATTGACATTTTGTTTTCATTCTTTACTGTTTTCAGTTCTAAGCATGCATTTTGAATCTCTATGATCATTAAGGGCACAGCAGGAATTTTCATACATTACCTTGTGGAGCATGTTTCTCCTGATCGGTTTTGTTAATCCTCTTTTGCTTTGCTTGTAAAACTGTGGTTGTACTTGCCAACGAGCTATGACTCTATGGCATGAAGCCCATTTGGGCAGATGGAAGGTTTGGGTTCGAGTCTAAGTTACCGGTGCGTGAATAGTATAGTTATTTTATAAAAAAAATAAATTGGTGCGTAGGTGAAATGTGAGATAATCCAGCATGACAAATGTTGCATTAGTTCAGTTCCATTTAAAAGGCCAATTTGATATTCTTTTATGTTTTTGGTGAAACAATTTGATTTTCTCATCGCCTTGTATTTACAGAGCCGAAAATTATAATACATCTGCTGTGGAATTTTTAAGACGACTTCCGGGGGTTACCGATTCAAATTACAGGGCTATAATGGATGGTTGTACGAGCTTGGCAGAACTTGCTCTTCTTCCATTGGAGAGGCTAGCTCAACTTATGGGGGGTCAGAAAGCTGCTCGTACGCTTAGAGACTTCCTTGATGCTAAATATCCAACCTTGTTATGAAGCTCACTAGTCATTAGTATGCCTGAATGTAAATAATTGATCCTTCAACTAACCCAGGGTGCGTAACTTCTAACGGCAAAGAAAGATGAGCAGGGATGACAATTTGACTTGAAGGGTCAGTGCCTTGTATGTCCAGCCCTCTGGAACAAACCATTTCGGCTCGGTGCATCCCGTATGTGTCATTTGTGTGTTACTTTTTTTCAAAACAAGTAGAAGTAGATTATGTACTAAGAAATTAAGTTTATAATATAGGGTAATCAATCACCTCTTCAAGATTTTGCTAATTATTAATTTGTTATAAAAAATGATGTTTTATATCTTTCAATCAAGGAGATACATTGATAATATCATTATAATATTATATTTTAAGTATCAATTTATACCAAAAAAAAAAGTGATTATTTTATCATTTAATAATATTATTTTCAAATTTTGGGTAGATTGATAATTAATTAAATTTTAGAGAGGTTATTGGTATTTACCCCTATAATATAAGACATAGGTTTCACTTTTATGTTTCATCCACTGCTCACCATGTTTTATTGGGTAATTATTAAATTTATTTGTTTTCTTACCAAAATAAATATTTTATTATTTTGCATAATTTTTATTAAAAAATAATTATACTACCTACGTTAAATGAAATTCAAATTTACAACGTGTTTAAATAAATAATATATTATCACGTTAATTGGCTCCCGAGTAAATTAAGGAGTTACTATCTTTGTGAATAACAAAGTGATTATAATCGGCCGGAGAAGAGGGCAGTCTTGCGTTTTGTTACTGAAGGTGGCCTGTTGGCAAAAAATAAAACTGAAGGTGGCCAGAAAACAAAGACAAATACTAAGACACAAAGTTATGGGGTAATTTTACTCAAATTAATTTGATATTGGCAATTCTTATTCATTTTTCTATGACCAGTAAAACGTGAAAGAAAATACTTATGAACCTGGATTTTTGTACAAACAACATGTTCATATTCAAGCAATGTAGTTAATTTACTCACATTATTCTATTTCTAAGTATTTTATTATTTTATTTTAAAAGATGTTGAAACAATTATAATATTACTTAAATGGGTTAATTATATTATAATATATAAATTTATGTAATGTACAAAGTTAAAATAATATACAGAAAAATAATAAATAAATAAAAAATATTAATATTATCACAACATTTTTATTAATAAGAATTTTATCCATATAGTTATTCATTTTTTTTGGGACATTTTATATAATTTTACTACTAGAATAAAAAAATTAATTCGGATAACACAAAAGCAATTAACGGCACCCAAAAAAGTGCTGCCGTTACAATCCAAATACTTATCCAGCGTTTAAAGAATGAAAAAAAGAGGCTTACTCTGACTCTGTATCAGAAATCAAATCTTCACCCTCTGTGTGACAGACCTTGAACCCCACATTACAGAGAAACAGAGAGAGAGAGAGAGCGCGCGCGGGAGAGATGACTCTTTTAGGCGCTACTAATATCACCACCCCAAGAGCCTTCATTCTTCCTGCCACCACCACCACCCAATTTTTCAACACCCTGAACATTCAAGAACCTCGATTCCTCACCTTCTCTAATAATCTCCGAACCAACACAATCACTACTAGCCCACTAGCTTCCTCTTCTTCAACGTATTCATCGTCGACTGGGCCTGATATCTTCCCGAATTGGACCTTGGATTCATGGAAGTCCAAGAAGGCCCATCAGCTTCCGGATTACCCGGACTCGGAAGAACTCAATTCGGTGCTGACGACCATAGAGAACTTCCCACCAATCGTTTTCGCTGGTGAGGCTCGCCGGCTCGAGGAGTGGCTTGGAAAAGCCGCCATGGGCCAGGCGTTTTTGCTTCAAGGTGGGGATTGTGCTGAGAGTTTCGAGGAATTTAACGCTAATAATATTAGGGATACCTTCAGAATCTTCTTGCAGATGGCTATTACCCTCACTTATGGTGCCCAAATGCCTGTTATCAAGGTCCTTCCTTTAGCACTCACAAATATACTTTTTGAACGATTATGTCTCTTGGGTATTAGTAAAAATTGTCCTTTTTTTGCATGGTGCTTGACTTATTGGGTGTTTGCCTATGTCATTGTACTTTGTATGCTGTCAGTTTTATTATGGGGTTGTTACTAGTGTGTAAAATTAGTCTATAAGAACATATCCATGCAGTTTTTTGAGTCACTGTCCTTGGATTATTGTGCCTTAGTTGATCTATAAGCATCAGTTTCACTTTCACACTGTATGTTCCTTTTTTATAATTCTTTGTTTTCTTTTATCTAAAATATATGATAGGTAGGAAGAATGGCAGGCCAATTTGCAAAACCGAGGTCTGAACAATTTGAGGTAAGAGATGGTGTCAAGCTTCCAAGTTATAGGGGAGACATTATCAATGGAGATGCTTTTAATGAGGAATCTAGAAATCCTGACCCTCAAAGGTTGATCAGAGCTTACCTCCAATCGGTTGGGACCCTTAATCTCCTCAGAGCATTTGCTACTGGTGGATATGCTGCAATGCAGAGAGTATCACTTTGGAATCTTGACTTTATAGGAAGTAGCGAGCAAGGAAGCAGGTAAACCCTATTTTCTTGCAGTGACGGATTTAGTATTTTAATTCACGAGGGGCACCACATAAACAGTAAAAAATAGTATCTATTACTTGTTTTTTATTAAAAAAGATATTATGTGTATCGAGTATAAATATGTTCAAATTATTGAGTTTGTAGTATATTTTGAGTGATAAAAACTTAAAAATGAAAATTGTGAGCGGACACAAAAACATTTTATAAGTATAGTTTGTCTTCAATTTCATAGATGTCACACTTTAACATTTTTGCTATCAAGAGGTGAGCGGAGCCCAGTGCTCCTCCTGGTGCCCATGTAAATTTGCCAGTGTTTTCTTGTATACTCATCTTAATTTGGGTTTTGTCACACTTGTAGCTTTGTTCCATGGGGTGTGTCTAAAACTTTTCCAAATTCTTAAAACTTTTCGGTCAGTGAGCACCTTTATTGCAGAAATATTAACTGAGCTCTGCTTTTTTTTTTTAGTAAATCTGAGAATAATTGTTAAGTGGTTGAGGATAGGTACCTGGAACTTGCAGAAAGAGTAGATGAAGCTATTGGATTCCTCGGTGCAGCTGGGGTTACTGGTGAGAGTTCAATAATGAAGACTATTGAATTCTGGGTATCTCATGAATGTCTCCATTTACCATATGAGCAAGTGTTGACTCGAGAAGATTCAACAACTGGCCTTTATTATGACTGTTCTGCTCATATGCTTTGGGTCGGTGAGAGGACTAGGCAGTTGGATGGAGCACATGTTGAATTTCTTCGGGGTGTGTCTAATCCTATTGGCATCAAGGTGCACAACAAATTATGACTTTCAGAGTCCAAATAAACTAAACCTGTCTTATCTGCAATGTTCTTGTCTCATTAATTTTTGACTTGTAGTCTTGTAACATGTGATTTAGTAAAGTAGTATTTGCATCATTAGGAAGAAATTCTGAACTCTGTAATTTAGCGGCATGAAATTGTCTAAAGAATTATGAGCTGAATCTGGAATTTTCATGTGCTTTGCAATTAACAACTCACTAATAACCTTCTCTTTTCTGAATGATTCATTCAGTTCTGTTTAGATTCTCTTGTCTGAAATGATTGTCTCAGCTCAGTGGTTCACATATCATTAGATATGTGTTTGTTGTCATAAATTATAGTTGAGTGATATCATAATGTTTCATAAAGGTTTCAAACGACAAATGATATATCTGCTTCTTTGCAATGCACTTATGCAGGTGAGTGATAAGATGGATCCAAAAGAGCTGGTTAAACTGTGTGAAGTTCTTAACCCCCATAATAAGCCTGGTAGACTGACAATAATTACTCGGATGGGGGCAGAAAATATGCGGATAAAGCTCCCGCATCTGATTAGAGTGGTGCGCCAAGCTGGGCTAATTGTCACATGGGTGAGTGATCCCATGCATGGGAACACAATGAAGGCTCCCTGTGGGCTCAAGACACGGGCATTTGATGCAATCAGGGTAACTACTAATCCTCACACTAAACCTCTTGACATGCCATGTATTATCATACATACACAATGATAGTCCATAATGATGATTCATGGGAGATGATCTTTTTCTCAGGCTGAGCTGAGGGCTTTCTTTGATGTCCATGAACAAGAAGGGAGCTACCCTGGAGGAGTCCATCTGGAGATGACAGGGCAAAATGTTACAGAATGTGTCGGGGGAACGAAGAGTGTGAGTTTCGATGACTTGCGCTCTCGTTATCACACCTTTTGTGATCCCAGGCTGAATGTGTCACAGTCTCTAGAGTTGGCATTTCTGATAGCGGGTAGGTTGAGGAAAGACAGGCTAAAGTCTAGTTCTGATTTTCTTCTATGTGGTGATTCCGCAGCAGAGGCTATTAAGTCTTAACTTTGCTGATTGGAGTAGTGTTTATTTGTTTCCTTGTTTTGAATCTTTGGAACTCCAAAGAAGAGTATGATAATAATATGTTAGTGCTAAGAAAGAAGGTAGTTCATGGCTACTTACTCAGAGTTTTTGATAAGAGATGTTCTTATATATATATAAATGGGGCGTAATATTTCAAAAAATTGCTCTATATTGATAGGTTCTCCCTGGGGTTAATGAAGATGCCAGTCTTTTCAGGAATTGCTTCATAAATCAAGCTGGATGGTTCTTGGTTCTTTCTTTTCTATTTTTATTTTTATTTTTTATGTGGACTGGACGGGTTCTGTAATTACAGGTATTATTATGAATATATATCATTATAAATTTTAGAAAATCAAATTAAGTATTTAATTTTAGATATGACTTTTTTTACAAATAAGATTTTTTATGATTTTATTTTATTTCTTCAAAAGTTTTTTTTTTCTTTCACTTATTTACTATTTTTGGTTTGCTTGTGTTTTCATTTTTAACTCCATATCATAAAAGGAATTTATAAAAAAAAAAGGAAAAAAAGTTGCTATAAGTTTTATTATGTAATAAAATATATATTAATTCTATAATTCAGGCATATTAGATTTTATAATTCAAAGGTTAATTTAGTCTAATTACTATTAAAATGTTATAATTAGAAGTTAGAATTGACAGAATTGACATACAATTATTGCATGATTTATAACAAAAAATTGAGATAAAAGCATTTTCGTACATTTATTGCATGCATTAAGTATTATGCATGTGGATGAATATGTTAGGTTTTAATATATGAATGTAAATTATATTAAAATAATTATTTTTCATAAATTATGAAAATTAACTTGAATTAATTTTTTTGATATATATATATATAATAAAAGAAAACTATAGACTTAATCCTTTGAGGAAAAAACTGTTTTTAATAACAATAGTTTATATTATTTTAAATATTAAAACAAATATCTATTTTATTTAGTAAATAAAATTGATCTCTTTTATTTATCTTTTCATTTTTTGTTTTATTATTTTTACTTTGTTCCTATTGGTATGCATTTTTTGAATAATATTTTGCGGGATAATATTAATAATATTTCTCAAGTTTATCCTTATACTTTAAAAATATCACAAATATCTCTTCAACTTAATATAAGTTAAAATTAATAAAAATGAATAATAATTTTTATACATAAAAATGATAGAAATAATAAAAAATCAAGAAATATAAAAATCTCAGGATGTTTTTTTTTTTTTTTTACAAAAAATGATAATTAGTAAATTTTTTTTTGAAGAAATACAAAATGTAAGATTATTACAGATGTAAAAATAAGTAATAAAATAAGGTATAAAATATCATTAATTAATAAATTAGTTATTATGGATATACTATCTAAAAAAATTCAAAAGCATAAAAGAAAGATTATCCATTTAGAAGGAATCTAGGTATTTAGAAAAACACTTTACTTTTTAGAGAAAGAATAGATACACCAATAAATTTAACACTCATAGATAAAAGAATAATAAATAGGAAAACTGTTTTTTTAAGAATACTCAATGAAAACTTAGGATACTAAAAATTGAAATTCACAATATATCTTAAGTTTGTCATTAATATTAACGATAAGAACATAAACTAAATATTAAGTTTAACTTATGAATTTAGAAGATGAGATTTAATGAGAGAAAAAAATCATTTATTTTCAATACGCTACATAATAAGTATTCATTAACAAACAGTCATAACAGTTCAAGATATGAACATAATGAATTCATATAAAATAAATAAAACTTTTCAAGAAATTAAACAAATAATAAAATAAAAATATTAACATATTTTGAAATATTAGAATAATATAATTAGATATTAAAGGAAAGCCTCTCACATTAGAAAGAAAAAGTAATATAGTACGAAATAGTAATGACTAATGGTCAAGGTTTACGTTTAATAAATCTTGAAGAAAAAAACCTCTAAAAAAGAAATAGAGGTTACAGATCTAAAACAAAAAGTTAAAATAATGAAAGTATTAATCTATGACGTAATATTAGGAAGAAAATAATATCATTGTTATTATAATAATGTTCAAAAATAAATTACAGAATATAGAATTAGATTTTGATGAAAGTCTAATAAATATATCAAAAAACCAAATAACAATAATGAAAATTTTAATTCTTTTATTATAATAAATAAATATAACATAAGAGTCAAACATTAATTCCTCACAAGACATAAATGAGAAATAAAAAAAAACTCCTAAGAGAAATAAGGGAATATAGTTATAATAAAAAATTATAACAAGACATATATAAAGAATTTACCGAATTAAGAATGGATGTAAATAACACACTTAAAAATAATAAAATTATAGGTTATAAGTTTGATCCGTTTATAGGATTAAAGTAAGAACTACTTAAGAGATGAGATGCATTGATACCTAGGATTGGGAAAAGAATGAATGAGAAAAAACCTAAAGACGTAGAAAAAGCTATAATCGCAGTTCAATAGAATATAAAAAAGAATTGAAAGAATAATTCATAAACCCTAAAAATAGGGTTATATAAAAATAAATTAGTTTGTTAACCTTGACAGATGAAGAACTAAGGATGCACTATGATGAAAAATGATATAAAAAAAATTAGTAACATTGATTATGAACCAAAAAACATGATCCCAAAAAATCATATGAAATCAATTTATTTACCAATTTCTTATCAAGAAGGAATATCTGACTCTCATAGAGAGTAGAAAGAAATAGGTAAAGGCCAAAAGAACCTTATTTCTTTTATAAAAGAAAACAACAATCCAAAATAGAAGAAGGATTATATTAGGGAACTAAATGTAGTATTACATGAGAATTCAAACTCTAGAAAATTATAGATTTAATCTTTTAGATTTGTACTATGTGAGACAAAAAAAGTCTTAGAAAAATAGTCTAGTGATATAAGTGTAATTATACAAATTTTTCTAACCACATAATAAAACCTTTCAACTTGAAGAGTCTTACTAGCTTATAAAATAACAAGAAATATTAAAGTTTAATTTACAAATTTAATAAAATAATAACATTTACAAATGCATGAGAATGCTCTCATAAGTAAGGAATACTTAGATACTATAGTAAATAAAATATACAAAAAAATTATTAGATAAGACAAAGATAGATATATCATTGAATATAATGAAAATGAAATTGAGAATGATAAATAGTATTTAAAAAATATCAAAATATGTGACATATTCTTTATTTATGTATATGAAATATATTATCATAATTTACCACTCTCCTTACAAGATACTTACAAGGAAATATTTTTATACAAATACTTGAAGAGAAAGAATAAAAAATCTTAAAAATTGGATTATCATTAAATATTAAAAAAGATATGAATATAAACAAATAAGAGAAAATAATAAAATATATTGTGATACAAGAGATTTTAGAATTTTAAAAAAATATAAATGTAATATAAAAATCTTACAAACAAAAGTATAAAAAATAAAAATATATATAAAACATTCAAAAGATATAAATTTAAAATATAATAGAAAGTATAACAAAAAACCTTATAAGAAAATATATTTTAGGGAAAAAGATCTAAGTCATCAGAAAATAAAAATTATTATCCATCACGAAAAAAAATGTAAATGTTGGATCTTCAATAAAGAAGGATATTATGCTAATGAATATCCTAATATGCTTTAATATAAAAAAACTAAAAAAAAATTCTATAGAAAACAAAAATCTTAGAAGAATTTTTAATATTAAATTAGGATGAATAGATGAATTAGATATAGATGATACTTGCAATATTTATATATTAGAAGAAACTTATAAGTAAATAACTCACTTAGAACATGAATTTGTAGATACAAGAGCTAGTACGTGTGTGGTTAGCAAATATGTATTCTCAAATGAACTTTGAAAACAAGCATCAAAATATTTAATTGTAAAAATTGCTAAGAATATTACATTAAATCTTAATAAAATCTTAAAATATATAAATATAATGATAGGAGGAGAGAAATTTCATATTTCTACTATCTATCAATAAGAAACATGAATTGATTTATTAATAGTAAATAACTTCCTAAACTTTTACCAATCATTTATTCAATATTTAGAAAAAAATAAGTTTGATAACACTAGATGATGAAACTATTTACGTGTCAAAAATAAGGAAAGTTTTGAAAATATCAAACCTAATTTTCATGCAATAATATAAAAAATAAAAATGTGGTAAGATAGATATAAAGTAACAACCTTATTTTAAAAAAAAACAGTTTCATTAGACATAAAAGAGAAACAAAATTACTTTATTAATGAAATATATGAAGATAAAGCTTTAACAATAATAAGAAAAATGTTACAAACAGTAGGTTCTAACAAAATTATATCCTAAAATCAATAAGTCTAAAATAATAGTAAACATAAAACCCAGAGATCCTAACAAAATTATAAAAGTAAAATCAATGATTTATACCCTAGAAGGTAGAGAGAGATGAATTTGAAAAAAAAATTCATGAATTTTTGGAATTAAAAGTCATAATACCCAATAATTCACCTCATTGAAGTCTAGTATTTTTAGTTGAGAAAAAAGAGAACAATAATAAACTTTAAAATTTTAAGTAAAGAAACCATCGATGATGATTATTTTATTCCAAAGAAATAAGAATTACTATCATTAAAAAAAGATAAATATTTCTTAAGTTTTGAATGTAAAAATAGATTTTAGCAAATAAAACTTAATGAAGAATCACATAAATTAACAGCATTTAATTGGTCATAAGGACAATTTCAATGGATATTTATACAATTTGGATTAAAAAAAGCAACATGTATTTTTCAAAGGCATATGGATAATATCTTTAAAAAACTATATACTATTTATTATGTATACATCGATGAAATTTTAGTATTTATTAATGACTTGAATAGACATTACTTAGATATCATTAATATCTTACAAGAATGACTTGTTCCGTAAAAAAGAAAGGCTTTAATAACTTAACAAAAAATTAAATATTTAGGATTAGAAATAGACGATGAAAAACAACATCTTTAACCTCATATATTAAACAATATACAATGATTTACTAGTGAAATAAAAGATAAAAATCAATTACAAAGATTTTTAGGATGTTTAACTTATGAATAAGCATATATAAAAAAAATAACGTAAATGCGAAAACTATAACAAACTAAACTTACCAACTTTATACCCCAAGTACAAATGACAAAATGATAATAAAAATATATGTTTTCAATAAATAATGGGGAGCAATTATAAAAATAAAGGTATATGATAAAATTAATATCTTTACATATACACATTAGCATCTTTTAAAAGTCTATAATTAAATTATCATAATAAAAAAAATACTTAATTATTAAAAAATATATAAAAAAAAATTACAATATATGTCATTAGTTCAAAGTTTATTGTTAGAATAAATAATAAAAATTTTGAATATTTTTTAAGGATTAATATTACATGTCTTCTTATATTTAAGGAAAAGTACTAGAGAATTGAAATTTATAGATATATAAAATATTGTATTGAGCATTAAAATCAGGATCCGTGGCGCAATGGTAGCGCGTCTGACTCCAGATCAGAAGGTTGCGTGTTCGATTCACGTCGGGTTCAATTTCCCCATTTCATACATTTTACATTCAGTTATGTCATATTTGCTCATTATCTTTGGTCGTCGAGCCTTTGAGCTTGAATTTCATAATTTTGATATTGCCTACCTAGTGGAGTTAACTGTAGTAATGAATACAATCAAAATATGAACTAGATTCAAAAAAATATCCCTAGTGTCACAAAATAATGACTTTATATTTCAATGTCAATATATTAAATGTTCATAATATCATGAGATTTCGTAACATGAGTCTACATTTCATCCATTTAAGTACGTGGATGCTCACGATACAAAAACAACGTTGATTGATCCACCACATACATGTTTCAATCATAAATTGTTATTTCTCTAAAATGATTAGTAAGAGGTTTTTTACACCTACAAATTTTCTTTTTCACAAAAAAATAAAAATGAAAGGAAGTTGTACTTATGAATCAAGTATGTGAATTTAAAAAAAAAATGCTTTCAATGCACAGAATTCACATTTTGTGTTTACTATTAAAAACATAACTTACGTGCTTCTCTCTCTCTAAAAGCACTTACTAATAGACCCAATAGTTCTAATACATTTTATAAGATAATAAAATTCATATAAAATGTAGCTAACATATAGGAATGGTGGATTGAAGCATAAATGATAAAACTTAAATTTCCCTTTCAACATAGCACACTTACAGTAAATACAAAGAAGAAATATTTAAACAGAGCCTTGATTCAAAGAGACCAAAGTTAGGATAACAATTTAGCTAGTCATCTTTGGAATTGCTACTAGAGGTATCATCTTTCCAAGTTGCTTTCCATTGATTGTCATAGAAAGTTGTCTCTTCCAGCAGTTTCTTCAGTGTTTCTATATCCTCATTTTTGCGAATTACAAGTACTCCTGCCACCGATATAAACAATAGAGTTTTGCAGAAGAAATTGCTCATTTGATCGACCAAACCGACTCCGGTCAAGCTATCAACAAAGTAAGCCATAAAAAACCCTATCATAGCAGCACGGCCTGCACAACATTCACAAAACCTTGTGGAAAAAGTCATTAATCCCGTTAATATGTGAAAATAAACACTTTAGTCCTTTTATTTTCAAGTTGGACATTTCTAATCCGATTATGTTAAAATGAGCACCTCTAGTCTCCTAATTATGAAAATGAGTACTTCTAGTCCCCTAATTGTGAAAAATGAATACTTCTTCTAGTTTACTAATTATAAAAAATGAACACTTTTAGTCCCCTCATAATGGAAAATAAATATTTATTATCCCTTAATTATAAAAAAATGAGTACTTCTAGTTCCCTAATTATGAAAAATGAGACTTCTAGTCTCTCAACTATTTAAAATGAGCACTTTAAACCCATAAAAAGGACAAATTTTTACACTAAATTGCTCATTTTCATAATAACGGGACTAGAAGTGCAAAATAACATAACTAAATGGCTCATTTAAAAAAAAAAACTTGGCAACTTTGGTTCCTCGCAAATCAAACAGGATAGAGGGATTAATACGAGCCTCTCTGCTTCACATTTTAATTAACATAGAGTGGGGTAGAACAAACCATTGAGTAACTCAGCTTCAGGTAAATGGAACCTCTTCACCCAAGCCCACCAAGGTACAACGGATGTGTCAAAAAGTACAGGGTCATCATTGTTTGATGATTCTGGGTTAACTTCAAGCCATTTTCTCCTTCTAGCCTCTGAAAATCATCACGTAATAATCTGGTAAATTAGAAATAAATTGATTCTTGAATTGTCAGGGAAGATCACAGGTTAACTAAGTAGATATAGACCATAATGGTTTTTCATTTCATCTCATTAGATTTCTCTCGTCTTTAGAACACATGAAACCATTAAGCTAGATACAGAGATTACAAAAAGAAGTACTTGATATGAGATATCTTTTACTAAGATATTGGAATATTGGGAATTTAAAATATTAGTCACTGTAAATTTCATCAATATTTCGAAAGATAAATTTTCGAAGAACTTGATTAAGGGTTTGTTCTTTGGATTGAAAGTGCTTTTTTAAAAAATCAAAACACTTTGAAGGGTGTTTGATCATCTCTTATAGAAATGTTTTGAAGCAATATTTGTATTTTTGAGGGAAGTAGTTCTAAATGCATTCTAAAATAATTATTAAAAATCTACTCAAACCACTTCAAACATCTAAATGATTATATTTGAATCCACTTTTACCAAACTACTTCATTTTAAGCAAACAATACCTAATAAGAATACCCATGAGTTCACTTATCAAATTAACAGAAACAAATCAAAGTTCAAAACTTTAAGATTAATGCTCATACACCCTCAATTTAAATTGATAAGACAATTAAAATCTCAACCCCATTTGGAGTCCTTAACATATTGCATCAGAAAAAAATTAAAGTTGTAAAATTTCAGACTAACGATTACTTATCTACCCTCAATTTAGATAAATGAAACAACTAATATGGTAGCATTGGAACTTAATTCAACAATTGAACAATCAAACAAATAGGACCAAGAACAACTCACCAGCATCAATAACAGCATCCCAGTCAGTCTTGCCATTTTTGTTAAACTTATTCAAATCCCAAGTTCCATTGACCCATTTGGGATTGTCAAACTTAATCACAACCTCCTTCAACTCTGGCTCAGGGGTCAAAGTTGTAGACCCATTGGACCCAGCAGAGCTCTCAGGCTTTTCCAACACAACCTCCGAAGTTTCAGGGACCTTGGTATCCTCTATTTTGGGTTCCACTGCAGTGGCAGCTAAGCCGAGACTTCCAGAACCATTGTCTGTGAAGGCCTTGGGGTAAAAGAGCCTGGGTCTGAGGAAGAGATAAGGTTTGAGATTGAGATGGGGTTTGGAATATGAAGATAAAGGGGAGAGAGTTGGGAGATGGGTTTGAGGAGAAAACAAGGCCATGGCTATGGAAGTGGAAGTGGAAGTAGTTTCGATTTAAGAGCTATGGCGAGATCAAAACAGGAACATCGTTCTTTTTCTGTTTTCCCTAGAGGCTTGAGCTATCCCCTGCCAGTTACAACTGAGTTGGCTACTTCGGTTGGGTGTCTTGTCCAATAATTGGTTTTATTTTTTAACATTTTTTTCGTTTGAAAATGGGGAAAAAAATTTGTGAACATAAAGAAAAGAAAGAGGTTAACACATTTTACTTTCAAAAATTAATCATACTAATTATTTTATTTTTAAAGACATTTTTCTCTTGATCTATCCATCCGTATTAATAAGATTCAATTATATTTAACTTGAACTTTTTCTATATCAAAAAATTATTAAAATATTTAAAAATATAATAATAAAATAATTTAATAGCATTCATTTTTAAAAAATGTGACTAATGTGTACGAAACAAATTAAATGATTAAATATAAGCTAGATTTTACTGGTTTAATCTTTTATAAATAAAACTTCTTATAATCATGATAAGTTTTTAATGATAAATAGTTAATTAATTCTTATTCGAGTTGAAATTAATTAATTAATAAATTTAAAAATAATATAAATATATACACTAATTTTTTTAATTAATTAGCTTGAAATTAAAAATTGATAAACCTTAGCTAGATATATTCTTTAATTATAAATCAAAATTTAATTTATCTTTAATTTATAATTAAAGTTATTTTTCAATAATGTAATTTAATACAAATCAATGGAATTAAAATAGATTCTTGTTCATTTTGCATAATTAAGTACATATGACGTGTCTAATACTTAGTTTTAAAATATTTTCTTTAATAAAAAATCAATACTTAACTATCATTAATTTATAATTAAAGATACGAAGATGGTGAATAAAATATAAATCTAAACTTTATTTATTTGAATTACAAAACCATTCTTTTAATCATTGGAAATAAAATCAATGAAATTAAAATACTCCTATTCATTTTGTACAACTAAGTACGGATGATGTGTCTAATGCTTAGTTCTAAAATATTTTATTTAATCATAAATAAAAAATTAGTTCATCATTAATTTATGATTAAAAATATTAAGATTATGAATAAGAAATAAATCTAAATTTTTATTTATTTAAATTACAAAACCGTTCTTCCAATCATTAAAAGCATAAACTAAAATCTCACTTAGAGATTACAAAGAGAAATAAAAATATAATAATAAAATTATTATTTCTTGATAAAAATTATTCTATATATATGAATGATTTATCGTTATCTTCTTTAAATTTTTAGATAATCTTTACAATTAAAAGGTTTATATATCTTTATATGGTGGTGGAATGGTTAACATAAAATCTACCCTAAAACTACTTCTATGAATGGTTAGAAAGAGAGAGAAAAAAATTAACTACAAAACTATTATTTGTTTTTTTTATGATTCTAATGTGTTGGAACAATATAAAACGAGACATATTTATAGTTAAAAATAGGTGTGATAAGTTTTATTTTGTACAAACTTTTAGATATCAATTCCCTTATATATATTACTATTATAATGAGCTAAAATTATTTATTTTATATTTATTGAAAAAATATTAATTTTTTAGATTTTTTGCTATTTTCTAGAATTTTTATTGGATAGGTGAATTAACTAAGAAAAGGAAATAGATATATTTCGCAACTTATCCTATTCTTTTGACATGTAATGCATGTTAATCATATCTCCACAAAAATACTAGCAATTTTAGTTACATTTTGATTTGATTTTTTTTATAAATACAAAATAAGTCAAATAATATCAAAAAAATACATAAATTATATAATGAAGCTGCATGCAATAATTAAGAAGAAGATTCAAAAAAACAATCAAATGAGTTGAAGAATAGAATTATAGAAACAATCTTATGATTTCTTTTTTTTTTTTTTCATAAGTAACTAATTTTATAATTGATTGTGTGATTTCAAAGCTCTATAAATATATTGCAATATTTAAGAAGATTTGTAATATTATATTCAGCTATTCAACTATTCTTCTTGATTATGTATTAATTCTCAATTTTAATTTTTGTATGAACTTATTTAATTAGTTAAATGTAAAATTAAATAATTAAATAATTAAATTAATTCATCATTAATTAGTTTAGTTGATTGAGTATGTAATTTTTAAATCAATTTAAATAATTATTGATAAATTGCGTATAATGAGAATTAATACTCAAAATAATTAAACCGAACTTGTATGTTTAACTTGAATCCAATTTGTTTCTTAAAATTGAATATTTTTGATAAATTAAATTTAGAAAAATTATTCTAAGTTGTTTATTAAAAAATATTTAGATTAAGAATTTGTTTAATTTAACGAGTATGTAAAAAAAATTGCGTTATGATATATTTTTGTTGATTTGAAATACATATTAGGGGTGTAGAATGATCATATAACCATCACGTTATTAATATCTTTATCGTAATCTTTAGATTCTATTTTATCTTAATTAACCTTTACTTGATAGATTTAATTTTCGTTTCAAAAACAACCAAACTCTCATTTTACTAATTTTAATTAACTTACTATAATTTATGACAACAAACAGGCTTATTATGGGGGTTAAGAACTTCACACAGTTTAACCAGCTCTTTTGGATCCATCTTATCACTCGCCTGCATAAGTGCATTGCAAAGAAACAGGTATATCATTTGTCGTTTGAAACCTTTATGAAACATTATGATATCACTCAACTATAATTTATGACAACAAACACATATCTCGTGGAAACAATAATCTTTATTCTTAAAATTATTTATCATTTGTACATGATCATGTATATTTGTGTATTTTTCCTTGTATCAAGTGTTTGATACCATCATCGATGATTGGTTTAGCAATTCTTTTTACAATGGCTAGTTTTTATTTATTTATTTTCAAATTTAAAAAAGAATCTTTTATTTTCTTTAATTTATTATTATTAGTTTATATTTATTTATTTTTATTTTAAGTTTATTTTATGTTATTTATCAATGATTATTATTATTTTTCTTAAAGTATTGAATATCAAGTAAACATGAATATACGTATGGATACAATATAAATTGCATGCAATGGATTTCATGCACCACACTTTGAGGATCATCGAGACAATTAGGACTACGTTAATATTATATGTGTATTTAAAAGCCAGATGGCTAGGTATGACCCACATAACATATACAACATATACAACATATGGTGGTGGGATCATCAATATCCAAGTTATTCATATAAAAATCTTGTAGAGAATTTTAACATTATACCTAATTTTTCATTCTTAATGACACAATCAACTCCAACCACTCAAGGTAAATCTCTCGAGGATTTAGTGAATATCATTTTTGCTAACACTTAATTTTAGTAGGAGAACTAAACTTTTATCAATGAATAAGAAATTTTAAAGAAAAATATAGCAGGGGAATTCAACATCACACATAGTTTTCCATTCATAATGTCATGATCAACTTCAATCATTCATAGTAAGTCTCTTGAGAATTTAGTTAATACTATCGCTCCTAATACTTTGAAATTTCAATATTAGAACCAAGTTTTTATTGTAAAACATGCAATTTCAAGGAAAAACTTGAGATACAAGAAACCAATATTGCTATCAAAAATCTTGATACTCAAATTGGCCAATTGGTTACAGTAGTAAAAAGACTAGAAGTGTAAGCAATTGTCAAACTCACTTTCCAAATAGATGCTAAACTTAGAGAAACTGCCATGTCATTATTATGGAGAGTGATAAGAAATTAGAGGAGCCTCGAAAAATCCTTACAAATTATGTATTCAAAGAAAAGACCAATGAAGAGGAAAAACCCATCACTCAAAAAAAATATAATGCGACACCAAATGTTGTATTCGACCCTTCATTTTTTACTTATGATCTTGCTTTATCGTTCTCCAACAGATATGAAAATTCAACGAAGCAAAATTATGAAAATAAAAAAATTGGAGGCATTTCCCTAGGTACAAATTTACATACCTCTTATGTAAGATATTAAGGAGGAGTGTGGGTATGAAAAGTACCTTTTTCTTACCATGGACAAGATTAAGAATAACAAAAATATAGGTGTGAGGAAAAATGTATCTATTATTCTTCAAAAAAAGACAACTATTAAGATGCAAGGATGAAAATAATGAACTACTAGCTCAAAAGCTTGACATCACACACTTCAAGATCTTTGATGATGATGGATGATAAAAGTGACAATGTCAGGCTAAGAACATTAAACCAAGTGCTTTGTGGAATGAAACCCAACATATGAATTTTTACATTATATATATGTATGTGCTTACATTGAATACAATGTAAGAATAAGGTATGAGTGAGTGTTAACACATTACTATCTTTACTTGTTTATGCTTTATTAGTTTAACATGTTTTAGGATTAGTATGCCCTAGGTAGCATAATGTTTTTAGTATTTATTTGTTGCATTCCTTAGAATAGTTAGGATTAATAGACAGATTTAGAATCAATAACTTGTTCTCTCTTTGTTTTATGAAATATGTGATAAAATTAGTTAAATAATATTAGATAAAAGGGATAATAAATGTTGATAGAGTCTTGACCTTGTTTTTTAAGTGTGGGTAACTTTATGATAATTTTGCTAAAAACTTGCATGCAATATAGCTACATTTGTGATAGAATAATATATATGCATGAACATGTAAAAAAATTTGTGAATCCCTTTAAACTTTAATATACTTGTAATTAATAAGAATAGGTTGCAAGAAATTTTCTTTAAGTTTATCAGAGAAAATGTTAAATGTATTTCTTAAAAAATGATTAAAGTAACAAGATTAACTTATTTGGCTAAATTATCATACTTTTAATGTTGTTATTCTTTCAAGAACAACCATTTTAGATAACTAATTTAAGTTTACATGAGTCAATTATTTATACACATTCCTTACCCTTTGAATCAAACACATTGATCATACCCTATAATTCAAGAAAAATAGAGTTACATAAATATAGAATAATTTTTATGAAAATACCAAAATAAAATTTAAGAGTGTTAATTGTGATATAATTGGTTAAATTCCCAATATACAGACACTACTACAAAAAAGGGTATTAAAGTCGGTTCGTTGAACCGATTTTTTTTTTAAAATTTACTCATTTTCTATTATACTTAAATTAAAACATGTATTCGATCACTAAATAATAGCAGAAAAAAATAGAATCAGTTTAACAAATAGTTTAAATAATACAAATAATTGAAAAATAAATTATTAATTAATAGCAGAAAAATTATCATGGTGTTGTTCTATGTTATTCAATATCATCATATTCTTCTCATAATGTTATAATACAAACTTACATATATAATACAAAAAATTATACACATAAATAATAATACATAATAACAAAAATACAAAAAATCATACACATAAATAATAACATGTAATAACAGAAACAAATATGAATAATAAGTGTGTAAGATTAATATAAATACTTACAAGAGTAAATGAAGTGAAAAAATGAAATAAATGAAGAAAAAATAGTGTTTTGTAAGTGAGAAATGAGTATAATTTTTTTTTGAGTATTTTGCTTAAAAAAAATAAGGAATCTAAAAGATTAGTTAGAGAGAAAGAAAACCTACTAACCGACGCTAAAATTGGTGGTCATAGGTGACCGAAAAATGAAAAAGAGTGGAAAATGTTTTGGATTTTTGAGAGTTATACAATGCTTGAAATAGTTTATATATGGGAAAAAAAGAAGAGAAAATAATTTATTCACGTGTAGCGTCGGTTGACGCGGTGAACCAACGCTATCCACGTAGCGTAGTATCGGTTGACATCTAGAACTGACACTATCCACGTAGCATAACGTTGGTTGACACCTAGAACTGACGCTACGTCCACGTGTAGCATCGATTCTACATCGAATCGACTTTAAATTCATTAAAAAATTGTTTTTTTCTAAAAAGTGACTTTACATATTGACTTAAATATTCTTTTTTGTAATAATGAGAAAATAACACCCGCTACAATATGTATCTCATAAGAAATAATAATAATAATAATAATAACAATAAAGGAACAAAAAAATATTGTGCGTTAGAAAATCAATAAAAATAAAATATTATTGTATTCTTCAAATCCTTATATCATCTTTATAATTAAACATTTTTCTCTTTATATTTTTATAATTTGGTCGAACGGAATAACCTAAATTCTACACTACAACTAATTATACTAACTAACCTAAAATCTACACTACAACTAATTATACTAACTAACCTAAAATCTACCGTACAACTAATTATACATACAACTAGAGGGGAAAAAAATTTATAAGTTACAAAACTTTTCCCGAATTTTAGAAAATTAATATTTTTTTTTGAAGTTATGTAAAACTCTTAGTGATACTACAATGCACGTGTTTATAAAGTCACGAGAATAAATAGTAAAGTTATTATAAATAAATTATTATTTATTAATAATAATAATATTAAAGATAATTAATTTTAAAATTTTGGAAAATAAATTATTTAATATAACTTTATTATGATATTAATAAAAATTAACTATAACAATATTGTTATACAAAAAATGTGACCAATTTGTTTTTTTTTTAATATACATTTTTTTATATTTTATGCTTGGGTTGATAGGGTTCTACATAATGCGGGGAAAATTTGGGTTTATAGGATTCTACATAATGCGGGGAAAATTTGGACCTAGTACATGTTTGGTTTTCCTCTGCCTCCCAAGTCCCAATATCTAATCTTCTTCTTCCATCGAACTATTGCGAACAGTGTCTGCTTCAACAGTTCAACCATCGCAAAGTTATGGAGGTGGCAACTACTGCTTCGACCTTCGCTCTCCACACCCGGATGTCAGCTCCACCCACACGTTCCCTTACTTCGCCATCTTTGCGAACCCAATCACATTCGGCTTCTATTTCCTCTCTCTCCACAAACTTTGTCTCTTCCATCGCCGGCGGCAGCCTATCTTCTGATTTCTCTGGATACAAAATTCGACCTTCTTCTCTTAATCCGGCTGCTTTTTGTACCTCCAAGCCCAAACGAGGCGTTGTTACTATGGTATTTTCACTATTACCTTACAATTTCTCCTTGTTTACACTCCTTCTATAACGAACATTTTTATCTAGGGATTTTATTAATTTTGTGTGGGTTATTAGATCGTTTCTATTAATCGCATAATTAAGTTTCAGAGTGGGAGAAAATTGAAATCCTTTCATTTCCTTGTCACATAAATGCATTTGTAAATCTGCCTCTTTTGTAGAGGTGGAATACGAAGTTCCTAGAATGAAATATGTCAACAGAATTTAAGTAATATCAAACAACGTACGTACAATATGTGGAGATTTGGTGGAAATAAAAGGCAAATCGAGCCAATCTCTTCACTCCTTCAGAGAAGTAAGAATTATTTGCTGCAATTTCCTTGACTGATTTGAGGAAATGATTTTATTAAAATTGCATTTCTATGGTGGAGAGGATCATTGTGTTGTCTTTCTCGTATCCTCCGAGTTATGGAAGGTTGCCAAAGGAATGCTTTTGACAATTTTTCCTCGAATCCCTTACTAGCTGTTGATTGTACATTTAGAGCAAGTTCATAGCTAGCAAATTATCATGATATTCTCATAGGTGGAAAATTTTAAAGCATTGAAGTTGAGCTTCCCCGTATAGCTTTTTTTGTAAATTTGAATCCATTTTCCTCTGAGTAGGTTATTCCATTTTCAAGAGGAAGTGCATGGGAGCAACCTCCACCAGACTTAGCATCTTACCTGTACAAAAATCGAATCGTTTACTTGGGCATGTCGCTTGTTCCTTCTGTGACAGAGTTGATACTGGCAGAGTTTTTGTATCTTCAGTATGAAGATGCTGATAAGCCTATCTATCTATACATAAATTCCACTGGAACAACCAAGGTTAGTGATTTCCTTTTTCTCTCTTTGGCTTGCTTTATGAAGTTTTCCCCCACCTTAAATTAGACTTTCTTTTACTAAAGATATGAAACGTCTCATTGAAATTTTCATTGGGCTTCATTTGCAACTTCCTTTTCTTTTCTTGTTTTTTGACCTCATCTAAGCTTGGTTCTTCAGCATCAGTTCTCTCAGGTTTGGGGAAATATGTACCTTAAGGAGTAATGCTTTATTGTTGTGTATATATTGCGTTCTAACACAACCACAACTTTTTAACCTTTCTTTAATTAATTGGTTAACTAAGGCTATAAAATCGTGCCTTCGTTTGTATACACAATAGATTAAATCTTTTGATGAGATAACCTTTTTTTTTTCAGGGTGGCGAGAAATTGGGTTATGAGACTGAAGCTTTTGCAATTTATGATGTTATGAGGTTTTTTTCTTTATCCCTAAATTTTTTAGCAGTTTTGCATTTAGAAAATATCTTGGACTGGCGCTCTTTCCTAATAGATCATTCTTCTTTGCTTAAGATATGTGAAGCCACCAATATTTACTCTATGCGTTGGTAATGCTTGGGGTGAAGCAGCCTTACTTTTGGCTGCTGGTGCAAAGGGAAATCGTTCAGCTTTGCCCTCTTCAACAATTATGATAAAGCAGGTTTTTTCTTAACTGTTGGTATATAGTTGTATGCTGTATAGTGCTTTGAGATAATGTTTATCATCTGGTTTCCTGTTTGATTTTAACCAAGTATGAAACTTGTAACATTTTTTTTATTTGTTCTACAAAACATTATTGCTTAAATCTTGATTGTTTAGCATATAATTGCATATGATATATTTCATGTTAATGTGCAGCCAATTGCAAGGTTTCAGGGTCAAGCAACAGATATTGACCTTGCAAGAAAGGAAGTAAAGAATGTGAAGACAGAGTTGGTAAGCTTAATTACCATTCAGACTCAGTTCTAGTTTGATTATTTGACTCCCATAATGTATTATTGATCAATGGCTAATATCAATTAGAATTATTAGATTGTCTGTTATATGATAGTTGTTGTAAATTTAATATTTTCTACAACAGTCAAATGTCATTTATGAACACATTCTAACCAGAGCTCTGGCATTTTCAGTGTGTGTATCTGTTTGTTTTGCCTTTTTAGTTTATTCGTTTTCTATGCATGTCTTTTTAGTGTCAACTGGAAACAATTTCAAAGCTATTGTCACACTGAAGAGAAGTGCAGATGTATTGAGTCTGTTGATGAAACTCCAGATCGATCTGCAGTCAGTTAGAGTCTGAGAGAGAGGAAAACAAAGATGAGGGATTTTGGGGGTTACTTTCATACTTCTCTATATAGCAGAATACAGTGACGGACTTTTCATCTGATTTTCCCGGATGATTATTGGTGGTCCAACATTAATTAGAATTTGAATTGAGTTGTTAGTTTAGACTGAAAATAGCAAGTTTTCATGTGAATTTTCTGTTAAATGATGAGTTGACCAATGTTTTATGCTGTTTGAAAGGTCAATCTTTTTGCAAAGCACATCGGAAAATCACCAGAGCAAATAGAAGAAGATATAAGGCGTCCCAAATATTTTAGTCCCAGTGAGGCTGTTGAATATGGAATCATAGACAAGGTATCAAGAGTTTAATTAACAGCTTATTTCTACCATTTTATTCCATTCTCATGGTATACTAAATCACCTTGGTCGTCAATCTTCTCCAGGTCTTGTACAATGAAAGAAGTACCGAAGACAAAGGAGTTGTCTCTGATCTGAAAAAAGCACAACTTATTTGAGTGTAGGAAGACATTGGGAATGGGTGAACGGAACATTCAGGTAAAGTCCCTAAACAAGTGATTGTTGAAATTGTGAGTATACCTGATTAACAGCTTCCTGTTCATAGCAAGTTTCTTGTACGACGGTAGGTATAACACAACAAGCAGTACTGTTCATTTTTACGCTAAATATGTCAAAAATGATTATGTAGCTTTTTTTTTTCTTTCATATACTCGGTTTGGGCTCTTTTGTTTCATTTGTGATCATTGACATCTTGTATATGCTGTACAATTCTGACTTCATCTTGATACCGGTGAGACTTCTGTTAGTTGGACTTAAATGTGTCTGTCATTTGGTACTTGAATAATGATGGTTACTCCGACTTATCTTTAGCCATCTGGGCATCTTTAGGAACCTTGCAAACACAAAAAACAGTTGTCATATTGATGAATGAGCTATTTGGAAACCGAAAACAGCTTCAAAGACATAATGGGCCGTTTTCCTATAGTTTCATCATGTATATATATAGACTTACTCATGTCAATGCTGCTAGAATTATAGGACAAATATGTTCTCATGCCGACGAGGACACACAAAGTAACCATTATTTACAATTTACATACATGATACGGCCACAATTGGCCTCCCTAGAGCTCATGGCCCTTTACAGCTCCCTAAACTTACCAACGATCATTTAACTTATCAGAAAGAAAGTCATGCCCTTGATAACTGTCATTCCTCTTTTTGTTATTATAAATTCCAATTGTCCAGTACAAGTATTTCATACCCTATGCGAAAAAGGGGGGAAAATAAATAAAGAACGAAATATTTTTATCAGAATAAAATGTGAATTACAAGAACTAGTTGTGGGCATAATTGAAGAACAAAGCACGCATATTTTTAAGTGTGAAGGACTGTAAGGGTCTTATAATTTTTAAATAAAAGTGCAGTTGTAAATTTTATTGTTTTTAGAAAAATGTGTACATTGGTTTTTTTTTTTGGGGGCTAAAGTAGATTTGTGTTGGGCACGTGATTATATTTTAAGGAATATTTTTGAAATTAAAAAAATAACTAATTTGTAATCCCTTTCGTTTATCTCTTGGTCATTATCTTTCACCCCCCAAACCATCCCTTCATTAATAAGTCCCACCCCATAAAACACCCAATTTTAATACCCCAATAAAAAGCCAATTTCATTTCCTCATTCTCAACTCCATTTTTTTCAGCTCCAATTCTTCTCAACACATCACATCCTTCCATTTTCTCCATTTTCAAATAAAAAAAAGTAGAAAAATGCATGGTCTGGGGGTTGGGGTAATATATGGGAGATACCAATGGGATTAAAGATTAGCTAGTTTTTTTTAATTAATTTATAATTTTAAAAATTATCTTTGAAATGTGGTCACGTGATTGCCACATGACTACTTAAAAAAAAAGATCAATGCTCAACTTAAGATCAATGTATACTTAAAAAAAAAATAGAATTTTTATACACTGTTTGATAGTTATAAGATTTTTGTGCACTTTTATTAAAAACTGTAAAATCTCTAACGTTCTTCCTCCTTTTAAGAGCAAGGGGGCTTTTTGAGAGTTTTTCTCCCTTGTGAACAAGTCTAGATTTCTACAAAATTGTACATTGAAAATAAGTTACCTAGTAGTTTGTAATTTGATAGTAAGTCTTATTTTCCTAGTTTTAAATTTCAGATCACAGTTTGTATCACACCCGGTCTCAAAAAATCCCCAAGTTTGCAGTAGGACGGCTTCAGTAGGAGATGTCTTTAAAAGACAATTTTCACGACGATATCAAGTTATTAATCCAGAAGGGGTATAGGATTTGTGTCCCATGAAAATGTGCGTCTGTTTGATGCATTTGGAAACACTAGAAAAATGGAAGGGGAGGAAAAAAAGAATCCATAGAGTTTATATACTGTAGAAAAGCAGCTATTAACCTGAAACACCAATTTTCTAACTAAATCTCATCATCATTTTGTATATTCAAACAAAGCATTTGTGCACGAGACTCTAGCAAAACACTAGAGTGTCAAAATTTCACATGGGATTGTACATTCTTAAAGCAAAATAGAAATTTACAAGAACTCACATGTTAACTTCAGCCAAAACAGGAGGCAAACAGTTCAAAATTTTGTATTGCAAACTTTCCCCACTTAGTCTACCTCAATACATTCTACCATTGCATTCAATTGAACCACAAAAGCAACTCTTTTTCTTTATGTTGCCCTTTTCATCACGAACTTCATCCATCATATAATTGTAATGATAAGTCAGCTCTTGAAGTGGAGGAATGTTTTTGGCAGCAAAGAGCATTATGTGGGGAATTCTCTTGTTATCATGATCATACAAAACATTCTGAGCATAAATATTTGGTGTACAACTATGATTGATAAACCTCCCCACATTCCCAAACTCTGCTGCATCTATAGTGAACCCACCATCCTCCACAACTCCACAAGAAGTAGAATTCACTTCAGGCATGAGTGTGGAAAGTCCATCCCAAAGTGAATTGTTGTTGTAGTTACCGATATCAAACAAATACTCATCTTTACCGGTTCTTGCGTCAGCTTCCTTCTCTTCAAGTAGTTCTCCTATGTACTCGCAAATAAAACTTCCTGAAGGAACGGAATCAAGGGATCGCACACCCCATCCTCTTGATTCTGTTTTAAAAATTTCAAGCTGAAACTTGATACCATGCTGACTCACTCTGTTATGACAAGAGCGAGGGCACTTGCAGGAAGGACCACACTCATAGACAAGGGGCTTTGCTTCAACAATAGAACCAGTGTGGTTAAATGGGATTTCTCCCCCATTCTTTACAGCACACGAACATTTTTCTGAATCTGAGCATTTTGCAACACAATCACAGCCTTTCGGATGAGTAAGAACCAACAGTTTAGGAAACATCACTCTAGTTATGTATTTAACAGGTGGAGGTTTCTCATCATCTATGGTATTGACAGCACATATTGGAATTAACTCTTTCCCTTGTGATATATCATCTACACAAAGACCTTGCCTTACATTGGACTTTTTAGATTTCTTAATTTCTTTCCAAGCAAGTTCTGGTTGACCAGGAATTCTCTCAAGCTGAAACTTAAAAACCAGCTTACCATGTGATGCCAAATCCTGCCAACATTTCTTCACTAAATATAGCCCATCATAAACATATGTCTTTGCCTTTCCATCAGATGACTCAGATCCATGAATCACCCTAACAGGATTCTTTTCATTGATACTGTTCTTCAAAGCAAGGTTTCCTCGTTCAAGCTTCTGATCTTCAGGTTCTTTGCCTGAATTCATTACATTTCCTCCTTGGCCTGTATAAATCAACACATCTGTACCATCTAACTCATCAGCATAGCCCCCAGAAGCTACAATACTTGTTGCAAGAACCTTTCCACCTTCTTTCGTATAATCTATTCCCCCCTGAATTTGCCGATGGAGGCCAATAATATTTAGCTCCATTCGGTAATGGAACTCATCACCAACTTCAACTCCAGGTACAGAACCCAGGATTTGTTTGCCAATTACATATTTGTCTTTTGCCTTGAGGATCCTTGCTGCTACATAATCGATCCTCCTGATTCCTTTTTCCCCTTTAGCCGACCGAGCTTCCTCTTCCTGCAAGAGCTTCCGACAAATAGCTTGGAATAGACGCAATATCTCTCTTACATCATTTTGGCTACCACCAGCATCATTATCATGATTTTTACTGCTTGAACTTCCATTAACAATAGGAGGGATACATACATCAATACCAAATGTTTTTGGTACCAAATGAAGACTTCCATGCTTCTCAGTATGCTCAATGTCCTTCCTGCCTTCAATAGCCAATTTAACTGTACTTCCATCAATAGTCTTAACTTCTGTAGGTGGAGTCTTCTTCAAAGACTTCGCTCCAAATTCTTGTTTACCAATCTTTGTCTTGACAGCAGTTTTATGTCTTTCTAGCTGTTTTTTAGGATCAACATTCCTTCCTTTAACTGTTTCAACAAACATTTTAGATTTGAGTGGCTCCTTGCCCTGTCTCATCTTTGGTCCATGTACTTTCGCAGGTTTATCTTTTTTCTCAATTACCATATGTTGATTCCCCATGAATTCATTTTGTGGATCTCCGTCTCCAACATTTTTCTTTTTCTTATCTGTCTTCATTGCCTCAGCTAATGATTTGTCATCCATTACAGCTCCAGACTGTTCTTGATTAGAAACATTTTTCTTCAGAGGTTGTGATCCAGGATGAAATTTCTCCTGAACTACTTTAGATCCATTATCTTCCAAGCCACCCTTCTGAAAAGCTCCATCTTGATAGTATTCCATTCTCTCTTTCACACCTCCAGCCACTTTTGAATCAAAACTGTTGACAGCCATGGAAAGTACTTTTGGACATTCCTTAGGAATAGGAGCATTTCTTCCACAAAAAGGAGGGAAGTCCCGGATGGCTGAGACATTTCTTCTAGGAGGATGCTTTCTACCTTTAGAGTTCTCTAAACCACTGCTACTGGAAACAGAAATACGCCCATCATTTGGTGGAAAGATGGTAGCATCTGATAGAACTGCTGATACCACGTCTTCTAAAGAGGCAACATCCACTTGATTCACATCTTTTGGCAAGTCAGAGGTTTCATGCTTTAGTCCACCATTTTTATCACCCTTACTAATTGAATGTTCAACAAAATTTTCTTCCACTGTTCCTGCTTGAGCAAATAAACGTCCACATCCTGGAGGAAAGTCACGGACAGCAGAAACCTTACGCTTCTTATACTTAGGCAGACCATTTTCAAACAGCAATCTTCCCAATCTTTCCTCAGAATGATTATTATCGATCAGCCTGATTGTTCGCCAAGACCCTGACTGCAGCATTGTCTCCACAACCCCCACTCCCTTGCCTTAGCCCAATGCTTAAGAAAACCTAAAAAAAAAGGATAAATATAAATAAAAGCAAATGCACATAAAAGTAATCAAGAATTGCCAAACAAGATAAGAGTAGATTAAAAGTCAAATGCTCATAAAAGTAATCAAGAATATGCAAATCGAACAATGAGTCAAGCAACAGTGATCTCATTTGGGCCAGCTAACGAAAATTACGACCATTGATGTAGGAGGTTTTTGAAAATGGAAGCGTAAGATGTTAGAAGAGGGGAAGAAGATGGAGTTAAGGCTAGAAGAGATAAAAGAGAGAATCAACATTTTCGTTGATAACATTTCATATAAAAAATTCATCAAAAGTTCCTACAATATACAAAATAAGAGAACTTATAGTAAACTTGAACGGCCTTAAAACATTCAACAATAAAGTAAATAGGTTAAATTGATAATTCCATTAGCATTAGTTCCTGCATCAACCATCATATCAAGATAACTTCCATAAGTTAACCACATTTTCTCGGTTACCAAACTAAGTTGGGGGAAAATCCAACTTCGTCATTTAAAATATATATATATATATATATATATATGTTCCACATAAACTTATTACACCAATTGGAAAACAATTCGAATCATGCAATAAGTACAGTTTATTCTTAAAAAAATGGAAACCTAAAAATCTGAAGAATGAAGAACATAAAATAAATTAAAATTTTAGTAAACACATATAAATAACAAAATACGTACAACGAAGAAATGAAATCAGAACCTAGTCATTCCGAGGGTTTTAAAAAATAAGGTGATTGTGAATGAAGTACGGTTCCGATGTGAACAGAGTAGCGAGTAGAGTGGAGTGGAGTAGAAAGTGGTGATTCAGAAACGAGCCATCATCGCCTCTTCAAGAAATCCATTTCTTTCTTCATCACTTCATCTGGAAAATTGGTTTTGCGAGATTATTGTTACATTTGTTACAAAATTACTCTTAAATTAACTTCTATAAATCTTTTCATCCAGCATGATGTAATTTTGTTTTTCAAAAAAATTTCACTAATTTTACGTTTCATTTTCATTAATATAAAAGTACCATATAATTAATTACTTCGAGAACAATAATGTTGTTTAACATGATTTTTTTGAATTGTGTGATAAATATTAATGATCATTGAAAACATAAATATTATTAATGACAACTAAAACATGTTTTTTTTTCTTTCAAAAAATGATTAAATTATAAATATTTTTATAATTAATTTTGTTATTATTATTACAAAAAGTAAATAAATTTATTATTTATCTTTTATAATTAATTATATATTGATATTATTGTTATAATAAAAAATTATCGTGAAATTAATAATTTTTGTTACTTAAATAAAGTATTACTAATAACAATGATTTAAAAAAATCTTAATGCATCAAGTTATCATCCAACCAAAACTTATTTGTATTGTATCATACAAATACAAGCTATAGTTGTCTAATATAACTATAAAACACCTTAATGCATAATGAAGTGTTTAACAATAATTTGTTCATTTTTAATTAAAAAGTTGAAGAAAGAAGAAAATAAAATGGATAAAGGGAGTAATAATCTATTAATTATAGTATAAATGTAAAAATAATGTATTAATTTTTGTGAAGTTTTACAAATTTATTAATTAATAAAAAGTATATTAAAAGTTCAAAATTTCAAAAAAACATAAAAAATAATGCACATATACACATACATTTGTAAAAGTTTTAAAATTATTACAAGTTTTCAAATCAATTTTTATATATTTAAACTTAAGATTATATTTTTAAGTTACAACTTAACCTTAAAACAAAAAAAACTCCATTTTCCATCAGAAGCAACTTAATTTTGATAAGGTGAATTAATTTATCTGTTATTACGTCGTACCATAAGGTATCAATCCACAAATTGCCACCCTCGTTAAAAGCATTTGCTCTACCGACTGAGTTTGATGGGCTGTGGTTTGCATTGCTTTCCTTTATTGAAAAATTGTCTTTTTAGTTTTAGTAACTCATACGTAGCTCTGCAAAAAGCCTAAAGGTTGTTAAAATGTCAAACAACTCACTTCAGTAAGCAGTAAGCCGTTTCAATAACACATAATTTGTTTATAAAATTTATCATTTTTTAATTAAAAAAAGTAGATAACGAAAACTTAGTTAATTTTTATATATAACTATTTGAACATATAGACCAACCTAAAAGTCAACCTGAATTTACATTATTACATAGATCTATATGTCAAACAAGATTTACATGATAAGTCGAACTCATTTACCACGTCATCAAATATGAGATTTATTCTAAGAAACCAATCCCATGTAAAGTCGAACTCATTTACCACATCATCAAATATGAGATTTATTCTAAGAAACCAATCCCATGTAAAGTCGATCACCAGCTAAAGCTAAGATCGATCTTAATTCATAAATGTTATACTAATACAAATTATATCCCTCATTGATACACACACGTGTATACATTCTATTATCGATAATTATACATATAATATCTTATAAATATATGAATTTTTTATATAATCTAAACATTCAACTAATTATCTTGACTTTTCTCAAAATTATCGGCTTATCACATCAATCTCAAACAATAACAATAACGTATTCTTATAAGAGCTTGCCTATATCACACATCTCCTTATATATTGCGTGTTTTTAGACTTGACACACAGTAAGCAACACACGCAACAAAACATTATTGAAACTCCACCCTATTCGTGGACTTCCACTAATCAAATACCACATTACAAGCTCCAGATTCATATCCACAAATGCAAGCTCCAACTTACTTTCACCATCCTCAAACAAAACCACCAACTCAACTGTAAAGCTTAACACTCCATCAACGTAAGTCATAACCTCCATGAGAATACCAGTTTAGAGCTCACACACAAGAGCAAACAGGAAACAAAGACAAATTAATCTAGACCTTGAGAAAACACGAGGAAACAGAGACAGTCCAAACAAGAACCTCACAAAACTAGCCCATAAACACAATGCAAGCACAATCAAAGAAACATTAGCACAAATCAATCAAGAAATAGAGTACTCATTATATCAATCTCACAAGGGAGATGAGAGAGAGGGGAGCCAGATAGAGTATACTTTCTACGAGAATCTCAATCTTCCAAACAAATCATGAGCAGATTGCAATTAGAAATAATAAGATGATCACTTGTTAAGATCTAGGTGAAAAACAAAGAAAAACTATGAAGAATTTGGACAGACATACAGGTGTTCCGATTCAGTGTCATGTGACGAAGTTACCAAATCAAAACAAATTAGAACAAATCAGAGCAATAAGATCAACAAGAACAAAGAAAGACTAGCACCAAACCAAGAGGAGAGTCCAAAGAAACTTCAAAGATCTCTTAATAGGAGCAAGTTGAAGAGGATTATAATAGCCGATAATTACTAGATTCCAATTGATATCACGCATAATTGACACACTTTTTTTAGGATAAATCAACTATAGATAATCAAAGAGTCATTCAACAACTCATTGTGCAAAAGACTTTCTTTGGATTACCTAAGAAACTCAACGTAAAATCTGGAAAAAAGTGAGGGTGATGTACATGCGGTGCAAAATATAACTCTTCCCAAAGGAGTAAAAAAAGCTTCTGCAAATATAATCTAACACTAAGCTTCTTCTCAACCCTCTGTGCATCAAGATGCAGATTTGTATATGGAGACCAAACATCATTCAACAATATGGTCTTTACCACTATTTTTTATCTGCCACTCAACAAAATTTCGAGTAGCATGCTCAAGATAAAATCTATGTTTAAACTCAAAATGTTATAAAACAATCATTCCCATCTTCCTATAAGCTTTCGTTTTTGGCTCAAATGGGAATTAATGAATAATAATGTTGCCAGGATATGAACTATTTGAAATGTTACTCATCCTCGATGATGAGGATGAAAACAAGCCAGATACGTCCTCACTTGTTATTCAATGCTAAAACTGCAATTCATACAAGACTCTAGAATTCATCACTTTCCTCTTTACGAGCTATATATTACAGCATGTTGTATACTATACACAAAAAAAAAGCTCTCCTCAAATCATCCATTAAAAATCCAAGTTCCAAAGAGGGCAAGGGGGAAATGTAGAGCAACCATTGAACCTTGTTCACATAAATTTTTGTCTACAGTTCAATACGTAAACCGTAAATCGCACTCATGGCTCCTGGCAGAAGATATGCCAGAACAGTCCTATGATAAACCATGACAGTGATGTTATCAAGGATTGATAAGGTGCGGGATGGAGCTACTACTAGTACTTGCCTGTTGAGAAGCAAAACTTAATGTTGGATGAAGAAGCTCTGCCTGTGCAAATGACCCATTAGATGGAACATCGAGCAGTAGATCTTGATCAAAGCTTTCTCCAACAAAATTGATAGAATCCATTAGGAAGGAGCTGCCTTCAGAAGGCAAAGCAAATAGGCTTCTCGGACTGAAGCACGAACCATCACTGTCTGTGACAATGAGTTCCTTATTTTCATGGCTACCTTTCATGATCACCCTTTTGGGAGACTTCATGGTGACCTTCACTTCTGAAAAGATGAAAGATTCCTCTCTTAAGAATAAGCATTTCCAATGTATTTATACAGAATACAAAAATTAAAAAAAAAATCTGTGCTTATAACATCATCAAATTTCTTTCATCCTTTAGACTTTTCCTTTAAAAAGTATATTTGAAAAGATTTACTGCTGACATAGTAGCTCTATATATTTATAGCAAAATCAATTTTCACATTATTATATCTATATTTTCATCTTTGTGTCACTGATTTTCCTCTTGATGTACAAGAGTGTAAGCACAATTTTGTTATCTTTCTGCAACTCACCACCATTCTCTAATCCTTTGTTGTGCTTCTAGTTTAGCCAATGTCTTTGAAAAATTCAAATGAATAAGCCATAAGACCAAAAGGAAACATTATAAGCTAACCTTGAAAATTTTGATTTTGGCCACCTCGAAGTCTCTTGACATTTACTAAATTACTTGCCACCATGGCACTAGGTTTATAAACATTAGACCCTCCAGGACTACGTCTATGGCTCTGCAGCAAAAAAGGAAAAAGTAAATAAATGGTGATGCGCTCTGCATTCATGTGTACTTTGAAATTTCCTCTTACAAATTTTAAACAGCTCAAACCTTAAGAAACTTATAGCGTTCAACCCACTTGCATTTTGACAAATTGAAAAGTGCAAGCCGTTTCAAAGTTTTACAATCTTCAGTTTTTGCCCCCGAGAAGGATATATCGAAGATCCCTTCTGAAAGAAGTTGCTGAAAGGAGTTTAAGTTCTCCTTGAACTGTGGGCTGTCAAATACACTTTTGACGCTGCGTGTACAACAAATAAACCAAAAAAAAATCTAATCATATATAGATAAGTGAAGTACTTATATCCTTGGTCTACCATGAAAACCAACACATCTTCAATACATATATTAAGCTGAAATATCTTCTTGTAGTAAAATGGTTCACTTTACATGTGGATTTTATGAAATATAATACAAAGATACACCAAATTGCTGCATTCTTGTAGATATGGCATAGGTCAAATACGTTGTATGCTTAGTCATGAAACTTTTGAGATTAGATATTATTTCATCATCAGCATCATAAGCTTACATACAAAGTAGAACAAATGAAACAGAATCTAACCTATCCGGAAGTTTAATGGTATCAACAGGAGATAAATACTTCAGCAACTGTTGCTGCTCTTCATTTGTTAAATATCTTGCAAATTCTTCAAAATTCAGAATATCCTAAGCCAAACATGAATTGCAATTATGAAAATAACATTAAAAAACTGGAGAAAGAATAAGTATCAACGTAGTTGTTGTTGTATAAATTACCCAAGTAATTAGTAAATTGGTTCAAGTGGAATACTATATAAGCATCATTTATGCAGCAATATCAACAAGCTATTAAGCTTACATTTCTTAAAGGAAATCAATGCATGCCTTTCTCGTAAGCTAAGCTAAGGCATGAAGGAAGGACCTTGTAAACCATAAGAAAACAACTTACATTTAAGTCAACATCACACAATTGTGAATTATGGGTTGTCAAAGTCTGGAGGTTCTCATGCTGATATCTGTCCCTACAGAGCAAGAAAAAGGAAATGTTGGTAAAAGGGGATCATAAAATTTGAATTTTTCAGAGCCATATTGAATGTCCCATACCCATGTTCCATTTGGATATATGTGTTTTATTGATAGATGTTACATAGGTTCAGTTATGTTGAACTTGAAGCATGAGCAAATATTGGCTCAGTTTTTTGCAACTATGATCATGTATTTATTTGTGATAAGCATATCAATAAGAACTAAGAAAACGTGGAGAAGTCTGATAAGCTTGTGAAGAAAAATTACATTTTAAGTGATTCTTGTGGCATGCTTTGTCCAGCAGTGTTCTTCATTTTGTCCGTCACAAGGCTGGTAAAATTTCTGGGTCTGCTATTGGCATCAAAGAAAGCAGAATGGGAATAAACTTCATTAGTATTGGATTGTCTGTTATCAATTGAAAGTGAGCTAGCTTCAGATTCCTCTTCTCGAGCTATTGAGCTAGGATGCCTAATGAGAACACTTCCGTGTCCTATCTCGACAGAAACCATTGGTGTTTCACTTTCAAATAGCAGATCCTCTTCAGAGGAGCCAGAGAAGTATGAAGACTGTTCATGTAAAATAGTATAGAGATCTTTTGTGAGCTTTTCAACAGGAGATTGTTTAGGACGACCGAAACAGGTCCTTTTCCTTGAAGGTACCGTAGTGTCCCATACTATAGATTGGGCTGGACCTAGAGAAGATCACAAAATAAGTACGTTGTAAAACAAAATTTGCTAGTTTATGAACACTCTTTAGACATATACAATGTTAGGGTGAAGAAAAGTACTCCCTCAATTTTTAAAATACAGATCAAAAAGTAATCAATTAGATAAACACTAAATATGCAAAATAATTATAAACAAAATGTAAAGCAGAAATTGATCTCTGACTAAGGATTCATATTCATTTCAACTGGACAATGGGCACATAGAACTTATTTCAAATCTTAGATGGTGGAAAAGCTAAAAGATAAAATCATCATGGCTTGACATGAGAGCAGAACTTCAAGAATTGGTGTAAACAAAGAGATCAAAGTTAAAATCATAACAACATAGCATCATATATTTTTCAAGCACAGATAATTTATTTGGATTTGAAATCAGTCTCTTGGTGCCACAACCTGCATACGGCCTGAGTTTCTTCTAGCCAATTCTTTTTCCATAAAAACCATTTTCTGATTCATGTTTTGCAAATACAAGCATAGGATTCTACTCTTTGACTGACAATAAGAAATTTGAGTGAGAATTAGATACTATGACACCTCTGACACTTTTTAACAATGAAGACACTCTCTTGAGATAGCATAAGAGCACTAAAACAGTTTGATATCCCCAAATGAACGTAATTATTTTTTCTTTACAAAGAGCTCAACCTGTCAATTCACTTGCATCTGCACTGCCAAACTGTGCACAGCTCTCAGAATTAGATATGGCAGAACCAGAACTTGATCTATTACTTGTCTCTTCATCTACTACCTTTCTGATACCCTGGTTGTAATCAAATGAAACTCCTCCGACCACCATATTGTCATGATTGTACTTTCTTTTAAGCGGTTTCACTTCTCTGCTCTTATTCATGGATATACTTTTCATCTTGATAACTTTTTGATCTACAAGATCATCAGGCTCTGCACGAGCATGAAGAGGGGTATAGTTTGCAAGTGTACCCTTAGTTCTCCATCGAGATCCACATGCATTGCACAGTACTGGCTTATCAGGAGGCCCATTACGCCAGAGAGGAGTGCCTGTTGAAATATCATTTCTTGGCTATCAGTATAGCTAAGATGCATATAAGCATAGTATAAAAGGGATGATATGCCATAATAAGAATCCAATTCAATTTATCTTATTAACATAATAACATCATGACATGAAAGCAATTAACAGCCATATTCAAAACCAAGACATCTTACAACAACAAGAGAGAACGCACCTCAGAATGCTTTTGGAATAAATAAGGTTTAATTGCATAATATAACCCTCAATATTCATAGATGGACTTTTATTTCTAACCCCCTCCATACGTTGCACATATGTTTTTTATATAATGTATAAAACATATTTTTTTTAAGGGGGTTAAAAGTGAAAAAGAAAATCAAAAAGAGTAAATAATCAAATTGGTACGAATGTTCTATGATGCTAGCATGGACTTACTAAGGATAATTGTCAAATAACTAAAAACAATATACATTTCAAGTTTCCTTGAGCATAAGCCCAGATCAAGGCACACAGATGCTTATAAAGCATTAGAATCTGCTGGCAACTGCTCTAAATACCAATACTATACTGAAAGTGTAGAATAAAAATAATCTTTAACAAAAACTTAATTGATGCCTTCCTAAACTATGGCAGCAGAAATAGACTACATTCAATTCGGCTGAAAATCTTATTCCCAAAAACATAATTTGGCATAAAAAAACATGAAATAAACCATCAAGAAAACATTTGCAAATAATGCTGAGACAATGCAAAAAAATAATAATAAACACAACCAAATCAGGACAACCTGTGGAAATGGTTCCATTGGAAGCAACAATGGTATGAACCTATTTGAATCGATAAAAACTCCAAAAATGGGCATTACAAAACCTACATTGTTTGCAACTAAATCATTTACTAACATTACAATTAGGACTTAAGAGTTTGGCTCCATATTATTTTCATCGGTTGCAATATTACAGCTGACTTAAAGACTTCAATTGGACAGCAAACAAAGGACTCCAAACTAAATTTTTCATTGGTGACAAATCTTAAGCATCGAATGAGAATGAATTGAACAGAAACACGAACCCATGAATAAAAGGGTCAAAGTCGAAGATTAATTGATAAAGCAAACGAAATTCACAAACAAAATTAAAAGTACACGGGCACTTTGTAGTTCTGAATTTATATGTGAATAGATAGCAGATTTTACATTTTAGTATATATCCAGATAATTGCCTACAGTTGTGTTCTTTTGTCATTGAATTATTTATAGTGAGTATATAAAATATTCCAGAAATGAGAACTCAAAATTTCCTTTATATTTTCAGCTTCTTGAGAAAAAAAAAAGGAAAATGGAGAAACAAGAACTCACTTGTAACTCCACAGTGATAGCAAGGCCCTTGCTTGCCCATGTATCTCCCTTTTTCACAAGTGAAGAAAGAAATTCGGAGAAATTTGATTAAGAGGGGAAAAATAAAAAAACAAAGAAGGGCTAAAAAGAAAAACTAATTTATTGACAAAAGAGTGAAAAAAAAAATTATGCAAAAATCATTATTATCTTCAGCCTTTTATGGCGTATACTACTGAGTATAGAACGCTTTTTCTGCAGAAAACCCAGAGATAGAGTTTGCAGAACAAAGCAAAAGACAAGATACCCAGAAGAGTTCTATGTCTAATATACCACAAAAACCATAAAATTAGCTTTAAATCAACAAAAAAATTAAAGGATTGAGATGGGTTTTTAGCTTGAAATCTATACAATCCAATGGAAGGGAAGAGCCCATTGGAGGAATCTCGTAAATGGGTGTTGAAAAAGGAAGGTAAAAATGAGAGAGAGACGGAGAGAAAGAGGAGAGAGGGTGTGTGTATGACCTCTTTGTTGTATTGCCTGTGAAGTAAACTCTCTTTTTTCTCCATTTAGATGTTTTGGAAAGATTTTCAATTGCTTTTTTTTCTTTCTTTCTACAATTCCAATTGCTTTTCTTGATAAAATGGTACTGTAGAAATTGAAATAGATGTTTTTTAAAAATAAGTTTCATATTTAAAATAATAACTAAATCTATTAGCAAAATAATAATAATAATAATAATAATAACTAAATTAAAATACATTAGATTATCTAAATTACCATAAAAAACTGCAACAACGTATATATAATACAAGAAATATATTTTTTAAAGCATTCTTCCTTTGCTTTTTTGGTACCCGTATTTTAACAGATAATTTTTTAATAAAATTTTATCTTTAATTTCTTAAGTTATTTAATTTTTTGAATTTCAACGAAAATGTAAATAATAATACTAGATCTAGATTTATATTTAAATTTTAAAAAAATATAACTAATATTATCATAAATTATATTTAGGTGAAGAAATTATCATATTAGATTTAAATTTACTTAGAATAAAAAAAATATACAATAACTCTTGTATTATATATTTAAAATGAAAAAAATAACGATTAATCTATTATATAAAAAAAATTATATGTGAAATGAATTTTTTTTAATGTAAAACAAACCTTTTCCCTAATAAAAATGAGAAAAGAAAAACGAAAATAGTTAGGATTTTTAGAGAACCAAAATGATTTTTAAATTAAAGGTTTAGGACAATTATTATCGCCCATAACCCCTCTCTCTCTCTATATATATATATATTATTAACTAAAGATCATCATTATATTCTTATATATATTATAATTATAATTAATATATTAATTTTTATTATATATATTAATAACTGTGATGCAATTGTATTAATTAATAGTATTACATGTATTATTTAAAATTTATATTAAATTTAAGATATATATTTGTCTGCTCATTGTACTCATATTTTTCATAAAATCCCATAAAATCAAAAAATAAAAGAATTTTTTTAAAAAATATTGGTTATAAAAAATACTGTTTATTTGGGAAAATAATTTTACTAAAATTAAAAGTAGTGAAAGATGCCAAATAATATCAAAAGAGAAAAAGAAAAGCTTTGTGATAGAGAATAAAGATAAAATATTGCAATAGCCAACCAAAACCAAATAAATGGGGGAAGAAACAAGGTGGGTTTTGTTTGGCTTTCTCTCATAATTTTTTCTCAATTGTTTTCTTTTAAGAATAATTTTATTATATTTTTGTATGTTCCTAGGCTTATGTGGTGACATGATGTTGATAATTTTTTGGTGATTCTTTGTATAACTGATGGAAGTCTAAAATCACCTACGTTGCACTAAACATAAACACAGCCATTTCTTTACCTTTGATTTAGGAAAAAACAATATTAAGCTAGATCGTTAGATATCGATAATGCATTTTTTAAAAGCAATAATTTTTTTAAAATGGAATAAATTGTTAGAATGGCAATTTAGTTGAGACAGTTTAGTTAGACGCTATTATTATTATTATTATTATTATTATTATTATTATTATTATTATTATTATTATTATTATTATTATTATTATTATTATTATTATAAAATGAGCATGACACATAGTAGCCGACAAAGTGAAATTGAAAAGTTCTTGATAAAAAAAAGTGAAATTGGAATATATATATATATATATATATAACTTATAGTAAAATGTAAATTATAATTTTAACTTATTTTAAAATTATCATTATTTTTAATTGATTAAAATAATTGAGACATTTTTATAATCTAATTAATTTTTACCATTGACATGAAAATAATTGTTATTAACAAAATAGCTAAAGTATCCCTCCTATTATCTAATAACAACAACAATTAATAAATATATGATAAAAAAGTGAATATATGAAGAAGAAAAAATGATTAAAACACTAAAAAATAAACTCTTAAAATTTATAAAAATAAAAATAATATTAAATATGATATATTTGAATAATATTTAATATTAAATTGATCTAAATATATATCATTTAATTTAAACAATATTCAATGAGATGACGTTTAATATAAAATGATATAATAATTTTTTTAATATTGAAATATATGAAATAATTATAAAAAATATTAATTTTATAATTATAAATTTAAAATATGTTATTTTATTTTTTAAAATTAAATTATATATATTATTAGTATACATAATAATGATAAAATAAAAGTAAACATGTGAACTAATTTTGTTAAGGAAAAATAATAAAAAGTATGTTTTTAAAACTTGTTCAAGTAAAAAATTAAAGTAATATTTTACATTAAACATAATTCGATTGAATATTAATTAAATTAAATTATGATAATTTTAATTTATTTAATGTTAAATACCATTTAATTAAATTTATTTTAATATTATTAAGATATTGTTTTTTATTATATATATATATATATTTAAACTTAATACCTCAAAAATGAATAATGTCATTCAAATTTATTAAATAATTATGAAAATTAAATCATTTTAAAAGTGGTACTACAGGATCAATATTATTAACAAATGAATTTAATAAATTTTTTCATTAGCATGAAGTTTTAGAAGTCACATATTTTTTATTAAATAATCATATTAATTTTGGATTATGCATCAAAGGTCATGTAATATTTCAATATGAATATTTTAATAATGTAATTTATAAGTTAAGTATTATTAATCTTGTTACTATAAAAAGTAAATATTTTTCATCTTATAATATAATAAAATGAGTAGTTATAATATATCAAAAATATTAAAAATAAATATTTATATATAATACCAAACTTTTAAAAATAAACAAGATTATTGTGATTTTTTAAAAATTTATAAGTTGTTTGTTGCCAAATACAATAATATAAATAAATTTAATTAAATAATTATGAGATTATTTTTTTTATTTTAACTATAAATTAATTTAAATTGCTAATATATATGTTATTATAAATTAAAATTAAAAAATTAAAAATAATTTTTAAAACTAAAATAAAAATTAAGTAACATATAAATACATTTTTATTATTAAATAAAATTTATATATATATATATATATATCCGTATTATTTTTAGTTTATGAATAAGTTATAATGGAGAATTTAAAGAGGATAATGTTGTGTAATATTTTCGACTTTTACTACTCAAATATACTTCAATTATAACACTTTTTTATTCTAAATTAATGGATAATTATTGAAAACTAATAATTTTACTATATATATATTAAATATATGTTTACTAAATATATAGTTACAATTTTTTATATTTACTATGGAATGGATATTTTTTATTTTTTTAAATGAATTGGTATTTAGTATATATTCAATTTATACCTTAAAATAGAGAACAAATAAATGTTAAAGACATAAATTTATATTTGATTGCATATTTACATTATTTAAAATATTAAATTTTATAATTTTAATATATAATAAAATATAATTGTTTTAAAAAAGATTAAATGATATTCATATTTTGTAGAGATATATTTACCCACGCTCAGGTCAAACACCATAGTGGGATTGAATTGCTTAGTGGGAAACCCATGAATTTGACTCTGCATGTGCCACGTGGCCTTCTCACGCTTTATCTTTTTCTTTACAGCTTGTTGGTCGAGTTCAATGACCCAAAATTTAAGTCCTAATCCTTTAATAAAATAATTTTCATCATAAAATATATTTAATTTAAAATAAAAAAAATTAAGATAAGTAATTTTATGATTAAAAATTTAAATAAATTAAATTATGTATTTAACGCGATTCAGATTTAGATTTTTTATTTTTATTAAAATTTTACATAATTATATTATAATTATTTTTGATGATATGATATAATTTAATTTTATAATAAAAAATAAAGTCGTATAAAAAATATTTAATTAAAATTTTAATATTGTATAATAAACATGTGGGATGTGCAGTTGATGGTCAGTGAACAAGGGCATCTGGCTGTGCCATTTTTCTTTTCTATAAGATTTTGACTCGAAGCTGAGCCATTAGATATACAGCTCATACGAGTATAATCAAAATCAAACGGTTCGGAATCTATCTTCGACCATGACCTCGCAATCAATTTAATACGCAAAAATACGAGGTTTTATTCGTGTTTCGATGAAGTTGACCGTACTCTACAAATTTATCACTATATTACATTAATAAAACAAGAAGGAATAAGTAGGTTATAATCATTTTATATTTATAAGAGATATTTAAGTAATTTTTTAAAATTTTATATTTTATGATTTTTTTCTATATTTTTTGGATAATTTTATGTATCGTGTTTGGATCGAAAAATATAATAGAAAAAAGTTTTTAAAAAATATCATAAAATATAAAATTTTAAAAAACAATTGATAAAAATAAATACTTTAATGTTTAATTCAATTCAATTTTAAACTATTAAAATAAAATAATATTTACTATTAAAAAAATTACTAAAATATTTTATTTTTATTGAGAATAACCTAAATATTTTTTATAAAAACAAAATGATTAAAATTTTCACTTGATATAAACAAATATTTTCTTTACAAATATCAATAAATTTATAAATCTAACAATATTTGATCTAATAATTTTGATACAAGTCAATGTAGTCATATTATTATTCAACTAAAATAGAAAATAATATAAAAAATCACATTAGTTTTAAAAAATATAATATTTTTTAAATACAAATCAGTTCAATTTCTATAATTTATTAAAAAGTGATCAAAATAATTTCATAGATATAAAAAATATTCAAAATTTATAATACTAATGATACTTTGAACTCAAAATGTGAAATGTCATCTTACTAAAAATTGGAAAGTGTGAAGTCAGTTCAAAGTATTACTAAACTTAAGACAAATATTTTTCTTTTAAAATAATAAAATATATTCATTCTCACAAAATTTTATTATATTAAATAATTTAACTTTTTAATATACAAAAGTTTTAAATACTTTCTAATTATTTTATCACTTAATAATTTTTATAAGTGAATCTTAAGAAAAAATAAATAAATAATAGTTATAATTTTTATGAATTTTACGTTATTATTCAATATTATTAAATACTTAAACATATTCACATAAAAACGGTAATATTAAATAATAATATTTTTTATTGGATATTTGGATAAAATGTCTCAAATAAAAAAACATCAATGGTAAAAATATTTAAAATAAAAAATGATATATGAGTAAATATATATAACAATGATATAAAATATATACAATACTAATATTTCTGTAATTAATTTTTATAAAACTCAATTTTTTTGAGAAAATAAAGTGAATAAAAACAAATCTCTCAATTATTAATTTTTTAATCAAATATGAAAATATTATTAATATTTAAGTGGTTTACAAAATATTATAAAAACAAACTTCACCATGTGAAAAAAGTCTCAAATAATGCTTAACATCTTGGGTGGGGAATAAGACTCCGTGTAGAGATAGATATCAGGCGAGTATTCTTGCGTCCACATTGATTTTAATCGCACCTAAACCAGGTTTTTTATATCACAAAGGAAAACCAAGCTTTGTTTTAACAAATTTAAATATTACTTGTTTTATGAGAGTGATGACAGTTTTTATAATCTCTTCAATGAAAAGTTTCTTATATCGTGAACCCACATATTTCTTAACTTCTATAATGATCAAATTAAGCATAAAAATAAGATTAAGTCAGTTTTTGTTTTTATGACCAATCATTTCATGTCATGGTTTCTGACCAATCGATCAATTCAAAAATTCTAATGTAATCACCTTAAAATCAGGGTAATCAAGGTTAATTCCAAATATCAATTGCATTTCGTAACTTTGAACCTTCTATTAAAGTTGTTTAATACTCTAAGATTCCTTTCGATTATTAATAATAGATTGAATTGTATGGTATATTTTTTCTTTTAAAATGTTATTTCATTTTTAATCATCTTTATGTGTTGTACATATTTTTTCATGTAATATAAATAAGATATATTTTTTGCATGTGTTAAAAATATGACATATATATATATTTATTTATTTCAAAATATTAAAAATAAAATTATATAAATAATTTAATCATATAATACTATGGTTAACAATATATACTTATTATTTTGCTTAAATTCCGTTGATTTATATATAAGATTTAGATAAAGATAGTAAAAACAAAAATTCAAATACACTCAAAATTACAGTGCAACAAATGTCGACATATGCTTATGTCTACGTTAATATTCAATTAGAGCATTTTTTTTTCTTTTCTCAAATTAAAATTAGTTTCGTTAAAAACAAGAAGCTATTACATAAAAATGTGGATTTGGTTATCCACAGTTATTTATATCGTAAGTTCATTTTTTATTTGATAAATTTTAAAAATGTGTACGATTTCGAAAAAAAAATCGAATATAAAGCAACGAGTACGATTCGGATACGGTTATACTAATAACTGTACCTATCTGTACCTGAAATTAATTAATTATATTTAATTAATTTATACATTTATTAAATTATATATTAATTAATAATTAAGGTTTATTGATTTTTTTGGGTAGATATAGAATTTTTTAAAAAAGTTTGAAAAAATGGTTTTTTTTAATATTTTTAATAATCGTCTTAAACCATTACCCATGAGTAAAAAATCATCTCCGAACCGTAATGGTTTTTAGGTGATTTTAAGTACGAATTTTATAATTCAATTCGAATATAATCATATTAATAAACGTTCTCACCTATTGCATTACCCACTATTAAAAGGAGGTTAAATATAAGAAAATTAACTAAAAAATAGAGTATGAGATGCTTGATAATAAATAAATAAATAAATAATTTAATTAATTTATTTAAATTAAAAAATGAAATTTAATAAGTTGGATTATAAATTTTAAAATTACTATTTTACTATTTTACTATTTTTTGAATTTTTTTTAAAACAGTGTAGATGAAATAAATATCTAGCTTTTCCATTATCTATTATTTTTAATAACACAAACAAATGGAAAAAAAGAGTGATTATTTTTTCTTATCTTAGTTGAAAAACTGTTAAAATATATGTTCATTATTTATTAAATTGCAATTGCCTTTTTAAAATTTGGGTAATAAATGGGTACCACACATTAATTTGAACAATAGGTACAAAATATAAATGTCAAGTATGGTAGGGGTGTGTAAAAAATTCGATCATCTGATTTGATTCGATGATTGGATCGGATGAATTTTTTTTCCATCCGTTATGTGAGGATCGGATGGCGGATTTCACTATGATTTATCTTATCTGACCGAAATTAATTATATATATATATATATAATTAATATATATTTATTTGATTTTTTAATGTTTTTTAAGTAAAATAATTTTATGTTATGATTTATGTAAAATTTTAAAATTTTTATTTAAAAATACAAAAAATAGTATTAATTAAGTTTATTGGTCGGATTGATCGGATGTCATCTGAATATTTTATGGATCGAATTGAGCGGATGTGAAAGGTGATCAGATCGGTTGCGAATTAGGATATTTTAATCCGAACGGATGATTAGATCAAATCGAATAAGTATAAAATCAATGGTTTCGATTCGATTAACAACCCTAAATATGGGTGTAAGCCAACAAGATACCTTTAATTTTTTTAAATAAATAGTGATTATCGATTATTTTATTTTTCAAAGTGTTCATTTTAAGTAATTAATGTTTTTCCAAATATTAAAATTAGCTCACAAACCCAATATTGTTACCAAAATACTAAAATTAATATTTCGATAACTATACAAATTTAAAAAAAACTAGTATTTTAGTATCTCCTTGATTATAAAAAACAACACTTTAATCTCTCAATTAGTCCTAATAATACTAAATTATCAAAAATAAAGGTCTCAATCTCAAATAAGAAGCGAATGGGATTTTTCAATAAGAAGAGAACGTGTATTTCGCAATAACCTTTTTAAAACAGTATACTTAATTTGGTTTTGTATTCAAAATGTCAAATTGACTGAATTAATTTATTTAAAAAGTTAAGGTTTTAATAAACAATCTACTTATCATATTTGAGATGAATTAAAATACTCTCACATCTAGAGAAAAAAGAAAAAAAATGTTATCCTGATCATACCAAGAAAGTCAAAATTTTAACCAAAGAAAAAGAGACACGTAGGAAGTGAGCATTTGGTAAAATATGGTCAGATTTAGAGAGATGAAGCATTTAGATCTGATGTCTCCATTTATAACCCATCAAAGTAGACTAAAAAGTGACCATTCTAGTGCTGCTTTACATCATGGCTCTTGCTACCATGAACCATGGGCATAAGTGCGCACACCAGCTACTTTCTATGGATATTAATTTTTATAGGTTTGTTACGACGCATTTTACTTTATTATTTTCATAATATATTTATTAATAATTTTAAAAACTATTCAAAATATTATTAATAAATTACAATAGATATAGAATAAATATATTAAAATAAAATAATAATTTTTAAATTTAAACGTAAATAGAATATGAAAACAAAAAAAGAGATGTGAACATATTTTTTAATGGACATTTTTCAAAATTATCATTAATAAAAAAAAAGATAATTTTTAATCTAAATAAATCTTAAAAATTAATGGTAAATTTATGATCAATTTACGTATTTTTTTTTAAATATAAGATTTTTATACGTTGATTGATAACTATAAAACTTTTACACAATTTTATTAAAAATTACGGTACTCCCAACCAAGAGAGATGATCTTCTACTCTACTTCTCATTTTCTAAGATTAGTAATTAGTATTTTTAGATTACTCTTATTTTTATTTTGATATTTTTTAACTTTTAATCTCAAGCGTTATTTTTGACTTATATTTATTTAAATTATTCGTATTTATTTTAGTTAATATTAATAGTAATGGTACCTCTAAATTTCTCTAATTTATTAACATTATTATTAAAATTGATTAAAATATGTACCAATAATTTTAATAGAAATAATCTAAATCTATTTGTTAAAAATAAAAACAAAAAAGAATATTAAAATAAAAATAAAAATTGCAACAATTACAAAGATAGGTATTATTGGTAATGTATTTTTGTTTTATTATTCATAATTTTAAAACAATAATTATTAATATCAGAATAAAAAAATTTATTTTTAAAAGTAGATAGTTTGTTTTGATAATAATATTTGTTAGAGATAATTTTGTACATCACACATGTTAGTTAAAGAGTAGTCCTAATCATTGCACAAATGTGAAAGTAGTATAATTACTCTAACACATAAGAGTTGAATAATTATCCTAAAAGAATAAAGGTTCAAATATCATCCTTATATATTTGAAGGGATAATCTAATAGATAATAAATGATAGATGTTTACGAATAATAGATCTCTACAACACATACCCGTCTACAATACAACAACAGCTTAACCCAAGCCCAACTAGAAATGGTGAAAAATGCACTTTAAGCCATCTTGGAGAGCCAACTAGAATTGGCCGCTCCAAGACCAACCATTGTCCAAGAGAAAGCCCATATGGCATCATTCAATGCCTAGAGTATACAAGGCTAAACTCATAGTCATCTAGGGCTTGGCTGGCAAAATGATGAATGATGCCACCTCAAATTTTATCACCCAAGATTTAATGGCCTAGGATTTGGCCGCCCAAAATTTAGCCTCCCAAGATTCGATAGTCTAAGATTGGGCCACCCAAGATTTGGTCGACCAAACATTACTGTCCAAGACCAATACAACCAGCCAGAATATGAATAGCCATGGAGAGTCGTTAATGATAGATGTCACTAACCAGGGTGTGATATGTTTGAAACCACTTGCCAATTCAACCTTTACTATATGACTTTCACCTACTGACCATTCTATGGTTGTGTGAGGTGAACCCGAGTTGTTTTTATCCAATGGCATGCCATCTGCCATTATGCTTGACGAGAAACTTGACCCCTATAAGGGGTATATTCCTACATTTGAACTAGTAGAATAAACAAGTCTCCTGGTCCTATCTGAGGATGAGCCTTAAAAGATTGTTCATGTGGGTAAATTATTGCTACTGGACAAACAAGAAAGGTTAGATGAGTTCCTAAGAAAAAGTAAAGAAGTGTTTGTATTGATCCATGCGAATATTCCTGGTGTAGATCCAAAAATCATAGTAACATCACCACCAATGTGGACCCAAAGTTTAAACCTATCAAGTGAAAGAGAAGATATTATAATCAAAAAATAAACTTTGCCAGAAAAGTAGAAGTTGAAAAACTCTTGAAAGTTGGATATATAACAAAAGTGTACTCTCTTGATTGGTTGACCAATGATGTCTGGTCAAAAAAACCAACGAGTAAAGGAGGATATGTGTAGATTTCATTAAGCTTAATAAGATATGTTCAAAATATATTTTTTCATTGTCATGCATAGACCAGCCTATGGATGCCACCGTAGGACATAGGGTCTTCTTCTTCATGGATGCTTACTCTGAGTACAATCAAATCCGAATATACAACCTTGATTAGGAAAAGACAATTTCATGATCGACCATGGGCTTTTTGTTACAAAGTCATGTTCTTTGGCCTAAAAAATACTCGTACCACCAATCAAAGAAAATATGGAATGAAGCTAAACCCAAACAAGTATGTATTCAGAGTAGGTTCATAAAAGTTCTTAGGGTTCATGGTTAACTCTCATAAAAGAAGAATTAAGGATAACTCTTAAGAAAATATAAGTATTGATGGATATGCAAACTCTCAGGAATATTATGGAAGTATAGAGATTGATAGGAATAATGGATGTTCTTAACAGTTTCATCTCACAAACAGCTTACAAATGTGCACCTTTCTTCAAAATATTACATGTGAAATCTATTTTTTCCTAGGATCAAAATTGAGAAAAAGAATTTGAAGAGTTAAAGAAATCTTTGAGTAGTCTACAACTGCTGGCTAGTTTGCAACCATGTGACATCTTCACCTTGTACTCGATACCCTCAAAAATAGTTGTCAGTGCAGCCTTAGTAAAGAAGTTCTTGAACCAGGACCAAGGATGCGTGTGTGTGTGTCCAGAATATCTATACAAGAGATAAAGTTTACAACTTTATGCGAGAGTATCATTCAACAAATTAGATTATGATCTGCCAGAAGGTGTCAATCATAACATATTATACAAGGGTGCATACCTTTCAGGAAATATTTCCAAAAGAGGTATATGAGAGTACCTAATGAGCATACTTCAGAGATCTATCCAAATCTCTTATAAAAGCACTTGTGTAGGAAAGATACATCAAGTCCAAAACATGTTCCGACCCCATTTATGTCATTAAGATTCACAAAATGAATAGAAGTCCAAAAAGTGTTTCAACTCCTATTGGGCTATAGAGATTCACACAATGCCCATAAGATATACACCCAATAGGTGAACGTGGGCTAGGAAGGCCCCGTAATAGAAGTTCAAAAATGTCATTTAGATACACGATTAAAGTTATCCCCTATATATTATATCGTCCTAAGGCTCCAAATATAATGATTGTCTTGGAAGGACAGAAAGTAACATATTATGCTACCTATGAATAATCTACATGGCTAGAAATAATGCCCTATTATAACAGAAGGACAAACAATGTTTCACCACACTTTTATTCTAATAAAATTATGTTTGTAGGTACTTAGGCCACATATGGCCACACTTAAAATATTCATCAAGACAAAAAGTCCACAATCATACGAAGAACAAGTCTAAGCTACTTGGGCTTGAAAAATTCGAAAGCCTTCAATGCTCTACACCTAACTAGGGCGTGGAGCTTTACCATAGGAAATAAAGAAGAAGCACCCTATAGATGAGTACTGTACTTTAGGGCCCAGACCACTAAATAGACTATATTAGTTATGCATGACTAAATAACCCTGAATAATGCACCATGTTCTCAGGTTGTTCCATCCAAGTCTAAACTTACATGGATACCAACTCAACTTAATGTAAAAATCATTTAATTGACCTTAGACCTTGAAAGGGGGTCGTGGCTCAAGAGCCACACTATCCTAGTAATGTGTAGCACTCAGTATTTCTTGAGGAATGTACCCCTACCAACGAGAAATGAATAAGAAACAACCTTACGGATGGGCTTGAGCTACCTCTAGACTTGGAGATCCAAAAACCCCAGTATACCACATGTGAGTACTACACCTTAGAGCCTAGACCACCAAAAGATCAACAGATGTTGAACATGTTTAGTAACTCTAAAGAATGCATCCCATTTTATGAGTCCCATGCTCCAATGCCAAAATTACTACATGATAGAACTGAGTGTAGTAAAAGCCTCAGTATCTAGCCAGAGCATACACCTATGTCAATGTTGTGAATAATAATAATCCCAATATGTGAGTTCTATGCGCTAAATGTAGGGCCACAAAATTGTTTTTAAAAGTTGACATGTTAGCTACGTGGTCCAAGCCCGAACTAACTCCAAGAACAACCTATCAGGTTTCCTATTGCCCTAGAGTTGGCTATAGACCCTAAAAGAGAGCTATGGCTTATAAGCCACATCACATGAAGTCTAGGAACTTTATTTAAATTCTTGCATTATACTTTAGCCTTCAAGGTCTCAAAGAGTGAGATGATAAGCCTCCAACAAAGTAGTAACTATAATTTCCTAAGTTGAGAACTAAATTATACTTGGATCACTTAAACAAGTTCAAGTATTACAAGTAGGATATTGATAGACTGATAGGCTTAACTAAGAAACACTTGGACCAACATGTCACCTCCAACTTAGAAAAAATTCAAACAAACACAACAAGGCCCAAAAAAGAAATTAAGGTCATGGGTACAAGTCAAATGTTACCCAAACTTCAAAGGCATTAGTCTTCCAACGGAACCAACATATGGTCCAAAAATTGAACCATCATCTGATTAAATAGGCTAGGAAGAGGAGATATGACCAACCAATAACGTAATTGTCCAACTATAATATGACCGACTAGGATCAAGACCTACCAGTAATGTGGCCATACAAAGGTGTGATCAATCAAGAAATGGCTGACCAGAGGTTTCATCATTGGCTAGAAAATTATCATCCAGGGTGGCTAACCAGAGGGGGGCTCGGTGTGCATTCATCCGACCAAACGCGTTGGAGCCATAACTGAGAAATCATTCTCCGTCCACATGTACCTTGGAGCTAGGATTTTGTGTTTCATTTTATGTCAATACATCCTCTCACATTATCACATCAACTAAAAGGTCCACGACCTATCAAATTTAAGGGCGACGATTGGGACCAAAATTAATGATTGAAAGTACAAGTAAGATAAATTACACAAAGTAATATCAGGCTATGTCATAGAGTTCTCCCAAGAAATATACACTTATTGAGAAACATCTTAGTGCATCTTTTTTCATCAAGTACTTTGTTAAAATTTCAATTACATATCTACATTCTGAATGAAGTTCAAACAAAAGCTAATGGTATAATTTATTAAAGTATACTAGGACATTAGTCATACCAGAATATGAGGTGGTAAAAATATGATCCCTACTTCCTAGATTTCCTTAAGTTGTCCAGTTTTCTATATCTCCATGTAACATTATTCCATGAGAATTGAGAGTACATAAGTTAAGACAAATGTTAAAAAGAATACCCTAAGTGTTATAGAGTAAGGGTATCCATGTGAACAATACCGAGGATTCTCACACTTATGCAAATCCTTCTAGAAAGAAGGAAGTTATTTTATTGACAGATCCTACCAAGATCCTAGAATTGTCTTCATAGAAACATTAAAAAGGATTAATTGAAGGATAAGACCCATCAACCGCTCTTACCTCCTGATTGGAACATCATCAGCCAGAGGAATGATCGACCATGAATGAGCCAACCAAGATGTCACTGGCTAGGTTGTTTTTGTCAAGGACATTGCCATCCAAGACTTGGTTGGCCAAAACATTAGTGACCAGGACTTGGTTTACCAAAACTTTGGTAACTAGGACTTGGATGGCTAGGATTTCACTGACCATAACTTGGTTGGTCAAAACTTTTTTCGCCAAGACTTTTCCGCCTAGGGGACACCTAGCTAGAAGGTTGTAAAATAAAAACCTACCAGCCAAAGGGCTGACATCTAGACCGTCATAAACTAAGGAAGTGTCGCCCAAGTAGTTACCATTTAATCCACCACCGGCCAGCCACCTCCAACTAGGGCACCTTTAGCCAAGATGATATCAACTAGGGTGGCACCTATTAAAGATGGATTGACCATGCCTTCGTCTGATTTTTGCCCGTCCACCAACTTTCATCAATCCATACCCACGTCAACATGTGTCTGTGATGGCCAAATTTGATCTTGTACATTCCTAGACCCGATATCCATCATTTCCTATGAAGGAAAGTATGGTATAAGTGTCGAGGAATAGAAAGTGTTTGGGTGATAAAAAATAATTATCATACATAACATGTAGAAAAATAAATGAAGAAAAATCAATTATCAAGATCTCTTTGCTAATCCTAAATTAGGCTTAGGGTTTGAATTCTGAGCTTTCCAAAAAAATAAGTGAATGTTTAATCTCCTTGATAAAAATATTGACTTTAGCGTAACTTTATAATTGGACATTCAGTTGAAAATTTGAAGACATCGTCGACATCAGAATTTCATTATGTATGTTTTGAATGATCATACATGGTGTAAAGTGTTTTACTCGGGTGGGTAAAAAATACTCAAAATCATAAACAAAATTGGAAGAAATATTTAATACAAGTATGAATAGAAATTACAATAAGACCTTCTGGCCTAAGGGCCAGAAAGTCTAGGGGTTGATGTTGGAGATAATTTTGTACATCTCACACAATAATCAAAGAGTAATCCTAATCACTTTACAAGTCTTAAAATAATATAATTAACCTAAGTTATAAAGGTTCATTAATTGTTCTTTAGTTATCCTAATGGAATAAAAGTTTAAAGATTATCCTTATCTATTTGAAAGGATAATCTAGCAGATAATAAAGGATAAATGTCTATAGACAATGGATCTCTACAGCAGATAATTGTCTACAATACTACAATAACTTAATCATGATCAGATAGGGATAAGCTATTAGGTTTATTATTTCCCCTATATAGAGTCACATATGCATAACATGATTTCAAATCTTAGAATCAAATATCAAATATCATACTTCTTATAACAAAAAATTATAACTAATCACTCTCTTTCATATAATTACTATCTAGAGTCAATAATTTTATATGAGAAACTAGTGAGATTAAGATGTCATCTACCCTGCATCTTACATCTATTGACTTAAGAATCATAGGATCAAAGACCACTTCTCCACAATGGGTGCAAGGTCCTAACATTTTGTTCATCTTGTAAATTCTATGGAGAATAAGTTTTATCCTGTGTTGATAAAAATTGACCAACAATATTTATTACTTAAAAAATAACATTTCTCTTTTTTAATGATGTGTTATTGCATGATGTGTTTCACTTTGTGACTTAAAAGTAGGTGAATATTGCATCGTAATTACCTATTTTTGGTTAATCTAAATTCAATCTGATTTGAACGGGATTTGAAGATTTTCAACTCGAATATGATCTAATGATGTAACCAATCTGAATCCGAACATATCAATTATTTGGGAAGGAATAAGGTTGGATTAATATTAAAATTTATTTAAGAATTATTATCATATATAAAACAAGATATATACAATAATTAAATTTTAAATTGATGTATTTATAGTAAGATTTATTATTTATAATCATAATTAAAAAAAATAAAAAAATAATAAGTATGTCTATGCAATTATTAAATTATTATATTTATTTTCTAATCAAAACAGTAATATAATATAATTATGGTAGGTACAATATTTAAATATAATACCCTATAAAATAAAATATGTATTTATTTATATTTTAATAGTAATTTAACCCAAATTGAATATAACAGATTATAAAATCTATAAATTCGAATTCGGTCGACTTCAAACAGATTGTATGATTTTAAATCCAAATCTGATTACAACTTTTTTAATCAAATCAGATTTCTCAATTTAAATACATTAATTGAATTATTTACTCATTCATGCTTAAAAATAAACATAAAAATATTATTTTTTATTAACAATAATGTGATGGACCACAATGTTAATTATTTGTGTTTATAAATATATTAATAATCTTAGCAAGAAATTGTGTTCTTTTTAAATTAATCAATGTTTGTAATAGTATTAAGTATAATTAAATGAAAAACAATCCTAGTTCACTTTAAGTTTGTATTTTTTTTAAATAGTTATAAGTAATGTAATTTTAATTAAGATTTGAATTTAGATATTTTAAATGTTTGAATAAATTATATGTTATTGAATTATAACTAATTAGCATTACAATTTTTAACCATGTCTTTTTTTATTTTTGAAAATAATGGAATGATTTTTTTAATTAATGGAATAATTTGAGTCTACGGCTAACCTTTTTTTTTTCTTTCCTTTAGGATGTATGACTTTATATTCTCTTATTTTCTGTATTCCCAACAATTTTTCATAGTTTTTTTGTTTAGAATAATTTTTTCACAGGTTCTAAATTCCAAATTATTGCACTATTGGTCGTTCCTTTGTTATTTTATGAAACCTTAGTCATTTTGTCTCAATGAGCTCATGTTATTTTTATTTTAAGTGGTGTTATTCATTGATTTTAAAATATACTTTATTCTCTCTCTCAAATATTGTATATATTTTTTAAATTATACTAATATTGAATTTAATTAATATGAATTACCATATAATCATATAACTCAAAAACAAAAATTAATTTCTCCTATTTTAGATAGTAATTATTGAAGAAGATAAAGCCACTAATTTCCTTGTAAAAATTAGCTCACTCTTCAAGTACTTTTTATTTCTTTTTATATGTTTTTCCTTTTAATCTAATTTAATTTAAGTTTGATAATTCATTTATCGAAGATAATAATATTTTGGATGCTAAACACATAAAATTTTAAAAATTGAAGAAAGTCATGAATGAACTTTTGAAGCCATATAAGAAAACAAAAGTCATTAATGAATTTAAATATTAAGAATACTAACACTCAAATGATACACATGATTTTATCTTATTGAATGTATGTCTGATTCTATTTTAGGTAATTTAGAATAATTACATAATAAATATATTGTGTATCCTAAATTAGATTGTATATATAGATTAGGGAAAGAAATTGAAATGATACATAAGCAAATTATTATATAATTGAGCTCTTTATGTGTTTTAATTTTAAGTTTTATAAAATATAATTTTTTTATTCAATTTATTTTATTTTTAATCCTTAAAAATAATGTTTTTTTACCTTTTATACATACATACATATAATATAATAGGGATTAAAAATAAAATTTTATTTATAAAAAAAATTATATTATTTAATTAAATTATTATTTTTATTGTATCGTAGAATGTATGATATATTTTTTCTTTTCCTTTTAAAGATTTGAAGAGCTATGGTAGTTATAATAAATAGAGACTGGCTTATTATTATTATTATTATTATTATTATTATTATTCCAAAGTGATAATGGAGAGTTTGAAAGTGGATATGGTCCAATGCTCAAGAGACGTGTTCTCTTTGTAGATTGCAAAGGAGGGCCTAAAGTGACTCTCCACATAAACAAATGCATTCATTCTCCAATCAATGTCTTCCTATGGTATGTCACATTTTTATATTTGTTTTCTTTCGAGAAAGTTATATATACGTTTTTTAATTCAGTCCTATAATTTCAAAATTATATTCACTATAAATATCACCTTAAATAATATATTTATTCCCTCCTTTTAACCAGAAATTACATTTCCATATATTAAAAAAAAATAAAAAACACATTACTACTACTACTTTTAAGTCTACACAAAACAATATTCCAACAACAAATGCTTACATTTATTGAACATTTGTTTCGGATTAATAATAAACCATTATATACACCTACATCTTTTTTTTTGAAAAATATAAAAAAATTATTGAATAAATATAAGATATACATATAAATAAAATTTAAATCATCTAATTATATCAATAATTATATTTTTTAAATAAAAACCAAAAACAAGATTGTTTAGTTGCTTCAAATAATATATTGAATATTTTTTGAAAAAATAAATAAAATCTTTATATCATATTATACTATTTAAAACCTTAGACATAATATATTTAAATGAAGATCTTAACTAACAACAAAACATAAATAAAATAAAAATAAATCATAAATAAATATTTAGATGAAAAAGAATAAAATTTAAGTAAATAAACACAAATATATATTTTTATTCAAATAATTAATATAAAAAAATAAAAAAAATAAATTTATTAGAAAGGACTCTTCTAAAAAATGTTCTCTTCCCTTAAAACACATAATAAATTTCTTAGTGTATTGCAAGAATAATTTTTAATGAATCTAGTTTATGGATGAGATAAAAAAACATTTCTATTTATTATTATATATGAAAGTATTTAACAATATATAATGAACTCATTTTTATGTAATGATGAATCTTCTTTTCTTAATTTTTTTTAAAATCCACTGCATATGTATAGAGCTGACAAATATTTTTTTTTTGTAATATCAAAGAAAGAAGATATAATAATTTTTTTTTTATATCTCGACTCAGTTAAAGCATATATACTTAAAGTATAAGTCAATTGGAGCCATGTACTTTTTTTTAATGGTCATGGACAATCTGCATTTTGTTTCAACTCTACTTACTTTCTCGGGGTTGGCTCCTCTAACACTGAAATTGACATTATTTCAGATTGTCCTTCAAGTTTTGCATCAATTGGTATTTCTAAATTTTGTAAGATAAAAGAATTGATTTTTTTAAAATAATAAAAATAATATTTTTAAAATTTATAATCACAAAAATCTTATTTAAGTGTATATTTTTCCTATTAAAAAAATATAATACATTATTTTATATTAAATATCGTTTAAATTAAATTATGATTATTTTGATTTATTTAATATTAAATATTTTTAATTAAATACATTTTAATGTTATCGTGAAGTAATTTTTATTGTTATAATATTTTGGATGTTATTTTTTTATATATATAATTTTCATTTTTTTTTCAACTCTCTATTTGAAGGATGATTTTTCTAAGGGCATTAATTTGTTTACTTGGAAAGAAACGTGCCTGTAAAAGAACTTAAGAGTTTGAGTTTTCTAGACTTTAAAATCTTTAATTTGATTTTGCTCGCAAAGTAGAGTTGGCGAATAATGCTTGAATCTCAGCTTCTTATGTGCTCGACTTTTTAAATTTAAATATTCTATGACATCTTCATTCTTACGTTGTTATGTTAAACATAACGAGTCTTATATTCCTCGGAAGGTTGGTGACACTTCGTTCATTAACATTTGGACAAAATTGAGTTTCCCTTCCAATGGCTTCCGATTTGTTTCACCTAGGAAAACTAATACTCCCATTTTGGTCTCTGATTTGATTGATTATGATTTACGTATTGGAATTCCCAATTGGGGCGAGATACTTTAATAAGTTTGGAAGCTTAAAAAATTCAATATATCATTTGTGACGATAGAAGCTAAGAAAACTTATTTTGGAACTTTCAAAGTGATGGATTTTTCTCAATTAAGATTTGCATATAACTTTGTGATACTTTCTTGTTGGTGCATTTTCCTTCAATTTAAACTCTAAGATCTTTTGAGTGTTGGAATTGTGAGAATAGAGAACACTTCAAAAACCAATGCTATTATACACCAAAGAGTCATGTAGTTAAGGTAAAAGTAAATGTTACTTTCACTTCATAAAGAGATGATACATTGATATGCTTTTTGGATATCAAACAAGAGTCTTAGGTGTTATAATCTAAATCATCATTCCATGCTACTTCGAAAAAAAACTCTTAAAGAATTATGTGCCTAAAAACCTTGGTGGTGACCAATCTTGTTGTATTACTAGTAAGGATGTAGTGAACATTAAGTTAAATGGGTTTATATGAGAGTTTAAGGATATTAGACATATTCTCAGTTTAAGAAAGAACTTGATCTCAAGAGGACAATTGGCTATTGAAGGCTACATCATAATCTTCCATGATGATGATTGGAAGATCTCAAAAGGTGTTGTGACAATTACACGTGGTAAGAAGAGTGGTACATTTTATATGGCAGTAGAAGCATGTTGTTCAATTATAGTTACAACAAGTAATAATAATCCCAACTTACGGTACCATAAACTCTTCACATGAGTGAAAAATGGCTCAAAATTATGTATTCAAAGGGGAGATTACCAAGTCTTTAGTCAGTTGAAATTAACATGTGTGAAGACTACATATTTGGAAAGTAGAAGAGAGTTAGTTTTCAAACAAGTTCCAAAACTCTAAAGAAAGAGAAATTAGAGCTTATTCACTTTGATGTTTTGGGACCAACAAATGTCTCATCTATTAGTGGTAAACAATATTTTGTGATTTTTATTGACAATAACTCTAGGAAGATATGAGTTTACTTTTTAAAGCATAAGTTCAAAATGTTTGAGGCTTTTAGAATGTGGAAAGTTATGGTTGGGAATGAAACATGTTTGAAGATTAAAAATCTCAAAATTGACAATGATAGTGAATATAAAGACACCAAATTCAAGACTTTTTCCTATAAATAAGGGATCAAAATAGAAAGAATCGTACCAGGTACACCTCAACACAGTGGTGTAACTTAACGTATAGATCAGATGTTGATAGAAAGAGCCAATCAGGCCTACCAAAGAAATTATGGGCAAAGACATTTAGTATAGTGGACTACGTGATGAACCGAGGCTTATCAATTCCATTAGAGCATAAAATACCAGATGAGGTATGAAGCGAAAAAGGGTTAAAGCTCTCACATCTAAATTTTTTGGGTTGCTTAGTATATATGCATACTAGTGATCAAGGTAAGAATAAACTTGATCCCAATTCAAAGAAATGCACATTCATTGGCTATAATAAAAATGAGTTTGGCTACCATATATGGAATGATGAAAACAAAAAGATGATCTGTAGTAGAGATGTGATCTTCAATGAAAGGGTGATGTATAAGGATAGACATACTATAAGTGCCAACAACTCAGAATATAGTGTGTCATTGTATGTAGATGTGGATGGTGTCCTAAATAGTTTTATGACAACACAAATAGTTAAGAATCCTTAATCAAAGAAACCAATTGGATATAACAGTACACAACAATCTGAACAACTCAACTTCATACTCTAGCTCATGTACTTAAGAGGTCTTTTAGGCAGCAATCTTTTTCTCTAGCTAAACATGGGAACTAGAAAAGTTACCCATAGGACATAATGTTCTTCATAATAAATGGGTGTATCGGGTGAAAGAATAGCATGATGGTTCCAAGAGATACACATCTCATCTAGTTTTCAAAAGATTCCAAAACAAAGGAAGGAAATAACTACATTGATATTTTTTCTCCTGTTGTGAAGCTCAATAATATTCAAACAATGTTGAGCACTATTGCCAATAAAGATCTCATGTAGTAAGACATTAAGATTGCATTTTTACATGAAGACTTAGAATAAGAGATATACATACACCAACAAAAGGGTTTCTTAGAAAAAGGGAAGAAAGAGTGTGGTATAGAGACTAAAAAAGATCTTATATGGATTGAAACAAGCTCCAAAATAGTGTTACAAGAAGTTCGATGACTTCATTCATATGAAAGGTTTTCAAAAGTTTAACAACAACCACATGTTGCTACTTCAAGAGATGTGAGTCAAGTTATGTCATTTTACTACTTTGCATTGATGACATGTTAGTATTAGGTTCAAACATGGAAGATATCAAAAGGTTAGAGCAAAAATTTTCAAAAATATTTGACATTAAAGACCTCAGATTAACAAAGAAGATTTTTGGGATGCAAATCATTAGAGATAAGCAAATAGGGACTTTGACTTTATCTCAAGAGGAGTACGTCAGATGTGTTTTGTAGAGATTTAGTATAGGCGATGCCAAGGTAGTTACCGTACCCTTGGCCAATCACTTTCGCCAATACAAGGATCAATTTCTTCAGATAGAGGAAGAGAAAAGCTTGATAAAGGTTTCTTACACCTCAGTCATTAGAAGTTTGATGTATGCAATGGTTTGTATAAGACCATACATTGGCTATATAGTAGGATTTGTTGGCAAATTTATGCCAAATCTAGGAAAGATTCATTGGGAAGCAATGAAAAGGATCTTGAGATATTTAGAGACATTATAGAAAAAATGTTTATGCTTTTCTAAAGGAGAGTTAAAAGTACAAGAGTGCATGAATGTAGATTTTGCAGGGGAAGCAATCACCAAAAGAGCATCACTGGTTATGTGTTCACTATGGTTACTATAAATGTTAGTTGGATGTCATAGATATACAAAATTGTTTCATCATCCATTATAGAGGTTGAGTTTATAGCAATGATAGAATCCAGTATAGAGATGATTTAGTTTTAAGAATTGTTAACTAATATGGGTTAAGCAAGAGAAGAATGTTTTGTATAGTGATAATTATGATGCAATTCATCTGGCAAAGAATTTAGCACTTAGCTCGAGAACCAAGAAAATTAAACTTCATTATCACTCCATCATGCCTTTATTAGAAGATGTGTTAATGCTTGTGAAGATCCTTGGTAGTAAGAATCCAACATATATGTTAACAAAAACGGTGAATGTCGAGAAATTAAAGCTAAATTCAGTTTCAAATAGTCTACAAGATTGACAAAGATGTGAAGATATATTGAAATAAGTCTTCAAGTGAAAGATTGTTAATTAATATACATTGAAAATTTCATCCTTCATTTGTGGAAAGGATGAGAGGAAATAAAGGAAAATAAAGAGTAATAGAAATAAAGAGAGAAAATGAGTGACAATAGAAAAGTGATGGGAGAGTTTTTTCCAATGTAAGTTAAGATTTAAAATTTTATAATAATAATAAATTGATTATTATAAAAGACTAAGTGTAGTGAAAAGAAATGTGAGATAAGAAAGAAGAAAAAATAAAGAGAGATGAAAACAAAAATAGAGAAAATTATGAGTAATGTTTTTTAAGTGTAAGAGGGTTGTGCATTTTGTAAATTTCTTTTCTTTTGTAAAACAATTGTAGTAAAATAAAATATATTATTTTATTTATATTTATTTTGCATTCTTGTAAATTTGATTGCTTAGAAAATTATTATTTTTTAAGAGTAGTCTTGTTAAACTTTTCACTTGAAAGGTTATACATAATATATCGCCAACATAAGTAAATTTGGCCCAAAGAAATATCTCAATTTTGAGAATTTGTAATCGATGTGGTAATAATTATGAGTAAATGCATGCTTTGGTTATTTACAATTTTTTTTCTTAAGGTATGAAAATTTAGTGGCCTAAATATTAAGTTAATTGTTTACCCACTCGTGCTTTTGGCAAAAATGATATGTTTACATTTGTATCTAATCACTAATAATGAGATTTTATTATTTTGATGTTTTTTTTTTGTAATTTGTTAAAAAAATGACTTTGTACGTGACAGGAAAATACATATGGCTTTTATTTGATTCAATTTGCAATGACTATCTTTCGTAAACATAGTGATATGATGAGTATTCTACTTCAATTAAGATCTCTTCCTTTGAATTTTATAAAATTAATTGTGATGCTAGTTGTGAAGACAATTCAAAGAAGTCAAAACTTTAAGTTGCAATGAACAATGAAAAAGGTGTGGTAATTCACACTCGAGTTTTAAAAGTGGATAAGATGGCTTCCTATTGTGGCAAAACTCATGACTTTGAACGAATGTGTTAAGGTAGATTTTTAGTTAAATTTAATACATTATTTTATAGATTAATACCTTTGTGACAATTATTAAGCTTCAATTCATTTATTATGATAGGTATTAATTGAGTGTGATATTATATAATATTTAATATTATTTAAGTTACGAAACAAATAACAACCTATATTTTTGTGGTAGTTCAAATGCTATTCACATTCTCTTTATATTTGAGTTAAATTTTAATGTAATGAACTTTTTATATTTTTTTTCTTTTTCTAATTTTTTTAAACATGATCGCAGATATTAATATAAAGTTTTGTAACCTTTAAATAAAAATAAAAATTGAAATGAAGGAATTTGAAATATGGTATTCTACGAAATTTTATATTATTAAATTATTTAATTAGTTTTATTTTTAATTTTTTTAAATATATATTTTATATTATTTTATGTATATTATTAAAAAACATATGTTATAGGTACATTATATTTTTGAAAATATATTAAATATTTTTTATCGTCCTATTAAATATTAAATAAGACGAACAGTTTACTTTTTGTATGCTTATGGCTAATATTGTAATATTAATTTCAGGAAAATTCTAACCGTTGACCGAAGAACAATTCTAATTGAAGTTTTTCATTTTCATGGTAATGCACGCAAACTGTTTGATGGTTTTTTTAATCCCTTCTCTGGGTCTCTGACCAAAAAATACTTGAATCATGCGGGTTTTTTTTATAAATAAAAAACTTAATTTGGCTTATTAAATATAATATTTAATAATTCTTTCAATTTCTAATTTTTTTAAATAAAACTTATTTAATATTTTTAATTTTTTAAGTTTTAAAATTTAATTCTAAATTTATTTTCGATAATTTTTTATTAAATTTTAACTCTAATTATTTGAATAAAATTGAGTATTATTAGGTTATTAAAAAAAAGAAAAAAATGATTTTAAAATTAACTTTTTTTTAATTTTAAAATTTAGCGAAATTTTAAAACTGAGTTTCAAAATTTTAAAAATAAATTATCAAACATGTCTTAATTTAAAATTTATAAAATTTAAAATTGAGATGGTTATAAGAAAAATACTTAAATTTAATTTTTTTATAAATATTTATGAAATACCGAAAAGTAAATATTTTTAAAAATAAATAAAAATTCATAATATCAAATTCATTTATGTATTATCATCCCATCCCATCCCTTCTCTCCCTTATCTATTTTTATACTTTCTTGATGGAGTACATATTTGATCCATCTAATAGTTTGATGATTTAAAAGTTACTAAACATGAAGCTAACACCCATTTCTTGACATTATGCAAATTTAACCTTTTTTTGTGTTTTAATAAATAAAAAAACTTTTATTTGTATTTTATTCACCTATCGGTAATATTTATTTATTTTATTTAAATTACATTAAATATCATTTAATTAAAAAAATTTAGTAAAAACTCAATGTACATATTTACAAATGCGAAACATACTAATAATCATTTAATTATCTTTAAAAACGGAGAGTAATTCTGAATAATTATAATAGCACTTAAATTCTCTATTTTTCTTTTTTAATAATTAAGTCTCTAAATTTTTTAATTTCTTCACTTTATGTATTCAAATTTTTTTCTAGCAATTCATTCCCTAAATTTTTTAATTTCTACATTTAGATCTTAAATTTTTATTTTATTAATCAATTATTAACTCAGTATTTTTAATTTAGGGATAAAATAAAATTTAGGACTGAAATATAGAAATTCAAAATTTGAAAGACCGAATTAAATATACATTTAATCATAAAATTAAATATAGAACTTAAATGTGTGAGTTTTTTTTTTGTATTAAAAAAATACTTATAGTGAACATTGAGAAGTCAGGTTTCTTCAAATTAAATAATTGTGAAGTCATATTTGAACTTTGAACCTACCCTTCTTCTAAATTCTTTTTACTATTTTCATTTTAGATATAAACAATTCTGTTCAAACCAAATGACTTGTTATGTTATCTGCACGAGGGATTCAGATCATCTATTTAAAATTTTATCTTAATTTTTATTTACTAATATAATTATAACACATTATTTAAAATATTATTTTTAATGTAGAATGCTTTTTTTTAAATTATGTATCATGCTATTTGTTAAAAAGACAAAACTTAAAATAAAATTTTAATACATAAATCCCAAGCCGGTTAGGTATAAACTAATTTTTACAATAATAAACACACTCAAACAACATATGATCATATTAATTAATATAATATTAGACATAAATTAATACACATCATATATGATGAATTAATAAACATTGAGTGCTGTATAAGTATATATATTAGATAAGTTTTATAAAAAGATAAATAACCAATAAATATCATATAATGTACAAAATAGATGATTAGAATGCTACAAAAAAAAAATATCCAAATAATTAAGAGATAATTATTATGTTATTTTTAATCCTTATATCACTATTATACGCTACAAATAAGATAGGATATCTAACATAAAACAATCACAAATATTTTGTTTTCTTTAATCACAAAACGAGATTTTAAACTTTTTTATTTTTATACCAACTTAATCATTATCCAAAAAAATGGAAGACGGATATGCTCGATTTCCATACTATTATTTGAAATTTTAAACAAATAAATTAATTCTATTTACAATTAATCTACAAATTATGATTAATTATACTTTTGAGAGTGAAATAAAAACATTTTTAATGTATGGCAAACATTTTTGTATTATTTTATTATAATCAATTATTTTATAGCATAATATCTTATGTTTCAAAGAATCACAAAGTATTTGGGTCTAAGACCTCTAGCTATACGTGTATCATAGAGAAAATTGCCTTTATATGTTTGGCTTTTTGAAAATAACACTTTTTTTATTTCTTTTATATTCACATTTTGCCCACGTATCTATCCTATTGCACAACTTTACAACTATACATATATTTGTTTAAATGTATATATTTAAAAGAATAAAAAATTAAGTCAAAATTAAATAATATATTTAATAATTAAAAATAAATATTTTAATTACATATTTATCTCGATCTTAAATTCCAAACTTTTTACACATTAAATAAATACATGTTGTTAAATCACAAGGAAAAAAACTTTTTAAATCACATATATTTAAAGCGCTTTGCAAATTGATCATGCTCCAACTATCAAACAAGGATGTTAAGAAATTAAGATCAAAAGAATTCTTACTAAAGTAATAATGTATACAATAAGTTCAAACTAATAAAAGATAGATTAAGTCAACCACCCATGACTCCATTAAAACCTAAATGGATGGTGATTAAGCTCTAGAGATAATGCCCTTTGTATAGGGAGCTATATTGGTTTTTTTTCAAAAAATTGAAAGTGATTTCGGTTAGTTGTGTTATTTTATAAAAAGAGTATTAAAAAATATTATTTTAATAATTTGGAATTAAAATATTAATTTATTTATTTCAAGTTATCAAAATTATATTAAAATATGAGTTTTTAAAATAAATACAAAATTTAATATAAAAATATTTAAGGAAAAATAAAAAATGGTATAAAAAAATTACTTAAAATATATTTTTAAATTAAAAAAATCGAAAAAAATAATGAAAATTATAAAATATTAAAAGTAATATTTTATGATTATTTTTCATATTAATTAACACATTATCATTATGAAATTAAGAATATAATTTGTAATTAATTCACATATTCTTCCAAAACGAAATAACTCATTGATATCATTTAAAACGTTAAAAATAACATATATATATATATATATATATATATATACATGAAACCACCATCCATTATAGATTGTTTGGAAAAACAAACTACATTTTGTGGTGGGTTTTGATCGTGATATGCAATTGATGAGAGATATATTTAACTTACATGGGCACCAAAGAATAAATTAAGATAGAAAGAAAAAATTAACTTTTAGAATGCAAAGCATTAATTTTTAGTAGTAATAATACATCTTTTGTCCAATACATCTTGAGGTGCTTTATGAAGGAAAGAAACAGTGATATTGCTATTCATACCCAATTGATAGCTAATATACAATGGCATAATTTTTTTTATTGGTCAAGTACAATAAAAAAAGGTTGACCAATAAAAAACCCTTTTTTATTATTTGGGAAGGGATGTTAGGAATGAGTTTTCCCCAAATTTGATCAGGGTTTTTAATTATAATTTTGATGTATTTAAAATATAGAACTTTTTATTATTTTATTATTTTATTCATATTTAAATAAAATCTTTAATTTTGATTATTAAAAAACGAAATTCCAAAGTATTTCTTACAATCATTTATTTTTAAAAATTTGAATTTTTATAATCTTACCTTTTTCAATAACTTATACAACACTCAAGCTTCTTCTTTTTATATTAGATGATATTCTAATTCATGTTATCTCAATAGTCACTTAAAATATAAGATATTGTGCTAAAAAACAATTTGCTATCTTAACAAAATTTAAATGTTCCAAATTTGTGATTCCTATCTAAGAAATAATTATTAAGCAAATATTACAAAGTCTTCATTCTTGACGTCTACTCGGTTTCATAAAAAAAGTTTGGGTTTTCACCATACATTATTTAAGCAATATAATAAAATTAGAATTAAAAGAATAACCAATCTATATATTTTGGGTCAATTATAAATACTATTTATATTATTTATTTTTATAAAAAAAACTCACATATTAATAATAAAATAAGTAAACGATGATCTATATTAAAAGGATAGTTTTATAAAATAGTCAATTTTATTATTATTGATAATGTTTATTTTACATTTCAAAGAATAATATTTTCATTCCTATAAAATATTGATAAAGGCTATAGAAGAAAATTAACTGATTTATTCAAAATCTTTCTTACTCTAATTGGTATAAATTTTCTATTAAAAATTAATAACTCAATTTAAATTTTTGCCATAAAATTTTAATGGTTAACAGGGATGTCGTGGAAAAGATTCCATATGCTCATAAGATAATGGTGATGACAGTAATATGTTCACATGGATTTTTTTTATCATAAAAAAAATCGAATTATCAATAACAGTATTTGTTTTTAAATTCAATTTAACGGACTGAATATTGATAGTCATTTTAATGGATAATTAACTAAAATAAATCATGTTTTAACAAAACACATCATTTCCTTATAAAAAAAATGTGAGATTAAAATATTATTTTCGAAAATAACACATATTAGATATAGGGTGAAAGGAAGCAAGGTTTTGTAACTTATACAAGCGGAACTCAACTTGTAACATTTTAGTATATTATACATATATCATATTGTTTTTATAAAATTATTCTATTAAATATTAAACTATATCATTTGATTGCCATGAGATCATATTTATGTGAATGAGTAATAATTTTATTTAAGTTATTAAGGTTGTTATCAAGTTATATAAAATTAAATATAAAAGATAAATAATTAAAATTAACTAAAGATGATCATATTTTGTCAAAAATTAACTAATCAATAGAATTTAATATTAAAACGGATTTACATTTTTTTATAACTTGATTGATATCTAATATAAGTCTTAAAATTTGAAAAACATTCTAATTTGATAGATAAGTTTTTTTTATTTTATAAAAACCAACAAAATTGAATCGAAGTAATTTTATTATAAATGATTTTTTTTAATTTTATTATATTTATAATATCTATACATATTAATTAATATATTTATAACTTTTTATAAATTATAATCTCTAAATCTAATCATTTACATATCAACGTTATTTTTTTCATTTTTGTGAGAGGGAGATAAACAATTTTTTTCTTCCTTTTTCTTAGTATGTAACTAAGAGGTTCATTTTTTTAATTAGTTTTTAAACTTTAACTATCTTTATTGTGGCTATTCATTTTATATGAATTTGGAATATGATGTATATTTCAAAGTCCACTTTAATATTTAAAAAAGTTTAATTTCTAACTAATAGCTTATAGAAACTACATAATATGCTAATGACTTTTTTAGTTTTAAGATATTTTTTGTAAAGAAACTTTTTATTCAAAAAATTATTGGCCTAGAACTACCAAACTAACATCATAGATTAGCTTGAAAGTAGATTTTTAAAAATTTATAAATACATTAAAATTTTAATTTTTTAAAACTATTAAAGTAAAATCTACTTATAAAATAAGTTAATAATCAACAAAATTGATTATGCACACTCTTACAAATAATTATAAAAATTTGGTCAAATAACCAATACATAATATAATTTGATTTCATGTCTAAAACAACCATTAAAATAAAACTTTAGTTTTAATTTTACAAAAATAAAATAATAATAATAAAGACATGATCCATTAAAAAAACTATAAAATTTAGACAATTAATTTAAGTAAGTTATTTGACGCTAACCTTTCATCCTAAATACATCCTAAATATATGAATTTAACAAAGTTCAAAATAATTTAATTAAGTATTCTTCGTCTTTGACCTGCCGTTGACTTATCCGACTCCGGTATTAATTCATTAGTCATACTATATGAAATTCACCGTTTATATGTTGGTCCATTATTCTCTGCGGACTACATGCAATCCACATTTTCCTTCCACAAGGCATAAATCAAGTCTTTATTTAAATAACTATAACCAACTCTTTATGTATCTCAATATCTTTTTTATTAATTATTTCAGATATAACACTCTTTTTTAAATAGAACTTAAACTCTTTCTATGCAATGTATATATATATATATGTTTAAATTAAATCATGTAAATAACTGAATAAAAAAAATCGAGGATAACTATAACCAACTCTTCTATATACCTCAATATTTTCCCTATTACTTATATCTCAATATGTTTTTGTATTAGTTCTCTCAAACATAATCTCTTTTATAACTAGAACTTCATTTTTAATCTCTTATATGCAATGTATTAAAAATTAAATCATGTAAATAATTGGATGAAAAACTGGAGGATAACTATAAACAACTCTTCTATATATCTCAATATTTTTCCCATTAATTATATCTTTAATTCTATCCTTTAATCACTGACATAACACAGACTAATTGGTTTTACAGTAGGATACAAAAATGGGAAACAAAACTCTTACAAGTTTATTTGAACTGAACCAAGTGTCTTATATTGGTTATTGAGAGCAAATACTCAATATTCCTGGGGTGTAGTAGAGGATGCTGGGTCCTGCTTATTTTCGTTTGTGTTGACATAGGGTACTTTCTCATTCTTCTCTGCTTCTAGTTTCTCAAGCAGAGCCTGTTGTTGCATGGTTTTCATCATCTCCATCATCGTTTTTTCTTCCCCTTTCATCTGCATTTCCATTAGAGCTTGAACCTCTTTATCATCAATTGGCTTAAAGCATTCTTCAATAGCAGCCTCCTGCGCACGTAAATCAGATAACTACTAATTCACAGATAAGCTTGTGAATAAAAAAATTGAGAATGTGCTCTAATACAACAAACCCATCTGCACCAATAATCAATTGGATTAAGAATCTTTCTCCATCTTTGAAAGAAGAGGGTTAAAAAGATGATAAATAACAACCGATCTAACCTTAGATGTTAGTAAATACCAACAGTAATCTGCTCCCAATATAGTGAGAAAGAGATCATTGAAGCAAATATTGGAACAATTATAATTGGAATTGGAATGATCGGAACAATTGAAGTGTGAGAAATTGAGAGCTTAAAAGGAAGACAATGGTAAAGTAAGATGGGAGGAAAAGGATGGAAACTAAAAGAAAAATCTTACATATACACTCTTAATCATCGCATAACTAGAACATATTAAAACATGGCCATTGACGTTTCACAAACAACAGAGCTACAGCTAATCATATTTCAAAGGCTTCTACCATTGATCAATTAAAGCTTACTGTTTCTTCTAGCTTCTTATTTAAGCCTTTCATTTGTTCAACCATATGACGAACTTCTGATAAAATAACTTGCTCCGGGATCTTTCTTAACGCGGCCTTTCTTTCTTGTGCCTAGAGAGAGATGGTTATGAGAAAAAGATCCAGAAAAATTACTAAATTTCTAAGGGAAGGACTGCTAGAATTTAAAATGTTAAAAGAGTATCAACCTAACATAAGTGCAAAAGAATCTGTTTACAAGTGCTTCAAAAATGTGAATTTCAGGACAATTCACATATTAATAATTATTATTGACTCCTTTTTAATATAATAATAGCATCTTGAAGAGCAAATAATTTCCACATGATCATCATTGTTATATTTGTCATACCACTTTGGATAGCTGTACATCCGTAAGATCAGCACTGATGCAAATAGCTTTCTCATTTCTTTTTGAATGAACTATTAAGCAATAATTTCACACTTTATGACACCATATGCAAGCAGCTCATGCTTATTAAATCAGTGGACAAGTTGGTCGATCAAGATAACATTTTCAAGAAAGTCAAAATCATGATCTTCAAGGCTGAATACACGAGTACTTAAATGAGGTTCAAAAAACCATTTCAACCCAAGCAAACGGCTTTTCAGATATAATAAAACAACAAGAAAATCACAAGTTTGTTCGCTTCTACTACACTAATGAGTAATGAAGACATAACAGAGAAAAACTCATCAAGATGAAGCTCACGAAAAGAAAGTCAAATCTGTTGCATACGCTTCTCAAGCTGCAATCTGAAAGATCGAATTCTCCGCTCTTCATAGCCAGAAGGAACTCTGACATAGAGCATGGCCTTCCTTCCAAATTCCAATAGCCTATTCATACTGATAACTTTTTATTTTACTGCGAAATCATATTCGAATCCTTTAGCTCCACAAGAACAAGAATATCTCAGAAATTAATAATTTCTAGGATGGCAAACGAGTCGCTTCCGTAGTATAAAACTATAAATAATATTACTCCCTTTTGGAATTATTTATCTTCTATTTATTTATTATTTAGGCTATATTTGCACACTATTCATAAATTCAACAACATAATTCGTTAATATTCAACAGAAATTAATTATTTTGGCAACTGCTTTTTTCGGACGTTGGCCATCTTCATCGATAGAGCGAGCGACAGACTTATTTAGTATATGATTTCTTTATTTTATATATTTTTAAAAAAATTATGAAACATAAATCATAATATAAGGCTACATGATAAAATTTTATTATTTTATTATTTTTCTAGTTATTATTATCTATTTTTAAATATAATTAATAAAATAAAAAAATTTAATCATTTAGAAAAAAATAACTGTGCTTAAAGCTGAAAAGTGAGTGATTATTAATGGCTTATTTTTTCAATATTTTTTTATTTAAGTTTTATTTTCTAATTTACTGACCAAATTTTTTTTACTTTTCTTTCTTTGATTTACTTTTAAAACACAACAAAAACGATAATAATATCATATCTTTTACGAACATCCATTTCACTTCTCCCCCTTTTTTTTTGTAGAGACTATTTGCAACTTGGGAAGTTCTATTTTCATCTTCTTAACAAAGGATAAATTCTATATTACCACATGTAACAACAATATTATCACAATTAAACAGTTAACAAGCAATTTTACATTGCAAAAACAAGTGTCAGTAACCAGTTAAGAGTTTCAACTATTAACATTCATCTTCCATAGTGTATGTATTAGACAGACACGAAATAAGCTTTCACAATACAATAAAGGATCAATCCCACTTGCTGTCTAAGACACATTCAGTTCCTCCTCCTCTTCTTTTTCTCATTCTTTTCAGCTGAATTCTTCACCTGCATAACAAATATAGCTGGTTATTACAAATCAAATGCTACACACAATTCTTGAACAAAGTAATCCAGAACATTAATAATATCACACCTGAAAAGACTATTATAAGAAATTAACCACAGCTTACCATGATAGCAATAATTCGGACAAGAATAGCAACAAAATCGGAGAATAGAGTCAGGGCATGCTTCACATAGTCCAAGTCCCCGTAGTGTGCCTTTTCAATAATATCTTGAGTGTCCACTACCACGTAGCCCACAAACACCAAAAGCCCAAAATACAACTGCAAATATTAAAATATGTATTAGCACTTTCTATCAAATAAAAAAAATTACAAACATAATTAACAAAGGTATTATCGTCTTTCATCACATCTTACCTGATAATTTTATTTTTTTTAAAAATAAATTTAAAATTACTAAATGTCTCTTTTTGATACTATTTTTATAAATAACTAAATATCACCCTTAAATGACATCTTTTGTATAAGTAAACATATACCTTCCACACTTTAAAATATCAAGGTCACAAGTTCCAAATTCAAATCCCCTCACCTCAAACTTAAAAATGGCTGTGGAGCCCCCAAATATAGCAGAAGCAAAATGTAACCACAGAAGGATTGACAAGCCAGAAGAAAGCAAACCACCGAGATAGAGGTACTCTCGGCGTCTTGCCAGCATAGCTGCTGCTGAGAAACAACCGAAGGCCAGACCAGTTCCCACAAATGCACTAATCAAAATGCTGGACGAGATAGTTTTTAAATATATCAGTGTTCTTGAACAAGATGGGATATACAGATAAAGAACGATAACTGCACTTCATAAGAGCAGAGTCAAAAACATCCAATCCACGGAAAAGTGCCAAGTAGATGAATAAAATGTTAGATTACTATTGATGCCAACTCATATCCAACAAAAATATCATTACAATCCAAAGGGCTACATGACTAAGAACTAAAAAATACAAGGAAATTCAATTTTTTATTTTACGAAGAATTGATATCTAGGCATGTTATGGAAAAATTACTCGGGAGTAAAAGTGTAAAACCATATCATCTTAACTACAATTTCACAGCCTAACACCACATAACTAGAATGACATACCAGGCACCACATCAGACTGTATTCTTAGTCAACTTACAATATTTTATTATTATTTTTGGATAAAGTGAAGACTATGATTCACATAAAAAAGGAATGACCAATGGAAAAATACCTGGGATCAATCTGAATAGCCAGGTCAATCAGAGGACCAACAGTTGCCCCTTGAAAGGCAGCAGTAGACATCAACAGTGCAACCCTTTTTTGCTGCTCAAAAGAAAAGTAAAAATACACCATAAAAATTAAGGAAATAAACCCGAAAATTAGAAGCAATTTCAGCACAAAAACCATACCTCTTCATAAGGAGGGATAGACAACAACCAGAACATAGATCCTAAAGTGGCTAATGTTGTAAGCAGACCACCTATGTTCCATAGAAGATGCAGGTAAGCTCCAACAGCAGATGACACCAGAGCACAGCAAAGGGTGAAGTAAACCTACATATAAAAATCAGGAAACGGCTTCGAACTGTGAGTGCTTTTAATTACATCTGTAGCTACAAAAGTGGAAAATTGAGCAGAAGATGAACCTGGGAAAAAACAAACATATAAATTTGGAACCAACAAAAATAATACATTTAGAACTTATAACCAAAAAAATAATATAATTTATGTTTTTATTATTCAAAAAAATAAAATTTGACCCATTATTTCATATTAAACTAGAGATATTTAATGTTAAATACTGTATAATTGATAGTTATAAATTGTAAGGATGATTATTTTTTAATTTGACAATAAAATTTACCACTCAGAACCCAACCAAATCACGTAGAAATATAATTAAATAGGAGTAAAACTCTTTATGAGCAAACTTAAACCAATTTGGGAAAACAATAAATACCAATACCTCGACCAAGAAATCCAGTAAGAAATCCAGTAAGCTGAAACAAATATGCATGCTTTCATCATAAATATAAATCTGATTATCTATTCTATGCCCTAGTAATTTCGTTCAACGATAAGAATATTAAAAAAAAAAGTAAATATAACAAATAGAGATCAACATCCTATACTGCTACCTTATATCAAGAAGAGATTATCGTACCTGTTTCAGATGAGTCTGAACGACCGGAGAGATCAGACGGAAATTCTTGAGTGAATCATAACTCCAATGGTTTCTTGAAGCGGTCGGAGAACCGAAGAAAGATGAGAACGCGTCCATTGCTTTACAGAGAAGAAATGAAATAACACAAGAAACGAAATTAAGGAGGTCGGTAGGAAAATTCAATTATTATATATAAAAGGAGAATTAATGAGGAGGTTTCCTAAGAAATTTCTAGTCCATTGTAATTACCGTAATGCCCTACCTTCCTTCATTTTGTATTCACTTTCCTTCCTTACCCTGACACTTAGACAGACAATTATAAAATTTGAATAAAAATAATTTTTAAATTAATTAATTAATTAATTTTATTTTTATAAAATAAAATAAAATTTATTAAAAATATATATCTCTAAACTTTAGTTAAATCTGTACATAAATTTTTAAAACTTATAATTTGATTTGAAAATTTTAAAACTTTACTTATAAATTTTTAAACAATCATATAATTTAGTACCTACACTTTTAAAATTTCATAAATAAATTCAAAAAATTTAATTTATAAATATATATTTTAATAGTCAAATTATAATATATGAATGAAATTTTAAATATTTGTAAATTAAATTGTAGGATTGAAAATTTTATAGATTATATATATAATTTTAAAAATTTGAGATCAAATCACATGTTTTAAAAATTTAAATTTATGTATGAATTTAATTAAAATTTATGATTTATGTATAAATTTAAAAATCAATAATACACTTTAACATTTTTATTATTATAAAAAAATTTAAAAATATTTAACACAACTAATAAATAACTATATATCACTTTCTAAGTAATAATTATTTATCGTAATAATTATTTATTATATGAAGAAATATTATAAGTTTAAGTAAATTGATTTATGTAATTAAAAAAAGGTAATTAATCCACGTCTAAGTATACTTTAACCATTTCTGGTCGACATCTACAATTTGAAAATGATAGAAAGGACAAAAAGAAAAAAGAGTAAAAACCAGATAAGAGAGGACTTATTGGGAAAATCGAAGTCGACGGAGGGTACGATGGAAAGAGGTTTTGGCCTTTTGGTGGCGTTGGCCTAGTCGTAATAAAGACTCCGCTTTGCCTCAAAGCTTGACCTTGGCATTGGTTTACGTAGCTTCACCAATTAAGTCTTGGCACGTCAGCACCATGACAATGTATTAACCACATTTTCTTGGTCAACTAGATCTATTAGTCTAGTTTAATACCACTATTAAGTTCGACCAGAAGCAGATAATCAATGTTAAGCCATTTATTTATAAAGGGACGGTTAATATTTGAATATTCTTATTGATATAATTTAAACTATTATTATTATAAAAATAAATTATTAATAATATTATTATTATAATATAATACTCTAGATAAATTGTATGGGTAAAAATATAAAATGGATATTTTAAGTGATAATAATAAAAGTGGTTGTATAAATTTATTACCTCATTTATTTCCATTTAATTGGATTATTAACTAATAATATCTTAAAAGGAAGTGTCGAGAAGAGCGTAGACAATTTGACAATAAGACCAAGATGGATCCCGAAACAAAATCAATATTTTGACAAGTCGACCTACTCACAAAAATATTATAATACTCAAACACTCATAATAATAATAATAATATTTTAATTAAATTAAATTTTAATTCTCATTTAAATTACATTTTTATTTTACAAACTAAATATAACCTAAAAATATCAACCCCTATTGCTTGCTCATTGACAACAATTTTGTTTTTTTATATAAGGTGGGTGCTTTGTATCCATCTTATGAACGAATAACTATTAACTAAAACTTTCTTAAAATAGAAAACAAAACAAAACAAAAGTTTCTAAAAAGATAAGTAACAAGCATTTCAAAAGTAGAGAGTGGTACAAAGTTTTTAAAAATAAAAATGGTCTTAAAATTCTAAAAAATAAAGATTTCAAAATATAAGTAAAAGACTTTTAAAACTTTCTAAATATAAAAATATTACTTAAAATTTCTTAAAATTTAAAAAAAAACTATTTAAACTTTCTAAAAATAAAAATAAAAATTGTTTAAACTTTTTGAAAGTGAAATTTAATAAAAAAAATTAAAAATATAAAATTAACCATTGTAAATAATTATAAAGATTTTATAATTATTCTAAAAATAATACTTAATTACTACACTTATTTTTTATAATATTTTATTCTTATTATTATAAAAAAGACTTCATAATGATAAATAACTATTTTATTCTTATAATTGAAAAAATAAAAAATTACCTTTGTCCTCTTGCATCATTTATTTATAATAATAATATTAAAATATTATAAAAATAAGTATCAAACTTAAAATTCTATCTTTAGATTGAATAAAAGATGCTGAGTATATTTTTTAAAATTGAAAGTTAGTACAAACTTTGTAAAATACAAATTAGTTCAATTTTTTTTTATAAAAATAGAAAATTGTTAAAGCTTCCTAAAATTACAATCTAGTCCAAACTTCCAGAAAAATAAAGTATTGTACAAACTTTTAAGAATTGAATTTTTTTTCAAATAAAAATTATTCAAGCCTCCATAAAATACAAATAAATTTAAAGTTTTTAAAAATAGAAAAATTGTTCGATACTTTTTTTAAAGTAGATGAATTGTTTGAACTTTATAAAAATACAATTATTTTTACAACTTTCTTAAAACATAAAATTAACCTAATGTTTTCTAAAAATTGAATGTGTTACAAACTTTCTAAAAATAAAAAGTTATCCAAGTTTTTTTAAAAAGGAAACTTCTCCAAAAAATTTAAAAATAGAATTTTTTTTAACTTCTTAAAATTAGTAAATTATTAAAATTCAAAAATAATTAAGTTATTTAAATTTTCTTAAAATTCAAACTTTTCAAAAATACACGTTTTAACAACTTCCTTAAATAAAGAATTATCCAAACGTCTTTCAAAAAGAAAGTTTTCCACAAATTTTGAAAATAGAATAAATTTTAGACTTTTTCAAATAAAAAAATGATTCTAACTTAAAAAGGAGTAAATTATTTAAACTTTTAAAAGGTAAAAAATATCAAATTTTTCAAAATTAGAGAGAAAAAATTAAAACAATAAAAATATTACCTTTAAAACTTATAATTATAAAAATAATATAATTTATACCTAATATATTTTTCACTATTAAATTTTTTTTACAAGTCATTTTATTTTAAACAACATTCATATGGATATCATTTAAATTAAAATACGATTATTTAAACTCATTTAAAATTAAACGGCATCCAATTACTTCTTATAATGTTATTTGTGATTTATTCTTATAATTGATATTATTTTTGTAATTTAAAAAAATAAAAAGAGAAAGTGGTAAAACTTAAGAATTAAAAATGGTATAAATTATTAAAAATAAAAATTATCCAAAAAATTTAAAAATAGAAAGTGCTACAAATTTTAAAGTGGTCCAAAATTCAAAAAATAAAAAAGTTTTCCAAAAATGATAAAACTACAAACTTTTTCAAAAATTAAAATTGTCCAACCTTTATAAAAATAAAAAATTGTTCAATTTTTTTTCAAAATAAAATTAATTAAACTTTCTATAAATAAAAAAAACTGTAAAATATAAAATTTATAAAAAATATAAAAATAAAAAAAATAAAAAAATGTTTAAAATTTCTAAAAAAATAAAAATTTCTAAAAAATTAAATTTAGAAAGTTTACCAATTTTCCAGAAATAAAAAAGGTCCAAACTTTCCAAAAAAGAAATTTTTCCAAATCTTATAAAAATAGAAATAAAATTTGTTCAAACATTTGCTGGTTGTTATGCAAGATAAAAAATGAGCTTTTACAGATAAGTTACACAGTGATGTAAAACATTAAATGTTCCAAAGCCTATATAACTAAGCATGACAAGGTTGAAATTAAAGAGAAAAAAAGGAAGTTTCCTGGTTTGACATCTCCATGAAGTATCCCTGCCAGTATAAAAATTAGATTTTTTAGCCCTTATTAGTTACAAAGAATACCCTTGTACTTGAAGCACATCTATTTCTTTCTTTTAACACCTGAAACCAAAACTAATTCAGAACAATATGTTAAAAATGATAACACCTCATTAGGTACAAAGAATAATTCAGGTCTGTCGTGCTCAGCATGTTCTAGGAAAAAACAATCAGTAATACAACAAGTTTCTAAGTGTCAAATCACTCCAGCATTCATCGTTCTTAACATGGTGCTTATGAGGACCTGCAAAACATGATTGATAAATAAATAAATAAAAAAAGATTAGGATACTGGAATACCTATTTTGAATCCATTTGTAAACGGGGAGGGGGAAGTAATCAATAAGTTGCAGGCATTTTGATTTGAAAGAAAGGGGATATACCACTCTAACATTTTGCAGCAAAACTAATGCTACCAAAATTTCATATTTAGAATGGTACAATGCTATGTATGGTATTCAAATGCTTTCTTAAAGAACTTACCCTTAATGGCAACTGTACTTTCATTGTTCTTCCTCCATGCCTTAAAAACAGCACCACAACCGCCTGAATTTGGATCATGAGTGTTGTTTATGTTGGGCAAAGCACGTGTCATAACAAGAGGAATTGGATATGGTGTTGATAAAGAGGACTTTAGTGTTGTCTACGTTAGGCAAAGTAGGCATTGTAGTAGAAGGAATTGGATCTATGGATACCATAATAGAAAAAATAGTCATATTGTTTGGTTGCCAAGAATTGGGTGTGATAGATGAAGTGGATATGGGAGCAACCGAAGCATAAAGAAGAACATATTCATGAAAAATGACATCTTGAGAAATGAATTTTTTTTTCCGTGGCTAAATCATATACCCGATATCCCTTGGTATTATAAAGATAACTAAGAAAAATGTAATGAAAAGAGCGAGCACCAAATTTACTTGGTTTGTGATGATAAATAGAGTCAAAACACAAACAATCAAAAACACATAAATGATCATGAATGGTTGTTTGGTGAAAGATTACTTCAAATGGTGTTTTTACATAAATATAGTAGTTAGCGTACAATTAATTAGGTATGTGGCGGAAAAGATAGTATCATCCCTAAATACTTTAGGAAGGTTGGTCTGGAAAATTAAGGCTCGAGCTACATTGAGTAGATACCAATGTTTGTGTTTAACAACTCCATTTTGTTATAGATTTGAGACACAACTGGTTTGATGAGTAATTCCTTTAACATGATATGTGTTTGAAATGTCAAATTCAATGTCATTATCAATACAAATAATTTTGATGTAAGAACTAAATTGTGTTTCAACAAGGTCTATAAAGGCAAGTAAACAAATTCTAGCTTGTAATTAAGAGCTAAACCCAATAAACATTGAGAAAAATAATCTAAAACAGTAAAAGATATATTTTGCTCCTAGTAAATTTGGAACATGAAAACTATCCCAAATTTTAACATGAATTAACTCAAAACAATATTTTATATTAATAGAACTTGAAGGAAAAGATTGTCTAGTTTGTTTAGCAAGTGAATAATAAAATAGTCATCGACAACATGAGATTTAACAGAATCTAAAAATAAAGAAATAATTTGTATGCTTTTATTGGAAGGGTGACTAAGGCGTTGGTGCCAAAGATGAGGATTGGTCTCAAAACAATATTTTATATTAATAGAACTTGAAGGAAAAGATTGTCTAGTTTGTTTAGCAAGTGAATAATAAAATAGTCATCAACAACATGAGATTTAATAGAATCTAAAAATAAAGAAATATTTTGTATGCTTTTATTGGAAGAGTGACTAAGGCGTTGGTGCCAAAGATGAGGATTAGTGGAAGTGACAATAGCAAGGAAGACACAATACCCAATGTACTTTGAAGTAATTGAGTAATAGTCCAGCTTGCTTAATTCTCATCTCAATCGTCTTCCCCAAATGCTGGTCATGCATAAAACAATGATTATTCGTAAAGATAGCATAATATGAAGAAGTTTGAGTAAATTTGACTATAGATTTCAAATTGAGTTTAAAGAACCAATTCATTAGAGAAATGAATTGTCTCTATATATGTTACTTGACCTAGAGCATGATTTGGTAAATAGATATTACGATTGGTGACAGGTATACTAGTATGTGGCTCCTATGTCAAAAATCCATCAAATATCATTACCATACATAGGAGAGCTAAGAGGAATACCTGAAAGATTATTTATTATTGACACTTAATTTGCAACACTAATTGATTTTGTTCGATTGATAAGTTTAAGAAAATTATGATATTGATCAACGGTTAGACTAAAGGAGGAATAAGTCATTTCAACTTTGTTAGATTTGGAATCCGCATGATGAGCTTTGGAATAGGAGTTTGAGGGAGGATCTCTCTTATCCCATATGGTATTTGCTCGATTAAGTTTGCAACAAATGTCGATGATATGTCCCTTGTAGCCACAATGATCACACTAAAGATATTGGCAACAATTTTCAATGGTATGTCCAACATGATTACAATGATCACATTTGAGATGTGGATTTCTTGGTGGTTTATCTTTGACAACAAAAGATGCCGCATCCGGTGTTTTCCCAATCACCTATGAAGAGATGTTTCATTGTTTTTTATCTTGAATAATGAGAAAAAATACCTTATTTATATGTGACAAAGGATACATAAGTAAGATCTATCCTCGAGTTCTAACATAAACAAGATTGAGTCTTATGATAAATCAAATAGTACATTATATTTGTTGGTATTCCTATAATTTCTTTACTTATAACATCATGTGCATCCCATAAGGCCTTCATTTTTTTGTAGCAGTCACCAATGCTCATATCTCTATGAATGCACTCATGAATCTCTTATTCAACATAAAAAAAGATGCATATTATTTGTATGAGAGGAATACTCTTTCAATTCCTGTCAGATCTTGAAGATACTATTATTGTATATCATATTTTGAGCGATATGATGTTGAGAACCCAACCCTTAACGATGAGATTGCAATGAATCCATTAATTATATTCTTTGATGGATGTTTTTGATGATTTTGTGATGGATCTGTCCACAAAACCATCCTTGTTCTAAGTGATAAGAGCCATGAACATGACATAATTCTAAAAAAAAAGATAATTATCCTAATCAATTAAGGATTAAACTTAATTGATAAGAAGGATGAAGATAGATGAGATCACTTAAATTGAAATAGAGGGTTTAATTACCTTTAAAGTTTAATCATTATTTTTCGTGAAAAAAATTGAGGTTTAAATTTGATAGATTATAAAGATTTTATGATTCTAATATAAAAAGTAAACATAAAAATTAAGATTAAAATGAAGAATAATAATGTATAATAGATATTTTATATAAGAGAAAGAGAATAAATAATAATTTTTACTTTTAAAATTAATAATCTTATTTAAGAAGTAAATAATTTTACGTCTAAATAATATCATTTTTTTAATTAATATCTTCATTTAAAAAAATCAATTCAAATAAAAGAATCAACTATGGCTTAATTAATTTATCTGGTTGCAAATTCTAAGTAAAAAGGAAAGGAATAAAAACCAAAATTAAAAAATGAAAAATAAAGGGAAAAAAAAAGCAAACTCCAACAATTATAACTAACCCTTTTTAAATTTTAGAGTTGTTAGTCATATGTTGTCACAAAAACACAATCCAAAACTACTCGTTTCCTCTTCTTGGAGAAAATTCTAACAGCATCAGAACAATTGCAAACCAAATTCGGCACACAAATTTCATTTACCATCAAACTCAATGAAGATCGCGAAAGCACGTTTAGCAAATTTGAATCTAAAATAATGGAAGGCCGTGGAAAAGTTACTAGGGAATGGAAGACTTTTTCGAATCAAAGTTGGTTAGAATATCAAATTCATCAAGTGATCGAGAGAGATCAAGAGAACCAAAAGGATCAGGAAGAATAACAATAACTATATAGAGATACACTAGGGTATAGGAAGGTCCGTTGGGAAAGAGAAGCGGGAAAATCAGAAAATGCCGAAGTTGCCGCCTTACATTTTATTTTCTTGCAAACGGCATCGTTTTGCAAACTTCTTTATTTTAATTTCGTTTTTTTTATTATAGAATTTCTTACTCATTTTTATCAAATTGAAATTTTTTATTTTTTAAATAACTGCATTATTCACAAAAGTTTAGGTTTTAAAACTCAGAATTCTTCCATTATTAAAAATGAGTTTCATACTATTGAATCACTTTTTTTTTATAAAATTGAGATAATATAAGTATTATTTTTATAAAATAAATTTTAAGAATTTTTTTTATAAAAATAATGAATTTGTATTCTCACTTAATAGATAATAAACTAAAATACATTTGCATTAAAGACATCAAATTTAAGTTATCCTTTTTTCATACTGTATAGTTTATGACCCTTCTTAGAATTAATACATTTTAAATATCTTTATTATTATTTTGGTACATTTTTTAACTTTTATTTTCAAATATGATACATCAAATGCTTCTATTTGAATTATTGATATACTTTTTTTCTGGATCCAACAATAAATTAAAGTAACTTATAAATATCAATTATGTTAAAATTAATTAAAATATATACTAATAATCTAAGTAAAAATATCTAAATAAAGAGGAAAACAAGACCAAAATATTCAAGCCTTCTAATGATTGCTTCTTATTATGTGATAAGTAGGAACTCAAGTTTACATTTTCTTATTGTTATAGTTATTATTGTTGTCGTTGATACTAATTATTATTGTTGGATGCTACTTTTGTCATCTTTATAGTTACGAAAGAAAAACAAAGCATAATCCAAACTCAAGTTTAGTTATGTGACAAGAAATGATGTCCATACCTAACGAAATTAACAGTAGAATTCAGAAACAGCAGTACAGCAGAAGTAACATCATAATTAACTATTAAAAAAAATTAATTAATCAATAAAACAATCAACCAAGAATCACAAATTCGCAAGGATTTTCAATATACATGGATTTGTATCCATTAGCACTAAGAAGTTACAAAACCAATTTGAAAATAAAAGGTCTATTTTTTAGGTATTGAATATTATATCAATTAATCATTCAAAAATAGAGAGAATATTATCAATTAATTTCTGGAGGCGGCGAAGATGATAAAAGGCTCAAAAGGAAGCCAATAATGATTCCAATAAGTCCCACAAAGATGGCAAAGGTAAAGGAGAAACCTTGATCACCTTTCTGATACTTCTTCCTCCTCAGCATGTCCTGCAGGCAAGAAAATCTAAACATGAAATGCCATACACAGAAATTGTATCATCTATTAAGATGGTTTTGAGCCCCGATAATCCACTTCACTCTCTTTTCAACTTATACTTGATGTATTTCGAAATATAGTATTTGATGTATTTCGAACCTATGACTTGTAACGGGAGAAAAGTGATTATTACAGACAGACTACTACGTGAATTGTCAACTTATATTGGAAGATATCAGAATATCCATATAACTCTCAACCATGGATACTACGACTTCAAAAAGGGATCTGCTTGCATGTCTTATTAATAAAATATATTTTAACATAATGAAGATGAAAGTTCTAACTTGTTAGGTCAATAATCCAAATAGCCCTCTTTCTACAACTCTGTTTCGACATTATGAATATAACGAAAAAAACCCTAGTTCCACACATCCATGTGATGATGGTGTTATTGCCACATTTATACATGATGGAAGATTGGTCAATACTCTCTTCATTCTCAAATAGCGGGGATTCAATTCAATCAACAGTTACAGGTGAAAGAAAGTTCCGACTTTAGAGAGAATCACACAACCATATGCCATGAAGTATCAATTTGGAGCACTAAAGAGTAGCATTTGTAATTTAGTAAATATTTATCCACTTATTTAAGAAGTAAAACTACATTTTTTGGTGGAATAATAGTTTATTAGTTAATTATTGCCCCAAAGCTTTAAGACTATATAATCTACCACACCATGACAGTAAACTTGAAAGTCATGAGCAAAGCAGGATAGATGTATACTCACCAGTTCCTGCTGAAGTTGCTGTGTTTGTCGAACAGTGGCATCTCTTTCTTCCTTCAGACGTGATACCTGATCCTAAACAAAGAAAAAATTACTAAAATATAATGCAGAAAACATTCAAAATATAGTGCAAGTCATCTTGCTGATAATGATAGGAATGGCAAAGAAAGTAGTGACTTGCAAGATGGCTGACAGTCTTAATTTCCCTCTAAACATCTAACTGCAGAGTTGAAGACTCTTTAAACATGATCTGAAACCAACTATTTTTTATTTTTATTTTCTGCACATATTTAAACAAGCATATAATCTTCAACTCATTCTCTAATTTTATTTTATTCCCTAATCATTATCTGTTAATGTATTAAAGCTTATAAGTAGACCCGTGAAAAAGTTTTTATCATACAGGGGGAGAAATGATATTCAGCTTCTAGTATTAAGTATTTCAATGATCAGGTAATGCAATGCAGAACCTCTACTTGGCCCCAACTCAAACAAACAAGCAAAAGGGAGTTCATATGCAAGAAGTGTGCGGTAACATATACAAATGTGTTTACTAAAAACTTACAGGACTGTCATCAAGACTACGTGAAGAAGTGGCCTTAAATGTTTCATCTTCCAAGTTTACTTGAACTGAGGTGGGTAAGATGTACAGAACTCTAAGCTTGCAATCCTCAATGTGCTTTCCGCTATCCTTGTTGAACTGAAAAAGAAAGAGGTTAAACATAATCAACCTCAGGGTAGTGAGAAATTCATAATTGTGGATACTCAAACAAAGACTACTCTCTCCAAGTCTAAACTTCTTACAGTATCAGGAAGAAGCTCCTCCGCATCACTGTTTGCTGGCACAACTGTACTCTGCAAAAGAAATTTATCCTTGCATTGCATATCTGGAGGATATTCTCGTTGGGCCAGCAGAGTAACTGTAGATCAAGTATATAGTCAGAGACTCAGAAATAGTACTCAAGTCTTCAAAATTGAAAAAGTTAGTTAGTAGTACAACTAGCAGGAAGACACAAAAAAGTAAGAACAAAATGATATGACTGGTCAAAGTAATGCAGTTATTTGATCAAAAACCAACAAATACATGTAACGAAACAATCACACAACCATTATTGGATAGTCCATTTGGAAGATGTCTCCATACGTTATTCAAAGTATATAATTTCTGAAAAATGAGTAAAACAGGAAAATGGGAAAACAAAAATTAAAGAAAAACAAAGTTTATCAATAGTATCAGCACCTCTGATTACACATGATTCCCCAGACTTTACAATGCCAATGTTGGGCCGTACAAAATACTTCCTCGGTGAGGTGGTTTTGACCTAGCAATAGAAAATGAAATAAACAATAAGAAAAGATACATCCATCAAGTTATGATATGGCTCAGCAAACACACATCCACGAATATATATGGGTACACCCATTCAGGAGTAGAACTGATACCTTAAAAGCAACATTGTTTTCGGTGTTGTTGACAACTCTAAGATCGCAAAAGCTTTGCTTTTCCAGCTCAACTGATAGCATTATAGCATGATTATAATTTCATTAGAACATGGTCAAATAAAAACTCACAGAGAAGATAAGCTAAGGGATGACAAGGATCAGATACTCCAAAGATCACCAGACTAACGGATTACTAAGTAAGTTTCCAAATTTGTGTGACTAATTGGCAGAAAGGTCTAAACAATGGGCAACCTGTTGGCTTCCTATAATCCATTTTAGATTTAGAACAGTTAATTTTCCGTAGACCATTGTGAACAATTTCACTGCATAACTCGTATGCTACTATCAGCTGTATCTGAAATGTAAATGGTACCCAAAAAGCTTCAAAATTTTCAGGTAGCAAACCTTTCAAAAGTCTGCAAATTGGAACCCAAAAAAATGTCTCAAGTCCTTGAGATAGCATGATTAAGCATAACTGTAAATCCTAACAGAGACCAGAGTCCCAGGGAATCAAGTTTAAAAGACCTCCATAGTCCATGTTGAATAAGGAGAAGGGTCACCAAGAGAAATTTGAGAAAGCACGTCCCAGATTCAAAGTTTAAACAAGTGCCATCAAGATGCAAAATCATCTTGGAGCTTATGTCAAATGTCCATTATATGTCGAGCACACAACTATCTTATGTCAGACAAATTGTTGTTGGAAAGTTTCCTTAGTCGTCAGTATCTATTATTGTCTTTACCTTATCTAACCATGGATTCAGACAATCCCAAATCCCCTCCCCCATTTGGGTACTGGTTGGATTCTCATCGTTCAGTCAAATTTATATGTAATAAAATATTGGAAAAATACATAAAATAACACCCCTAACATTTATACTAACAAAAATATCTTTCAATAATATTGAGTAAAGCCTAATTTGAAGAATTTTAATATTTAACGTGACTAAATAACCACTACTTTTTTTAATATTAAAATCACATGAATTGCAGATAATTGCTTATTTTTGTGGTTTCTCACTAAAATATTTAACCACCGACTACATATCCCTTAAATCATTTTAGCAAGTTTGTTTTAACCCAACCTAAACTCTGTCCATATATTATTAATTACGCTTGTAAATTTTTATTTTTAGCCCATATGCAGTTCCTTCATCCTCTAAGCACTAAAAAAACAAAGTGATTGAATAGTGTTGTAATCAAAATTTGTAAAGAAAAAGAGAAGAGGAAGAACATACACTGGAAACTGAGCTCATCAGGTTGAACGGAGATTAAAGAATTACCAGTAGTAGAATTATTCATGATGATAACCCCAAAAAAATCACCAATTACTCTCAAGATCTTCCGTACTCCACATAACAAAACACATAAAGATAGAATTCCTACCTTTTAGATTTCCAGAAAGGAAAGAAAGTAACAGAAAATTAATGTATTGATAGAGAGCAAATTAGTGGTTTGAATAAGAATGGTCAAACGGGAATAAGAGATGTTAAATTGGGGATTAATGTGTGATGGAACGAAGAAAAAGGATCAGCGAATTGCTCGGTCCAAACCCACACAATTAGTTAGACGCCAAGATCAGCATCACTTCACTGCTGGTTCTAAGTTCTAAATTTTTACTCGCTTTTATTTCTATACATAAGGAAGGGGAGAGAGAGAGAGAGAGGTTCTCAAAGCTTCTCCTATGGCGTAATTTCAATCAGAGAGGCAGAGAGGAAGAGGAGGTGAAATGTATTACTAATTACGATGAGACAATTTTGACCTCCTATCCGACTCTGCATACCAGACTAAAATTGGGACCCAGTGAGGTTTTACGTAAATTGTACTTTGATGACGTGTGTTTCTCATTTTATTGGGTTTAGGGCTTAAATAGTTATCTAAATCAAATTATTCATGGTAATGTATTTTTTTTAAATAAATATTCAACCAAAAAAAAAGAGATAAAAGTAAGATTATTAATGTAAAATATCAATTAAAAAAATAAATAATATTTTAAGGTTTTTTTGTTTATTTTTTTTAAATAAATAAATTTAATCTTATAATTTTAAAATATAATTAAGCTAGTTAAAAAATTTAAAAATATAAATTTTTGAAAGTTAAAATTATATTTTATTTTTAAAAATATTAATTTTTATCCATTATTTTAATATATCTCATTTTCTCTCATTTATTATCTAGGTTGTCTTATCTTATATCTATCGTATTTATCTCTTTTATCTTATTTTATTCCTATATTCTCAATTTATTTGTATTAATATTATAAATTTTATTTTTTATTTTTGAAATTGTTTAAAGTTATAAATTATAAAAAATAGTATTTTTAATAAAGAAAAAAAAATAATTACTTTCATTCGTGAACAAAGGAAAAAAAAGTGTATGTTTTTTGGTTTTAATAATATTTTTAAGAATATTATAAATAAGATGTTATTTTTAATAAAAATATCATCGAAAAATTATTTAATTTTTTTTGAACTAGATTGATTATTTTTAAAAATTACAGAACTATAAATACACATTTTGTAAAAAAAAAAAAAGGATTAAAATACACTTATTAAAGAACTACAAAACTATTTTAACCTTAATTCTCTTTTTATTTTGATTTTTTCTCAACTAAGTTAATATTGATGTGGATGTAATATTTTTATTTTTAAAATATTAAGTTTATAAAATATTTTTTTTATTTTTTATTTTTTATTTTTAAATGCTATCTTACTATTAAAAAATGTTTTATCTTTTAATACCTTATATAATATTTGGGGAGAGGAATATTACTCTCGTATAAATATTTTTTATTACAATTTTTAACTTAAATATTAATTCCTCGTAAATTAACTTATATTTTACTAATACATTGTACACCTTATAATAATTTTTTAAATATATATTAGTTATTAATATATTATGATAAACTCATTTAACCTTGAGCTCATGGCAGCAAAGTTTGTTTTGTTTGGAGTTTTGCACAAAGAAGCATTGAGTACTACGTCGGTACCATGTCAATTTCCACCAAGACCGAAAATAACTTTGACATTATTGATAATGTTTGGATTTTAGATATTTCAAATCAACGATAATGTTAATAAAGTATTGATTTCAATAAAAAATCGAGAAGTACTTTTTGTGCTAATTAATATATAAAATAAATTATATTTAAATAATTTTTATTTTTTTAATTATTAATTTTATTTCAATTATCCAAATAAAATTACATAATAAAGATAATTTTTATAACTACTTTAATATTTATCATTTTTGAATCTCGCTCTCATGTATTACAATATGAATTATATATCAAGGCAATTCATACGCATTATTTTGTAAGTATATCTTAATTTATGTAAAATTTGTATAATTTATTTAAAAAAAATTAAAATATTATTAAAAAAATACATAAATAAATTCAAACTAGTTACTTTACGTGATCATGGTTATATCTTTGCATTTTTAACTCATTTATAAATCAAATTATATATAAATAGATTTTTTTAATTACTTTCTACTAAATAAGTTTTTGTTTTTAAATCAAGTAGTATTATAAGAAAATAAAATATTTACATATTGCAAATATTTTATTAAATACATACTCACGCAAAAAGCAATCAATTTATTTTTCTAGATTCATGACTATTGATAATGTTGTTAAGAAGTCATATAAAAACACTTTAAAATGTTAAATTTAATTTTACATGTATACGTATATAATACTTTAAATTAAAGATTTAAAATTTTGAATATATATAAGACTAAATATATAAATTATAACCAATTAGTTATAAAAATACTTATATATTTTAATTAAATAAATTAAAATTATTGAGTTTAAGTAATTTATTATTTATAATTTAATCAAATGAAATAATAATTTTTATTTTAAATCAAATTAATTTTTTTTTAAATGTTGTATTTAAAATATAAAATAAGAAAAATAGATATACACATATCATTTAATTTAATTTAGTGATTAATTTTTCATTATTTTTTTCCTTTTTTCCAACATTATAAACTAAGGTAATAGTTCATTGATTTAGTTTGGTTAGTATTATTTTATTTTTTATTTATCTCAAATAATTATTCACTTGAACGAATATGTGTCTATATTATAAAAAAAACATGTATTATATAATTTTATTTTAAATTTTATAATTATATTAATTGTATATTTTTATTTTATTAAATAATTATTTTTAAATATACACTAAAAGGCTCTTATTTATATATATATATAAGGTAGATTGTCAGGTTGTGAGAAACTGATATTATAAGAGAACGATGACGCTATCAAACTATGAAATTACATCTGACCCTTTAGCGTCGTGCCTAAGTACCGGATCAACATTTCAAATTCTCACTACTCTGTCTTGTCTATTATTTATTGTTTTGAACGATTAGGTGATATTTTAAATTAATAAAATTAAAAATTATTATAATTTTTTTAAATTAAAAATTATTATAATTTTTTTAAAAAAATAAATATATAAAATAAAAAATCAAGACAAAATATATATTTTAAAAAGAATAAATAATAATTTATTTTTTGGTATTTTTTTATAATTATTATAGTATATAATAACTTGTATTTTACGTAAATTAAATGCAAAGTGAGTGGAGAAAAATAAAATAAAAAATAAATACTCCGTAAGTAATAATAATTGAGAGAGTAAATAATAAAATAAATGACACCTCTTCTTTGTACGTCCAAACAAACTTACTCTATCTCTCCGCCTTCTTTGTTTTCCCTCTCATCTCTCTTTCGCTCGCTGTCTAAGAAGTAATGTAAACCGGACAAAATTTGGCCTTTGATATGACCCAAGAATGCCTTGGTTAATTTTCTATGTTACGCTTTCTTGAAGTGTGAATTCTGCAATCTGATTAATATGTTTGTATACTTGTTGAGAAAGATGAATGTGGTAAGAGTTTCTTAAGGGTTTCATGAACAAAAAGGAGGAAAAATCTGAGTTTTGTTAATTTGTTGGGTCGGAATTGTGGGTCATTGTCAAGATGGTTGAAAATTCTGATATACGTATAGGTAAGTGATTTTTTTGATTACGTTCATAGCATATACTTGTTATCGTGCTTATCGAAAACTTAGGAGTGTTACACAAAAAATGATAATGGTGTTGAAAAAAATAGATGGTTGTAAAGAAATAAATTTCATACATCCAAGATAATTTTCTAAATCAAAATAGAATAAAAATAACACCAAAGATTTTAGCGTAAAAAAATATTTTAAAATGAAAGTAACAATCACGTGACTCGTAGACCACTTAAATTTCTACTATAATAAGATGAGATTACACACTACACCTTTAGGTGTATCTCTCACAAAAATACAACAAATATGTATCTTCAATTTGTGGGTAAAACTTCACAAATTAAATCTCTTAATTTTCCTCTCAAAAACTCTCTTAGAAAACTCTCTCTATTTTCTTTTTCTCCGTTTCTAATATGTTTTTGAGATTAAGGTTAAGGCCTTTTATAGAAGAAATGAATTCTTTAAACAACCTAACATTTTTGACTTTTTTTTTATTTTTCTCACAGACGGTGTCATCTTTGTTGAATGTTGAATATATTTTTTTCTTTGTTGTTGGCCCACATAGTTGGACCAACAAATCTCCACATCCACCTTATGTGGGACATGGCTATTACACACTTGCAATCTTTCTACAGAGAGCAAGTTTTTTCTCTAGTCACGGTCTTTGTCATCATATCTGCCCCGTTATTATTGGTGTGAACCTTCTCAACTTGCAGTAGTTTATGTTCCAACACATCACGAATCCAATGATACCTTACCTCGATGTGTTTAGACCTTGAGTGGAAGGTTGATTTCTTGCTAAGGTGAATTGCACTCTAACTGTCACAATAAAGAACATAGTTTTCTTGGTTCTGATGCAATTCTTGTAGGAACTTTTTCATCCACAGGATCTCCTTACAACCTTCAATGATTGCAATGTATTCTGCTTATGTGGTACTTAAGGCAATACACTTTTGTAATCGTGATTTCCATGAAATAACTCCCCCTTCAAATGTTATTAGGTACCCGGATATAGATTTCCTCGTATCTACGTCGCCAGACATATATGAATCTGTATATCCTTCTAATACAGGTTTATTATTACCAAAGCATAAACAATGACTGGAGGTTCCTCTAAGATACCTGAGTATCCATTTGACAGTTGCCCAATGTTCATTTCCAGGATTTGATAGGAATCGGCTCACAACGCCAACAATATGTGCAATGTCTGGTCTGGTGCATACCATAGCGTACATTAGACTACCAACTGTCGATGCATAAGGCACATTGATCATCTCTGATTTCTCCTCCTCACTTGAGAGACATTGATTCACATTAAGCTTGAAATGGCTTGCAAATGGACAACTAACAAATTTAGATTTCCTCATGTTGAATCTTTCAAGAACTTTTTTAACATACTATTTTTGGGAAAGCCAGATCTTTTGCTTTTGCCTGTTACGGGTAATCGTCATGCCAAGAATCTGCTTGGAAGGTCCTAAGTTATTCATTGCAAAAGACTTGCTCAACTCCTTCTTTAACTTGTTAATCTTGTCAATATTTTGACCCACAATTAACATATCATCAACATAAAGTAAAAGAATAATAAAATCATCATCAGAGAATTTCTTGATGAAGACGTAGTGATCAGCCGTCGTTCTATTGTATTCATTTTTCATCTTGAATGAGTCGAAATTTTTGTACCACTACCTTGGTGCTTACTTCATACCATACAAGCTCTTCTTTAGTCTGCATACCAACTTCTCTTTACTTTTGACTTGGAAACCTTCGGGTTGCTCCATATAGATTTCCTCATCAATATCACCATGTAAGAATGCAGTCTTTACGTCAAGTTGTTCAACCTCTAGATTAAGACTAGCTGCCAAACCAAGAACAACTCATATTGAAGACATTTTAACTACTGGTGAGAATATTTCATCGAAGTCAGCGCCTTTCTTCTACTCGAATCCTTTCACAACCAATCTTGCTTTGTAGCGTGGTTGAAAGTTACCTTCTTCACTTTTGATTTTGTACACCCACTTGTTCTTTAGAGCTTTTCTTCCCTGTGGTAGTTTCATCATGTCAAATGAGTGGTTCTCATGCAGAGATTTCATTTCTTCATGCATGGCTTTTAACCACTCAATCTTACATTGATCAGTGATAGCTTCGTCATAAATCTCTAGTTCTCCCCCTTCCGTGAGCATCACATACTTGTTAGGAGAATATATACGACTTGGTTGTCGTACTCGGGCAGATCTCCTTGTCTGTACTTCTGGTTGGATTTGTTCAGAAACTTGTTCTGGTTCTGAACTACCAGCTGATGGATTAACATCATCAGTATCTGGTGTAACTCTCATGTCATCAAGATCTATTGGTGGAGACTGGGTCCAGATTAACTGGAATTTCATCTGACTGTGGTTTCGCAGATTTCTCAAAATCCTCGATTGTTTGGTCTTCAAGAAATACCACGTCTCTACTTTTGACAATCCTTTCGCTAATAGGATCCCAAAGTTTGTAGCCAAATTCTTCATGGGTATATCCCATAAAGATACACGGTTTCTCTTTTCCATCTAACTTGGATCGCTCATCTCTTGGGATGTGAACAAATGCTCTACATCCAAATACTTTCAAGTGTTTGTAAGAAACGTCTTTCCTCGTCCAAACTCTTTCTAGTACGTCGTAGTTCAGTGGAACTAATGGAGAAAGGTTGATTAAATTGACTGTTGTCCTAATTGCCTCCCCCAAAAAGGAGTTTGACAATTTTGCATTTAAGAGCATGCATCTGACTTTTTCACATATGGTTTTGTTCATCCTCTCAGCGACACCGTTGTGTTGAGGTGTCTTTGGTACTGGTTTTTCCAGCCTGATGCCAAAACTTCTACATTACTCCTCGAATGGTCCACGATACTCACCACCATTATCTGCACGTACACACTTCAAACATCTGCTAGTTTCTCTCTCCATTTTTACATGAAACTGCTTGAAAACTTCATTCACTTGATCTTTAGTTTTCAAGGCAAATGTCCATACTTTTCTAGAATGGTCATCAATAAAGGTCACAAAATAGTGAGCACTTCCTAATGACTTACAACTTATTGTACAGACATCTGTGTGTATTAAATCTAGAATATTTTCTTTTCTAAATGGTGCGAGACTACAAAATGCAACTCTATGTTGTTTTCCCATAATACAGCCAACACAAGTTTGCAAGGGTGTACCTTTCATTCCTAGCAAAAGCTCATTTTTGGAAAGAATTCTGAGACATTTTTCACTCATGTGGCTGAGTCTCTTATGCCATAGCTCGGTAGGAACTTCTTTCCTAGTGGTATTTACTTCTCCTCTACACAGTCTGGCTTTTGTGATGTAGAGTGATGTATTTTTCTTGCCTTTAGCTATTATCAGATTGCCTTTGGTGAGCTTCCACTTTCCTTCACCAAAATAATTATTGTATCCATCATCATCAAGCATACCGGTAGAGATCAAATTGAGGCAGATATTAGGAACATGTCTCACATCTTTCAGAACTAATCTACATCCAAGATTAGTCTCTAGATAAATATTGCCAATGCCGAATTTTTTTGATGCATCATCATTTCTCATCCTTACACGTCCAAAATCACTTTGAGTGTAGGTTGAGAAGAATTCCCATCGTGAGGTGACATGATAGGAAGCGTCTGAGTCAACTTCTTCAGTGACAGTTGTGGTGTCATTTGTTCGGGTTTTTGTTTCCTGATTTCTGGATTGTTCTGTCTTTAACCTTTTACATTCTCGAATGAAGTGTCCAAGTTTGCCGCAATGATGACACTTCTTGTCATACCTTGATCTAGACTTCGATCGTCCTTTTTGTTGACTTTGGTTACGGGGATTTTTACTTTTACTTCTCTCGTGACATTCTTGCTTGCCTTGTTTCTACATAACAAGCGCTTCAGTGTCAGGAGTATATCCTTCATCTTTTCTTCGAGACTCTTCATTTAGCATTCTGTCTTTTACCATATCCACGGTAAGTTTGTCATCAGGAGCTGAGTTGCTAACTCACACAACTAGAATATCCCAACTTTTTGGTAGAGAGCTCAGCATCAACAACGCTTGTAGCTCATCATCTACGGTCATCTTCATAGAGTTGAGTTGATCTACAATGCCTTGGAACTCACTCATATGTTATGATACGCTGCTTCCGTCTTTATACTTCAAATTGACTAATCGTCGCATCAAATTAGCTTTATTCTATGCGGTTGTCCTCACATACATTTTCTCCAACTTTTGCCAAAGAACATAAGCATCATGTTCATTAGCAAAATTTTGAAAAATGGTCTTGTCGATCCATTGTGTGATTTGTGCAGCACACTTTCGGTTCATAACGGCCCATTCAATGTCTGCACCGGTTACTTCTTTCTCCTTTAACATTATAATTGGCTTCCATAGATCTTTAATGTATAAAAGATCCTCCATGTTCGGCTTCCAAATTGCATAATTAAATGCGTTCAACTTTATCATATTATTTGTGCTCTCTTCTATTTGAATCGTCAGTCAACTGGTTTCGTCAAGCTTGGTACTTTTCTGACGATGAATAGTATCGATAAATAGTACTTCCAAATAGTACTATGTGAATAGTACCTATTAATAGTATTATGTGAATAATAACTTTTTCTAAATACAACCAAGGATATGTATCACTTTGTTGGAAAAATGGATGATTGTAAAGAAATAAATTTCACACACTCAGGATAATTTCTCAAATCAAAATAGAATAAAAATAACACTAAAAAATTTAGCGTGAAAAAACTTTTCAAAATGAAAGTAATAACCACGGGACCCTTAGATGGGATTACACATTTCACTTTTAGTTGGATCTCTTATAAAAATACAATAAATATGTATCTTCAATTTATGCGTAAAACTTTACAAATTAATTCTCTTAATTTTCTTTTCAAAAACTATCTCTGTTTTCTTTTCTACGCTTCTGATATGTTTTTAAGATTAAGGCTAATACTTTTTATAGAAGAAATGAATCCTTAAAACAGTCTAACATTTTTGACTTTTTTTCTTATATTATCATCTTTATTGAACGTTAAATGTTGAATTTTTTTTTTCTTTGCTGTTGTTCCACGTAGTTGGACCAACAAATGGCTTGGTATATCCATGGGCACTTGGAAATGTTTTTGGCAAATAGAAATTTGTGGGAAATGAGAAATATGGAAAAGAAAAGGGTTGGGCTCCGTTTAATGAAGCTAACGGCACATCTAATTGCGGGAAATTGATGTTGCATTTCTTTCATGGTATGCTTTTGGAATGTATATTGCTGGGCATTTGGGTGATTCATTAGACCTCAGGTTATTCTTGTCATTTGGGATGATTGGGAGTGGTTTCTTTGTTGGGTTATTTGGAATGGGATATTTTTGGAACATTCATGCTTTTGCGTATTTTCTTGTGATGCATGCAAATGGTTGATGGGTTGTTCCAAGCTACTGGTTGGCCCTCAGTTGTTGCTGTTATTGGTAATTGGTTTGGAAAGACTGAGAGAGGTTTAATAATGGGTGTTTGGAATGCTCATACTTCTGTGGAGAATATTAGTTGAAAAAATGAAATACTACAAGTCTATCCAGTAATTTGATCGAAGTTGATATTTAAATTAGGAGTGTGCAGTGTGGATGGAAGCTTAATGTGTTTTATCTATTTGAATATGACGTGAATATCAAAATATAATCCAATAATATAATTAATTTTAATAGTATTTTTTTAGATTAATAAATTCAGTTTAATATTAAAATTTATTTATAAATTATTGTAATATATAAAATATGATATACATACATTTAAATTTTAAATTGATATTTTATAACAAATATTATTATTTATAATCACAACTAAAAACAACTAAAAAATAAATAATATGTGTATAATTATTCAATTATTATAAACATTTATATTTTATTTTTAAATTAAAATAATAATATAATTATGGTATATATAATATTTAAATATAACATATTATTAAATAAAATATATATTTATCTATAATTTAATAATAATTCGACTTGAATTGGATACAAGAATTATCAAATCTATAAATTAAGATTCAATTTAAATTTGAACAAATTGTATAATTTTCTATACGAATCCGATTCGAAGATAAAATTTATGAATTCAAATCCGAATTAGCGGAGTAGATTTTTCAATTTAAATAAATATATGAGATTATTTACTAATCCTTAATTTAAATGATACCTCATACGCTGACATTATTAGTTGCATTGAAAAGCTCTCGAAGAGAAGTTTCATGGTGATCATTTTTCCTGACAAACAAGTCGTCAAACAACAACCCGACGGTGGCGGCCAATTTTTGTCTCCACTGTTGGGAGAAATGATTATAACTAAACTCATATCGTCTAAAGGTTTACAATATCATCCAAGGCCAGTATTTGATATATCATTTAAAAACCAAGGTGCTGAAAACATTATATAGATTTTTAGTATATCATTTAAAAACTTGATAACTAGTCTTGTTTTGTCCTATTTTTAAAACTTAATTCGCCTATATTATTCTACTTAAAAAAAAACTAAATTGAACTGAATTTTTGGTATAACTTGCTATCGAAAGGAGTACAGCCCTTCTTTATTAATGTTATATCACATATTATTATACGGTTTTGGCCACCGTAGAAGAGACTCGAGATGAAGGTTCCTTGCACTAATTTCTGAATATTTTGTCAAAATTCAAAAACAGCACAAAGATGAGTGTCTTAATAGTATGGACAGATATCAGTAAATTTTTATTAAATATTTTTATTCATTTTTTAAAATTTTTCTTATTTATTATTTGAAGTAAACTGTAAATTTTTAAAATTAATGGATGAAACTATAATTTATGTAAAGCAAGTAAATAAACTATTATAAAAAAAATTGATGAATATAAATGTTATAATTGATATAGCTATTAAACCTGGTCACTATTTGTCAATAATAATCACTACTACAATAAGGGGTATAAAAGTCGGTTTTTAACCGACTTTAAACAAATTTAAAGTCGGTTGTATGAACCGACTTTAAATTCAGAGACTTAAATTGTAAAGTCGGTTCATGGCATGAACCGACTCTACGTGTAGCGTCGGTTCATGGCGTGAACCGACTCTACGTGTAGCGTCGGTTTATGCCGTGAACCGACTCTACGTGTAGCGTCGGTTCATGGCGTGAACCGACTCTACGTGTAGCGTCGGTTCATGCCATGAACCGACTTTACAGGTAGAGTCGGTTCACGGCATAAACCGACGCTACACGTAGAGTCGGTTCACGCCATGAACCGACGCTACATTTTATTTGTATTAATTTTTAATTTTATTTTTCGTATAATAGTATATATAAATAACATAAAAACACTAAAATATAAATAATAATACTGAATAATTAACAATATAAATATATTTAATGACTTAATAATTAAATTTATTACAAAATCAAATAATGCATATAAATAACTTCAATTACAAATAAAATAATGTCGTCAAATTATGTCATCGAGTAAGCTTGGTTGGCGTAGAATCTTGATTGGCCTTCACAAGCATTATGGGAAAAAAAGGCTGATCCATATAACAAATATTCTCCTACATACATGAGCACGTAAAACATACATCAAAAAAGTAGTATAAACTTCATACGTACGAATGAAGAAATTAAATCATTATTGAGATTAGCACGTACAACGACATTCGATGAACTCATATTAGCATTATTAATCATTTGTCTATATATGAAGTTATCTAGAATCTCTACTACTATTTTTTAATGTTATATATAATGAACTCTAAATATGAAATCAATTGCATGTAACTTCGATTTCTTGGGTAAGCTTGTGTGAGTTTTGGTGCCCTTAAACATATGGAACACGTTCATATGCACCAAAACTCATACAAACCAAGAAACAAATCGGACCGACATACGTACACCTGATTTGTACATTTAGAACTCATTATATATCATTAAAAATACTAGCAGAGATTCCAGATAAATTCATATTTATAAACAATGCATTCCCCTAAATACATGAGCATATATATGATTAATCATCAACAACCAAGTGATTTCAGACACAAGAATAGATATAGAAGGCCAAATCATTAAAAAATTTACTGTTATGTTGTCATATGCTATTCAAGATCATCAGAATCTTCTTCTGATTCTTCTTGCGATGATATAATTTGAACCATGTGTTCTGCCCATTCCTCTCGTAAATCATCAAAAATTTGCTGGTCGTAACCCGTCTTGTTCCAACCGAAGAACTACATGTATTCAAAATCAAAATAAGAATATGATTTCATTAATTTACAAAAACAAACTCAAATATGTTAAAACTTGTATGTATATGGGTAAAATATATTACCACATCATCAATTGGAATTTTGATATTTGTGATGATTTCACTCATAAACTTCATGACATAATAACCACACATGACTCCATTATTTTGTTGTGGAACCTACAAAAAAAAGTGCATGTATACATGAATTTTCATATTCGAACATCCTTATTATTTAATTGTAAAATTAATAAAATTATTAATATTGAATTGTACATACCATAACTTTTATCCATATAAGCTTATGAGATTTTTTAAGGACAATGCCCCTAGACTTGTTCCATAACTTCCATGCCCTGTCAAGATATAAAACGATTAGTTTTTATTAAATATTACAAAAAATAATAGAAAAAACTAATATGTAACTAAATATAACTCTTACATTTCAACAACTGCTTTTGTATCTTTACTCAGTTCTATGGAAGCTGAGTCACAGTACCAAGCATGATTATTGAACATATCAATGATTACCAACATCTAATGATCTTGGCCTTGTTCAAACCTTAATGGCCAAGGGATTATCAACTTTTGATTTCTGCTAAGCGTTAATGCTCTATCACATAATTGTTTAGCTCTGATGCTAACATCCTTCTCTTGATATTGATTAACATATGAAGAATCATAGAACATTGCTAAATGTGATGAGTGATTATGTTGAAGTCGATAATAGCAAGCCCTATATATGTATATATATAATTAGATAATATAAATATAATGTTCTGCATAAATAAAAGAAAACTAACTAGATTGAGGACTCACCTTGTCCACACTTGAATTATACTTAAATCGATCATTTGATATTCAAATATTTGCAACAAGCACTCGATCGATATATAAGTTTGGCCGATGTCTACACCAGAAATTTCAATAGGAAGTGGCACAGTCCATCCATCATTTATGCTAGATGCCCTCCCAACAATAGTCATCAAACTGCCAAGATTTCTACTGAATTGTAACGCATAAGTATGACTATACTTTTTCCAAGGCTTCTTCTTGAATGACTTGGTGCACGAGGATTGACCACTAGTCATAGATTTAGCACGAGATACTTGCTTGGTATCTCTTAAATGTGATGCATTTAAGAGTTCTGGTATAATAGACTACCAAAAAAGTATCATATATGTATTTTTAGTAACAATATAAGATCACATTAAATAATAGTAGTAAACAAGTGTTATTTTTTAAGTTAAAAAATAGTACCATGTCAAAATTTAGAACAACTTGAATCGACGGCCAAGCCACATACTGTCCAACCGCCTCTTGGACTGTGGTAGCATCAGAAGGCACAGGTAGTGGACAATCATGAAACAATGATTGATCAATTACTATTCGCCAATGATTAGGCAAATATTGATTATGAATCATCCGATCATCACTCAATTGTTGTACCGTTCCAATAGCAACATAGTCCGTTGACGAAGGATGTTTAGAGCAAAGTTTAAAAACATTGAATATATATAGGAGGATACATGCATGATTTTTTGTTTGTGACACTTACGTGGTTGCGAAACGAATTAATAAGCTCTCGCTTATGTTCATCATACAACCATTTTTCTCCTCCTTTTTTTTATAACGAGGATCGATCTTCAATAAGTTTAAATGCATCCTGTAACGTTATTAAATATATATTAAGTTATATATCATCATTAATAGTTAAATAAAAGATGAAACAATGAACATCACTTACTCTATGTACGGTTGTGCCTCGTTATTATTTACCAAAATGATTCGGTGTGCTTTTTCCCATCGAGTGCGATCAATAAATAATTTCTTACTTCCACCAAGCATAGGGTTACCTACTTGGATCATGTGACGTTCTAAGAATAACTTGTGCGTAGGATTCCCAATTTCAGTGCAACCACTAAAGTATTCAGAACAAAACTCAATGGCCTCTTCAGCAATGTAACATTCCACCATGCATCCTTCAGGTCTATATCTATTATTTACATATCCTTTAAGGACTTGCATATATCTCTCAAAAGGATACATCCACCTTAAGTAAGTAGGACCACATAATTGAACCTCTCAAACTAAATGAACACATAAGTGAATCATTATATCGAAGAAAGAAGGAGGAAAATATTTTTCAATTAGACACAAAGTTTCTACAATTTCTTTCTGTAAAGAATTTAACTCGCCAATTGATATAGATTTCTTGCATATGGTATTGAAGAATGAACATAGCCGAATTATTGATATTCGAACATGTTTTGGAAGAATTGATCTAATAGCAACTGGTAATAACTGTTGCATTAAGATATGACAGTCATGTGATTTCAATCCATACAGTCTCTTATCGGTGATAGACACAAAATTTCTTAAGTTGGATGAGTAACCATCAGGAACTTTCACACCTTCCAAACATTTACAAAACACATCCTTCTCTTTTGTTGACATTGTATATGATGTTGGTGGCAAGTATGTTCGATTCTTATCATTTTCCACCCTTGGTTCCAATTCAGGTCGTATGCCTAGTTTCTTTAAATCCAATCTTGCTTTAATGCCATCCTTTGTTTTTCCAGGTATATTAAGTAAAGTGCCAATCAAGCTTTCACATACATTCTTCTCAATGTGCATGACATCTAAGATGTGACGAATGTGTAGGTCTTTCCAATAAGGCAATTCCCAAAATATTGATTTTTTTTTCCAACAACCATTCGGTTCAAAATCTTTTTCATTTTCACCAATTTCATTAGTTGACCTCCTTCGTTTCCCAGACTTGGTGAGTTTTTTTTTCATCTTTCCATATCGTTTGAATGTCATCCCATTCAATTGCCTTAATATCTCAATACCTCGCAAAGGTCGAGTTACATGATCATGATCTTCTTCACCATCGAACGGTTTCTTTTGGTATCTAAACTTGTGTCCAGATGGCAAAAATCTCCTATGTTTTCTATAAGACATCTTTCGTCCGTGAACAAGATACTTTGCAGAAGTTCCATCATTACATATAGGACATCCCTTGTAACCTTTTGTTGCATGTCCTGATAAGTTTCCATAGGCAGGAAAATCATTAATTGTCCATAAAAGAACCCCCTTCAAGTTAAAGTATTCTTCTTTATATGCATCGTAAACATTTACACCATCATTCCACAACGTCTTTAAATCATCTATCAGAGGCTGCAAATATACATCAATATCAACACCAGGTTGTTTCGGTCCTGAGATCAATAATGTTAACATCATGAATTTTCTTTTCATACACAACCAGGGAGGAAGGTTGTATGTTACCATAATTACTGGCCAACAACTATATCTACTACTGAGGGAACTATGTGGATTAATTCCATCAGCAGCAATGGCAAGACGCAGATTGCGCGGATCAGATGAAAATTGAGGAGATAAATTATCTACTACTTTCCAATTTGGAGAATCACAAGGATGACGTAGCACCCCATCATCAGATCGATTATCTGAATGCCAAGTCAACATCTTTGATGTATATTTACTATTGAACAACCTTTGAAAGCGAGGGATCGGAGGAAAGTACCAAAGAACCTTTGCAGGCACGCCTTTCTTATGTGTTGTATCATTTGTACCATGCTTCCATCTCGATTCTTTACACATAGGACAATCATGTAATGTCTCATATTCTTTTCTATAAAGAATGCAATCATTAGGACAAGCGTGAATCTTATGATATTCCATGCCAAATCGACTAAGAGATTTCTTCACTTCATACATTGAAGATGGCAATTCAATACCCTCAGGAAACATATCGACTAGTAGAGTTAGTAATTCTGTGAATCCCTTGTCAGAAAAACCATGTTTTGCCTTGACATTGTACAAATGAACCAATCCTGACATCTTAGTGTATTTTTTGCATTTTGGATACAACGGTTTTTCGGCATCTTCTATAAGTTTATTAAAGGTTTCGGGATCATCCCCGCGTAATTCATCTTCAACACCACGAAACATATTTTCTGTCTGTACATTATGATATGATGTATGTAATCCACCCACATTCTTATTATACTTTTCTCCATGAGTATTATCAATATTTTCTCCATGATAATACCAACATTTATAGCTCAATAGAATACCATTACGGATAAGGTGATACTTAACCTCATCAAATTCATGAAATCGCTCATTTTTACATTTAACGCATGGGCATCGAATCATACTACTTCCAGTATTACTAGTTCTACAAGCAAATTCCATGAAACTTTCAACTCCAGAAATATAGTCTTGCTCAATTCTACACTTTGACATCCAAGATTTGTCCATTTTCTATTAATGACATTAATTAAACATATTACTTAATTATGTATTATTATATATAAATTTCCTAATTATTAGAATATATATCAAAACATACATAATGCAAAATAGTTATCATTTTAATCATTTTACAAAACCATTTATATACAAATTAAAAAATAAGCAGTTCATGTTTCATGAATATATATATAAAAACCAATCACGCGGTTGATTCTAATTTCTAAGCATGTTACTATATCATAATTACAAAGTAATATTAATTATACGTATAAATTTATCCACACAAACCCACAAAACATTTCACATATTATTGAATACATACAAGTAATAATTCAAACATTATTATTACAAGCAAACAAAAAAACATAACTAAATCAAAAATTTATACAAAAATACGCTGTTCGATTAACGAAATACATTTACACGCTGATAAATTAGCACAAATTAAACGCTGTTCACTTTATTTCGACTATAAAAAAGTCACTTGGTAATATTAATAATAATAGATCACAAACCCTTTTTGATTTATCCTACTTGTCACAAGCATATGTATTTTACAAATTATCACAACCTCCAGTTTTTAACTCATACTTATATAAGTTAAGATCAGCCTTGGATCATCCCATTTTATTAAAAATGAAATAAAGAATTAAGACATATTGCACGAAATATTGTGAGATTTTAAAATCTGCACGAAATATTGCACGAAATATTGTAAGTTAAAATCTGCACGAAATATTGCACTCCAAATTAAGACATAAGAACATTCATATTTCGGGAATTAATCAATGGAATACCCATACGCAGATTTTAACATTTTGCTATTAAAAAAAGAAGAACTGACAGATAATATTGTGAGAAGAGAAAACTTACAAACGTCCGTTCAAATGGTGGTTGGAGGTGGCCGGAAATGTAGAACGAAGGTGGCACACGGTTAAGATTGTGGGAGAAAAGTGACTCGAGTGAGGAAAGGAGAGGAAGAAGCAGATCGAAAACTGGAACACTGCGTACTAAATGAGATGTTAGGGCATATATTAGGTGGATAGCGTCGGTTGTCCACGTCAACCGACGCTACGTTACGTGGATAGCGTCGGTTGTCCACGTCAACCGACGCTACGTTACGTGGATAGCGTCGGTTGTCCACGTCAACCGACGCTACGTTACTTAGATTTATTCAAGTTAGTATCATCTGCTTTCGAAAATAAAAAATTTAGTACCATGAACCACCCACTGTGTTATTTAAAAACATTCATCATAAGTATTGCAATGGTCTTATTATGTAGAGGGATTTTAGTTTAAATTCATCAAAGTTAACAATTTTAAAGACATAAAAGAAAAACAGATTTTATAAAAATAAGTAAAACTTTCAAAAAAAAAAAAATTGGGTCAATAAAGTAAAAAAAAAATCAATTTTTTTGGTCAAAAGTTTAAATTGAATGCAGAACTTTTAAAAGAAACTTTCTACGTTAAGGTAACACTTTCTTAAATCAAAATAATAATTAATATGATTTAATTTTTTACCACCAAAGTATAAGAATTAGATAGAATTTTTCATTTTCACTTATGAATAATTAAAATAAAATCATAAATGAAGCTAAAACTATTCCTACAATGTATATATTATATATTTTTAAGTTATGCTTTTATTATTTTAAAACATAAGCTTTTTTTAATAAAAAAGATTTACTTAAATTTTAAAATTTTAAAATCTTATAATTATTTATAATTATTTATAATTATTGTTATATGTATTTTATTCTATTTCTTTATAATATAAATATTATTTTTTATTTTTTATTGTTTTGATTCTTATCATAAAATATTTATTATTTACTTAATTTTTTATAATTTATTTATAATAAAAATATACTAATTTTTAAAAAAATTAAAAAATAATATTAATTAGATTCTTATTTTAAATTCATGGTATATTTCTCTAAAAAAATTAAATCAAATATAAATAACAAATCATAAATAGATAATTAGGGTTCTTAATTTTTGTTAATGTAATTATCTAATTAGAGATAAATAGGAGATGATAAAATAAAAAATAAAGAACAGAGAATAAAAACTTGTATTTTATAACATGATATAGGTCAAGATCGAGGATTGTATTTCTCATGTTATTAGTAATTATAAAACTTATTTTAATATATATATATATAAAATTTTAATTTTTTTAATTTTTTTTATAAATTTAATTACATTTGAATTTAAACTAATCATAAATAAAATTTAAAAAATATAAAATTTTATAATTTATTATTATTATTTTAAATTAATTTATAACAAAATTCTATAAATATTATTTAATATAAAATAACTATATTTTTTTATACATATATTTTATTTTAATCTCTTTTTACACGTGGAAAATAGTAGTTACTGTTAACGCGTCACCTCCACCTCCAAACTCCCCACAAAAATTCCGACATGCTATAGTTATAAGTTATACTCTCTCTTCAATTTCTAATTCCTCGGTTTTTCCATCTTTCCCTTTTTGTCATCAATCGTCCGTCTCTTGCTCTCTATCTCCGGCTACAGTCGCACATCACCCTTCAAATTCTCGCCGGGAAACACATCTCAATTGGTCTATTTTCTCCTAATATAATCTGATTCACCGATAACTTCATCTCTCAGACATGAATCCCGAATAGTAAGTTCTCTTTTGCCCTCCAATTTCTTTATTTTATATAATTTTTCGTTGGTTCTTAATGATGTTCTTGACCCTAAGGCATTAGAAATTTTGTTTGTATGTTTTTTTTTCTTGAGTTTGATTAGATCTGGTTCTATTAATTCGAAATTACTTTTTAATGTATATATAATTATTTTTCTGTAGGTGATCTTGATATTAGATGTTGCTATATGCTTGATTTAATGTTTGAATTTGGTTTGTGGATTTAGATCCAGTTGCATCGGGGTGAGATCCGTTGATCTGTTTTTCGCTAAAAGTTGGGCCATGTGTATTGTATCTATGATAATTTAAGAAATTGATCTCTATTTGGGACCTAGCTCCAGATGTAGTCTTTGAATTTTGAATTATGTGGTGGATTTTTTGAAGTATAGCTGACATCAATAGGAAATTCTCTCCAGATGCTGGTTTGAATTCGCTGCTATATGGAAGTGCTTTGTATAGTTTTCTAAACTCGCCCAAGTTTTTTCTGTTACTCTATTTCTGGATTGCTTATGATATCTTATCATTAGGATGCATACTGTTGAAGAGAACATGATATTTGTTAAGATCATGATATTTGTTAAATTGTATTTTGTTTCTAGCTTGATTTAATTCTTATTCGCTCTCTTTTTGATATAAACAGTGATTATTTATTCAAACTTTTGCTCATTGGAGATTCTGGCGTTGGTAAATCGTGTTTACTTCTGAGGTTTGCTGTAAGTTATTGTTTTTTTCTTGCAAATGTTTTATTGAGCATGTCTGTGGTGATTCCTCTAAATGTATCCTAAATTCCCTTTATTTGTTTCAACCAGGATGATTCATACTTGGATAGCTACATCAGCACAATTGGAGTTGACTTTGTAAGCATTGTTTTTTAACATTGTCAGTCATAGATAACTAGCTTTTTTTATGAGAGCTAAACTATGTTTTTTCATCTTGGACAGAAAATCCGCACTGTGGAACAGGATGGGAAGACCATCAAGCTCCAAATTGTGAGTTTGTTTTTATATTGTTGCTTTTAACAATATTAGTTTATATCTCTGCACTAATTTTTCTTCGCAATCAAGAATAGTCATGAAAATTTCAACGAGCTTGACTAGAATAAGGACATGAGGTATTTATCAGTGCTACATGACTATCATATGTTCTTTGGCTTCCTTGTTTGAATTTTAAGCTTCTTTTTGCCATCACAATTGTTGATTGTCTTTCCTTACTTCCCCAATGTACAGTGGGATACTGCTGGTCAAGAACGTTTCAGGACAATCACTAGCAGTTACTACCGTGGGGCACATGGAATCATTGTAAGTACATTTATTATTTAAATCATTCCACAGGTCACTAAATTCTCTCTCTAACTTGGTGGACATGGAGTTTTTTTTTATAATTTTCCTTTCTCTTCTTTGTTTGCCCTTCTGGTAAGATATTTCATGATATTTGGTATTTTTTTTGCAGGTTGTTTATGATGTTACAGACCAAGAGAGCTTCAATAATGTTAAGCAATGGTTGAATGAAATTGATCGCTATGCTAGTGAAAATGTGAATAAGCTTCTAGTTGGGAACAAGTCTGACCTCACAGCTAATAAAGTTGTTTCCTATGAGACAGCCAAGGTAAATCAAAATGAGCTAATTTTAGATTTTTGCTTCTATACTTGATTAATAATTGACACCTTCAACTCTATTATTTCATACATTAACTCAGACATACTTCTTTTTATCATTTTTAGGCATTTGCAGATGAAATTGGAATCCCCTTCATGGAAACAAGTGCCAAGAGTGCGACCAATGTGGAGCAGGCTTTCATGGCCATGGCTGCTGCTATTAAGAACAAGTAACATGTTTTTTTTTTTTTTTGTTTTTTCTCTCCCCGTATGATTATAAGGACCAACTCTTTTTGTAAGATGTCCGAGGAACATTATTACTTGCTAATATGCTATGCTTGCTTTTGCCCGAACTTTTCTTTCAAATTTGCAGTCTTTTGTTGAACTTTTAGATACTTACCGATGATTGACCCTCATATACTATTTTTTGTATATGTAGGATGGCCAGCCAACCCATAAGCAATGCCAGGCCTCCAACAGTCCAGCTTCGGGGGCAGCCAGTGAACGAGAAGTCAGGTTGCTGCTCTTCTTAAAATAATAGTCGTAGTTGGAAAACCCAAGTTGTCGGTTCATAAAATGTAAAACTAGTTCTTATTGTTAATGCTTTGATTTGAAGATGATTGCCCATAATGATTTGCTTTTTCTTTGTCAGTCATCGGAACATTGTCTCTATCTTTCCATTCTTTTAAAATTTATTTGATTTTATTAAAAACAAAACTTTGTACAAATTAGAAATACCGGTGCGTTGGTTATGTTCCCTAATTATTTGTTGCAGGTTGTCATTTCTCTCATCTTTATTCAAAATTCATATTGACACAACCCCTTTTTTGTAATTCTTGCAAATTCAAGCCTAACCCGTAATTTTCAAGAATAACATTATAGAATGCCTACCTACGTATATCATGTGAGATATCTGTAGCTCTCCTAAATCTTCAAATTTGTCTAGAGATTGATGGAAGGGCTGGACAATTGTGGGTATAGGAAAGTGGAAAATTACCACAAATAACACCCCAAAAACCATAACGACAAAATTAATACCCTTCCCTTGAATTGAGAGAGGTATGTATTAGTGCCTAGTTAATTATTTTTATTGTTTTAAGTTGTTGTTTTCTCGACAATATTTGTAAAAGGAATTCTTGCAAATAGTTCTTGGGCTTCTTTACAAAACCAGCCAAAACTGAATTTCAAAGTAATCTTCGTCTTAACTATCATCATTTTCGAATACTCCGATCACCTTATTCTATGAAACCATAATGAAGATTCTCTGCAAAACTGATCGGTGATGGTTTTATCTGGCACGTCCGATGAACAACCCTCTAGCAAAATTTGCTTTGAATGGTTATCGGAGAGCGAATTTAGTTACGTTGGTTTGGTTTGATGGAATTTTTTGTGAAATGCCGGGAAGAATAATATTTTTTATTAACAAAGTTGAAACTCAAGGCCGTTAACGTTATTATTGTTTATAAAAAACTTTCCGTTGCCGGGACTTGAACCCGGGTCTCTCGGGTGAGAGCCGAGTATCCTAACCACCTAGACTACAACGGAATTGTTTGTTGAATCTAGCGCACAAATATACTTAATTATTCTTAAATTCCCACCTCTCTGTTTCAATATTTCAGTATCCAAAGCTATAGTAGCCCACCTACTAATTTTCATACCAACACAACATGTTAGCGACATAATAGACTAGAAAGAATTGACACTATATTCAAGATATTCAATAACTTCTGTACCCAGCTGGAAAATAATGGGAACTATGTCCCTTCAACCTTTCAGTTTAAAATTATGAATCAAGCAACAATATCATCTTCAATTACATTAAGAAAAGACATACAACAGTTTTCCACTGGACCAAAGAAGCTATTATATAAAATCTATCATACGTTTACTTGCGTCTAATAACCACAAAAGTCATAACATGGTTAAATCTATAATGAGGTGAGGGAAAAAAAATTGCAGGACAAAACATTTGATCAAGAAAAATAAGTTAGGCTTTTTTCTGGAAATATTTGAATGGATGGGATGAGATGAAATCAATCTATTGGTCAGCAGTGGCACATATTGGTGATTTTTTTTATTTATTTTTTTCCTTTGTCAAATCAGTGAACTTTTCATTGATGATCTAGACTTTTCAGTAAAAGGTATTTTGGGTGATAAAATAATAGAAGCATAAATTGTACAATTTTTATAAAATTATGCAATTATGAACACTTTAAGTAACCAAACTCAAATTTTAATACGAAAATTATACATCTTAGTTTTTTTCTTTTATCTTAAATTAAAAATAATTTTTATTTTAAAATATAAAAAAATTAATATTAATTTTAATAAATTTCATATAATATTGTTTTAAATATAAAACATCTATTACTTGTCACTTAAAAATTAACTATAATATAATACAATACAAAATAATTCACATATCCAACACAAATACTAAACACCACCATACCCTACAAAGACAGGTTTAGTACTCTGTAACAGCTTTTCATCAATCTCCAAAAACAAAAACAAAGAGTAATATTAGTAAAGTAGAGAATGCAAGACAATCAGAAACAACTCAAGTAACCGATTCCAAATCAAAATTGCTGCATGACCTCGGTCCAATTCATAAACATAAAAAAATTTACAACCAACAGAAAAAGGACAACATTAAAAGTATTTTTCAACGAGTTTTTGTGAATAGAACATAATCCCCCAAATGGATATAAATGGATAATGTAGTAGAATTCACTTAGCACCCAGAGTGGGGAAGTGCCCAGGATCTTCAATGGAAGGAGCAGGCACATTATAATTTCTTGCACCAGCTCCACTGAAGCCAGCTCTTGAGCCACGATCACCTCTTCCTCCCCTGCCTCCACGGTCACGGCCTCCCCGGCCACGAGAAGTGTAGCTTCTCTCCCCTTCAGCAGACTTGAAAAACTCGTTGATCACAACAGACTACACCCAAATATCAGTTAGTATGTGAATGAATAGTCATTAGCAAATAGAATTTCTTTTCCACCAGACACCTACTCGAACTCACACCAGACATAATATACAAGAGTTTTTTAGTCACAACAGATAATATTACCATACTAATATTTTCCTAATCAGATCATAATAACAAATTGATACCAATCAATTCTTCAGGCAATCATGAATGAAATCTTAAAAATAACCTTTTTAGACTTTTCCTCCTTTTCAGCATCTTTGCGCTTATCCTTATCAGAGCCCTGCGACGCAAATGTAAACAAATTAATAACTATGATTGTATAAAGTATAAAGATCATAGCACCTTGGTAATGAGCTCTCCTACCAATTTGATGAAAATCTCATCATTCCCCTTTTTGCAAGAAAGTTGCTGCATTGACTGGAACTCTTTATCATCGACTTTCCTTTCCTCGGTAGTCTTCAGAGAAAGCAAGGCTTTTCTCTTCTCTTCAAATATCTTCTCATACTCTTCCAAAGTCATTTCCTATTTATTCAATAATAAAATCAAATTTAGATCTACAAGTAGTGAGAATTTACTAAGAAAATCCCAACTACGTCAAGTTATAAAATAAATTGAAGAGACAAAGCAAATCCAAATACATAGAACAAAAATCATTAGGTCAAGACTCAAGAGCAAGTATATATTCCAAGAATTTGATTAACAATGTCAGGTGCTTCAGATTGAAAAACTGGTCACTCAACCACAAATACCCATCTATTACTTGAATAACTTCAGTATTAGACAACTTCAGAAATCATTTATTTTAATCATTTTATGGATAGAGTACAAGAATGATTCGACCAACATCTCAGTAAAATATTATCCATCTACTGAACATCAATAAGAGTAAATAAAGGAAGAAGATATAAAATGCTTAATGATAAGCATACATTCAAAACAATACAAGATCCTGAGAAACACAGCCCAATAACAGTACCAAACTTTTATTTCAAGATGGTCCCCTCCAATTTTTAATACAAAATAGCCGTATTAATTAATATTAAGGATTATACACATAATTGGCATTATGAACAAAAGACCAAAACACCTAGAAATTCTATAGTTAACAGTTAAAAACAAAAAACACAAAGAAGGTTGTGTGCAAGGATCATAACATAATTGGCAATATGAACAAAAATCCAAAACACCTAGATATTTTACAGTTTAGGTAAAAAAACAAACAAAAAAAGATGTATCTGTGTAAGCGAAACTGGTTTTTGGACACTTGCATGATAATTCAAATTTGTTAAATATATAATAGTATTTATTGTCAAGCAATAATTATCATTGTTCTAAATTTTTTTATTTTATAAAATAAAAGGAAAAAGAAGTAAGCCTTTAAATAAATTTTTACGTTACTTCTATTATAATTGAAAAATTGGTTAAAATAGTTTATAAAGTGGTTTGTATAAATACTCTTAATATAAATAATTAATTAATTGGTACTTTCGTGATGAATAAATATATAATAAATAAATATATAATAGTAACTTGGGATTGGTTTGTGATTTAGGTGGTATAACTCCCCACCCCACCATCATAAACCCAAGTTCTTTATTTAATAAAAAAAAAGATTTAAGTGCCTCTTTTTTAATATATATATGTGGTAACTATTTTCTTAGTAATAGAATCCAAATACAATATAAACATGAGCAATTTATCAATATATTGACAATAATTGGATAACTATATTTAATAAATATAATCAAATATAGCAAAACAACATATGAATATATTCAATTAATATTTTTACTATATAAGAAGTTAATCCTACATGAATGATAATAGACATGACTTTATTGAATTTAATACGCATTTTTCGCTTATAAATAATTTATATTATCTGATTAATCTTTTTTAATTGATATGAGATATGATACTCTTGACATAAAAGTTATTAATTCAACAAAATATGATTAGTTTACAAGTGAATTGATTAAACACTTATTAAAAGGAAAATCGTTAACTGTATGATTGTCACATTTAACGTAATAAAGACGATTAATTGTACAAAATAACTATTGATAAAAAATGTTTATTATATGAATATTTTAGAATTTATTAGTGTAAAAAGTAACAAAAAAGCATAAAAATGTATTATTATATAGATGTTTTGATATTTATTGATGTTAAAAAAATAGCAAGCAGTTTGGTCGTCGACCAAAACTTTCTCGTTTTTTATATATAAATAATTATCACGACAGAACATAGGATTTCACCTTGTCTTCCAGCTTCTTCTCTTCTGACTCAGTGATAGGATTTTCTTCATTAGCATCAACAGCTTCCTCCTCTCCCATCGGCCTCTCAACACCAACATCCTTTTCATTTTCAATGATAGGCTGTTCAGCATCCCTTAATTTAGCAAAAAATAATAAGCACAAATTCATTAACTTTCAACAAGATATATAAACAAAACCATGTATCCACATGTCATACAAAATACATTCTAGCAATTACACTTACAGAGCAACTTCATCAGTGGGAGTTCCCCAATTCCCACGACCAGACCCTTCCCGCTTGAGTTCATTCCTGATCGTGTTAATTCAAAAAAACAAATTATATTTTAAAAAATCAAGCAACAGAAAAAAAATGCTTCAGAAGATACTTACCCACGCCCTGTACCACTGCGACGTTCATATGATCTCTTAGGGTGTTCCCCTTCCACACCCTCGCCGTTGCTAAAACCACCACGACGGCCACCACGGAAGGAACCACGAGGACCACTATTGCCACGTCTTTCAGTAGGTTTCCCAGAATCTCCATCTTCAGTCTTCCTGAAACCTCCAGAAAACCCATTGCCAAATGAATTTTCATTGTTGGTAGAATCTCTATTAAACCCACCACCACGTCCACGTCCAAAACCTCGACCACCTCCACGACCACTTTCATTCCTAGGCTCCCTTGATTCCTTCACTACACAACATTAATCAGGGAACAATATGTCAGTATACGCAGCAAACAAAACACTAGTAATAAAAAAAATCTAAGTTCCAAACAAAGTCAATGATTTAATTAAGGTTTTCAAAGTAGAGAAGGTTGACAAAAAACATCTTTCTGAAATCATTTATAAAGGCATTATGGATTAAATCAAATAGAAATTTTACCCTTTTATATATATATATATATATATTTCATTACCATTTTAATGTGGAACTGTCGAAATTCGAGATCCAAAGATTTAAAGCCAATTAGGCCTAGTATTTAGATTCTAAATAACTTTATTCCAATTGTAATTGCAGCTTTGTAGATGAATTGTTCCTATAGATTGATTCTCTCTGATTATCCCTAAAAAAACCTCATCTTCGTCTCTATCAATACATGATTTCAATTAAAACCCCATGCGTCAATCAGACACCGTTAATTTAAAACAAGAAGACTCTATAGACGAAAAGATTCTAGCTCATTTTCTTGACGCACAAAGTTAAATCCCCGAGTTAATAAAATCAACACAAATGGCCAAATCCTCAATGATCCAATTGAAAAATATCAGAAGTAACTACACAAGAATAAAATCAGCCACACATAATTGCTATGAATACCACTAGATCAACAATTTGAAGGAAACCGCTTTAATCATAATAAGGCTATAAAAATATCAGTTACAAACAGAAGTTGGGTAGAAACAAATGAAAACATATTGCGCTATACTAATAATGATTGAAATGAATTCATGAAATAACCCAAAAAAGGCCATTAAAAATGGCGCTAAAGAACATTGGAAGAGACAAAAAGCTAAACAACCAATAGACAAGCATTTAATATTATTAATAACTAAACCTTCCTAATTCCTACATATTTTAGAGCACCGCAATAGCTATATAAACACAAACCAATTTTATAACCTAAATCCGTAAAAATGGAAGCGAATACACAAGAGCCAAGGCTCACCAGCTTGGGCAGGAGGGATGGGCTTGGTAGGAAGCTTGGCTGGCTTAGCCGGCTGAGCAGCCGGAGCTTGAGGTTTCTTTGGCTGTGTAGCTGGAACGGGTTTTTGCTGCTGAGCAGCAATGAGCTGAGTTAAGTCATCGGTGTCATCATCACCCAAAAGATCAAAAGGGTTCGTGGTTGCCATTTCTCAGCTCCGAAAAATCCGATTATTTCCCTAAGAAATTCACCGACCTTTGTAGCAACCACAGAACCTATTGACTATTCGATTCCATTAACCAAAAATTAGAGAACTGAAAGAAACTGGTAGAGTTAGAAGGCGTAGTCGTGTAGAGAGGGTAGAGAGTTAGAGAGAGAGAGAAGCGGATTCTGGAAAACGCAAACCCTAGACAAGGCGGCAGATAAATAAGGAAGAGAACTAAACCAAATCTCAAAAACCCTAGTGGAGGGATAGTTTTTATGGTAAGGGCTGGTTCACTTAAAACGGGTTTTTTATCACACATCTCCAACTAAGGTTTATGTAATGCTACGATGAGGTCGGTTTGTTTGGGTTTTTAAAAAAAATATATTTATATTATTATGATTTATTATACAATTAAAATAATTTCAAAAATAATATATTTATTTATTTTAAAAAAAATTATATAACCTATCATTATTAATAATTAATATAAGTATAAATATATTAAATTTTTAAATTTTAATAACATATTAAAATATTATAATTATTAAACAAAATTTTGAATTTTTTTCGTAATTATAAGGGTTTGGTAATTCACATGTCATCTAACTTTCAAAAACATACACTTGTGTTGTTTCTCTTTTAACTGTTATATCATATTTTTTTTAAAATTAACTTTGAATATATATATATATATATATATATATATTTGTTTGCTAAAAATTTAAACTTCGAATATATTTTATTTATACTGCTGAGTGCGGTTAATTTTAAAACATGTTTAAGAGATGGTTGATTTAAAAGAGAATAATATTTGGGATCTCTATTTTTATACATTAGATATATTGCTTTAAATTGAAGTATTTTTATTATTTTTGTTTTTGTTTATAAACATTTTATGTATTTTAGTTCATTTTTTATAACTTTAACCACTTTAACTTTTTATTTTTGAAATTTTTGTATCTTCAAAGATCTATTAACCTTTTCTATAGTAACAGTTATTTTAATATTATTTTAATAAAAAATAATTAAAATCTTTTAAAATATAATAATAAAATAAATATAATATAATAATTTTTAAAAATAAAATTAACTTGACTAATTTATATAATAAAGTGATCAATGTTATCCTTTAAAAAATTAGAAGACATTACTTATTTGAATAATCTATAAAAATAACATTAAATTATTATATTTATTACGTTTATATTAAATTATTTTTTATTTTATTTATATAATCTTGTACATCTAACTTATCAAATATTAGTAATATAATTTAAACAATTCAGATAATTAAATAATATAATTTGAATTCGAATTTATGATATCTTTAAAATGAGATTTTTTTTATGAATTAGATGGTATAATAAGGTAAAATATTTTAACTATATAAATAAAATAAATATAATAATTAAATTATATTTTGTAAGTTGATTCTATTTATTTATTGATTTCTTATTGCATCCTAACATTTAACACCTCTTAAAAAAACAAAAAACAGAAATAAACATTTATCGCTTCCCACTGTTTTATCTCTCAATTTTTTAGGATGAGGACAACACAAAAGACGATAAAGATAAAATGCTAACAAATTGACAAATTAGACTGCCTAGATTTTTATTTTATAATTTGAAAAAAAAAACATTTTTTTTTGTTTTTTTCCGAGGAAACCAAATTGCAATAAATATTTCGCAAGTAATAGATAATGGATAATGGATAATGGATAATGAGTGATTAGTGGTTATCTCTAATAAAATATTTCCCTAGTAAGTTGAGTCATGTTATGAAAATATATATTAGAGAAGTTTCATAAAAATAAATAAATGATTGATAGTTATCTTTTAATTATTCAAAATATATAAATAATTATGATATTATAAAAAATCTAATGTATAAATAATACACATTAATTTTTTATAATTCGTATGTATTCTCTATTATATATTTAACACAAAAACCCTTGTCAACAGTAGACATCTCTTTTTTCTTTGTCATACGAATTTGATTTCTTTTATTTTATAAGTAATTAATTTAAACATTAAAAAGTTAAAAATTATTATTTTTAATGATACGAAATAATAACAAATTTTTATTTGATAATCATTTTATCTCATGTTTACGAAAATATGAGAAACTATGTTAAGAAAATATAATATTTATTATTAATTTATATTATTATGTTATTAGTTTGCATAGAATTATGTTTGTATTTTTTTTAATTTCATTTAAGAATTTTAAGACATTAATTGCAAATATCATCATAAAACTAAATTAAATTAAATTTTGGATCACCTATTTCCATGTATTATATATAAAATAACTTTTTTCAAAAAAAAAATGTTAATATTTATGATTCAGTATATCATATATATGCAATTAATTAAACATTTAATTACCTCATAATATAATGATTTATGCACCATATATATGAACATTTAAAAACAAGAGCTCAAACCCATCGACACATAAACATGAATGTATGAGTATATAACGGTTAATTAAAAACAATTCGAGCAAATTAAAACGATAAAGTTTTGCATAATTGTAAAACATGCATATATAATTAGTTATAACAAAGATAAAGAGATGGTGATTCAGCTGTTGTAGTTAATTCTAAAACAAACAGAAACAAAACCTACCCAACTAATTAAACTAAACCATTCCTTATTCTCCTAATGACTTCATCCTTTTAAGATGTAAGTTCCTAAATTTCGTCGTTTTGTTTCAGGAACTAGGAATAGCAATGATCTCTAGCTAATCACCGTATATATGAAAATTTTAAGAAATCATAACTTAAAACTTATGATATGTTTGGTTAGTAGAGATAAAATTTAAATCGAAATATAATTGATTATATACAATTTATGTTTAATTACGTTTTAGATTATTAATATAATGTAATCTATTCTTAAAATAGAACGAATAACAATTTCATTATATCATTTGATTATCTTTATTATATTCCTATATTCATTTTTTATTATAAATTTACTCTTAATTTTGAAGACATATAAATTATATGGAAAAAAGTAATTAATAATTATATGTTATTTTATAAATAATATTGAATAAAAAAAATTATCAAAAATATTTTTCTTGTTTTTAAACTTTTTATAAAATTAAATAATATTTTTAAGTAATAATTATTTAAAAATAATAATTTAGAAAAATAAATAATAAAATAATATTTTTAAGTAATAAGTATTTAAAAAATATATAATATATTTTATTTTAATAATAATTTACAAAAATATAATATTTTTAAGTAATAATTATTTAAAAAATAACAATTTTAATAATTTATTTTATTTTAATTATAATTTTAATAATAATTTAAAAATAATAATTATAATAATATATTTTTCATTACATTTTACTTTTTAACTAAACACTATTATTTCTTTAATTTTAATAATTAAATCAAATAATGTAATACTAATACTCATTAAATTTTAATATCATTTTCAATCATATTTATTTTTCATTCTTTAAATGTAATAATTTCTTATACATCATCATCATCTTCACGAGGAGGCTCAAGGTTTAAGTCAAATGGAAGTGGCACTTTTCTTTTGCCGCCGCCAATTTGTTGCAGCTCTCTCGTTGAGTTGGTACATTTACCTCTTCCTCCTTTGTTATTGTCTCCAACTTTGTCAAAATCCATAGCTGCATGAGTAAAAGATGAAATGCACTTTGGTACAAACTTCGATATGACATATTGTGTATTAAAACTGATTTTAGGAAGAGAAACGCAAGTTGTGCTGGAATGACAATATGTTTTTTTTTTTATTGTTCTAAAAGTATTTTTAATCATTTTTTAAGCTTAAATACTTTTAATTAGTCACCCACTTTAAACATATTTATACATACATCTATAAAAAAAAATTAAAATATAATTTAATCCTTAAATTTTTAAATCATATTATTTAATTTTAAATATTTAAATATTCATAAATAGTTACTAACATACATATTTCTGATTTAAAAGTTACAAGATTTAGTGTAAATCTAATTAGAGTTTGAGAATAAATTACATAATTTATTCCTTTTAAATCTTCTATCCACAAACTCTTTTTTTACTGTTATAAATATTTTTACGTTATCTGACAAGCATAAGAACAAAAGAAGAGAGAGACCAACCTTTACTACTAATAGGTTGCTGTTCTGTTATATTAGCTTGATTGGCATCCATTTCTGCACAAAAGTAAACTAAGTTAGGAAGGACATATTATGAAAAATTTATATGAATATTATCTAAGATGATAAATCTAAAACTCGTAATAATAAAAATAACATCGTCATCTTGCATAGAAAGAAATAAAAATTAGTATTAAAAAGATGTTATTTTTTTGTTTTTATGAGTTTTAAGATATTAATTTTGTTGCATGTAGGCGAATTGACCTTCAAAAGTATCTGATTCAGCACATTGTGGCAACAAGTACTTTTGTAGCCTAACTACTCTTGGGAACATCAAAGTGTTGAAGGAAGCTACATCTTTCCTCAATGAATTGTCATTATGATAAAACTGAAAATTGTTTCTCCACATTGGAACAACTTCACTAGAAGCTGGAATAACCAATTTTTCCACATTTAAATAGCAAAGGGCCTGCAAAATTTAGATAAATAATTATAAGTTGTTTCAAAATTGAGAATATAATAGGCTATAATGAAATCGAAAAGGAATAATAATACACTTACAGACTCAATTGCAACCATTAGCTTCCTAAGCATTCCTTTTCCCCTGTAGTCCCTGTGAGTTGCTACAAAGGGCATTTCTGCCATTTTGCTCCCATGTATTCTACAGAATTAGAACATAGACTCCAGCAATATTTACACCAGAAAAAATTAACCGCCTTTAAATCACATATTTTTAAAATTCGTGTGAAAAATATCTCAAAATTATAAAACCTTCCTACGACTACTTAATTCTTGTACAATGTCATATAATTCATGTGCATTATGCACTAGTTACACAATTGTAGATATATATGAGTATTTGTTACTCTTTATTTGATAGAAAATATAATTTGTAATTTTCATCAAAATTTTATCATATTTAACATTCTTTTTAACTTAACTTTAAGTCCATAATTTAAATATAAAATATTTTAAGTTCAAATTTTACTTATAAACTTAATTATTTTTTAATTAAAATCTAATAATTCGTAAAAAAATATCATTTTGATACTTATTTGTTCAAAAAAAATTTCATTATTATTTTAAGCTATAATGTTTAATTGATTTTTTATTTGTATTTTTTCATATAAACTTCATTGTTGATCAATGTATTCATAGATTTGGATCTGCTACTGCGTATACAACCTGTGCATTGATAAATCTTACAATTTTGAACCAATTTTCGCTTAAAAAGAGGCGATTTTGTTCCTTAAATCCACTGAAAATGTACCTCACAGTTGCAGCAGATATTATTTCATCCTTCATCTCTAGGATAGCAGTGTAGAAACCATTAAAGTTAATCCTGTTCAAATTTGATCTTACAGAAAAAAGGCATATCAAAGTAAAATATTAGTGATCGTATTTTGTTTTGGTATTATTTTTTATTCATATTTTCAATTAATACATATGAAATACTTTATATTTTTTTGTCTAAATTGAATAATAATTGAATGAATTAATTAAAATATTTATCAAAATTTACTTCCGTAACTTAAATAAGAATATTTAATGTATTTCATTTTAAAATAAAGATAAAAAAAACCAAAATAAAAATAAAAATAGTATAACAATCCACATTTTTAGCATATGAATATGATGTATATTACGAACTACTTACCCACAACTGTATAGGACACTTTGAAGCAAATTCACTTTGGTGTGTCTGTCAATGATGGGCTCAAAACATTGGTTCATCAAGTCCCATGTAACTGAAATTTTTGAGTTTAATTCCAGTTCTTGAGGTGAAATTTCAGTCAAACATTTTGATCTCAGGTCAGTCCTTCTTATCAATGTCCATGAATATTCTCCATCTAACACATTCTCAACCCCAACTAAACTTGCCAATTTCTCAGCAATCTTTTTATGTACATAAACAGAACTTAAAGTCAAAACATTTATGATATCTAATTATTCATATGTGAAGGACCAAACTATACAAGTTAACTTACCTCTTCACAGGTCTCTCCACAAAATTGGTTGCAAGTAATGTTTATATTTATGCTTTTTTTGGTATAGCAAATCCAGTGATCTACAAGAGACCATTGTTACAAATCATTTAGCTGTTAAAAACTCTCGTTACCATCTTACTTACTCTCAAAAGTAGTTTCAGATAGAAGATAAAAACCACAAAATATGATTTATGAGTATTTAAAGTGCTTCTAACAAAAATTCTTTATTGATAAGTACTGTTTATTGTAAAGAGGGCATTACTTTACATGTCTCATAAGCATAAACAAATTGACTCTTACTTGAAAAAAAATAAAAATTTCCTTCTTCTAAGGTCTTGTAAAAACTAAATGAAATTTAAAAAAGAAAACAAAATGTGCTTTTAAAACTCACAAAGCATTTTCTGTCTTATGACAGAAGCAAGAATAATGTAATTCTTTATGAAATCACTTTTTCATTGAAACTATTTCTAATAGAAGTACAAACATAAATCAGCCAGTAAAAAAATAAAAGTTTGAAAAATACTCACATTTCTTTCCACACAGTAAACAAGTGGAAGACTCTTTATCACTGTCAGCAAAACTCTTACAATACTTGCAAACACAGTAAGGGCAAAGCCAATCACCTTGTGGGATCCTCTGAAATAAAATAAAATAAAATAAATTAATAGCATTTATTTGAATTAATATATATAATGTAGAGATTAAATGGGAAATATTAGAATTTTACCTCCATGCCAATGCAAAATAGGTGAAAAGTTGAAGGACATTTCTCACAACAAATCAAGTCACCACCATCACCACAAATCATACAAGTATCATCATTAGCATCTCTAGAAGATATTCTAGGGTCAATCTGGTTGAAACTACACCGTTTCATTTCAATTTCACCAAACAAAGCCATAGTTTGACATTGTACCAATGAAACACCATTAACAGCAAGAACAACATGTTCATAAGGTCTATTATCTTTACCTTCTGAATGAAACTTAAAATCCCTTATTGGCATAAGTGCTTCTTTGCCTTTACAACAAAGACAACTTATCCCACCTCTATTAATTTTACCTACTCTCCATATAATTGTTGGTTTAGGATTAGTTTTTAACATATAAAAGACGTATGCATTGTCTTCAATTATGTCCAAGTCTATTAACCAAGACAAAATTGTACTTCTTTTACCACTACTATTATTGTCTCCGATTGCTTGCCTAGAAACTACTTTTGAAGAAGCACTTCTCGAAAGTCTTTTTGATCTTTTCCTCCTTTGACACCTTCCATTTTGTACTATGCTTCGTTTTTTTCTTCCTTCAAGGAATCTCTTCAGAGGCCGACCCGGTTTTTGTTTAATTGTCACATTGCCTTCAGCCATTTTAGCCAAATCTCTCTGCTCTATATTGATATTGCTTGATGTTGAGAATGTGTTCTTTCGATGTGGGACTTGAGTTTTCCTCTTAGTCCTTCTAGTATAGTCTGGATCATTTTCATCACTACTTTCTGATAAACTACTCTCCAAATCTATAAAAGCTGGACAATTTGGCTTTCTCTGCCTAAACTTATAAACCATTTTGGTTGCTTTTGAATAGAGTTTAATTTCTCTGCAAAAAACAAATAAATAATAATTATTATTATTATAGCTAAAAGTTAAAATCAAATATAGTATTAGTGCAATTTGGTTAATTTCATGCATTTGAATCATCAGAATTAAATATTTTGTTTCTTTACTTAACAAGTTAACGTCTCTCATCTTCATGTGTAAATAATCATTTGAACCGTTTCAACTCTACAAGGAAACAGTACAAAAAATTTCTTTTTGTATTCCATTTTTTTAATATCAAATGTCCAATATTTTAAAGATACTAATAACAGAGGCTTGTAATATAACCAGATTGATTTCTTAATTTTTTGATTGAATAGTACAACAGGTCTTTCACACAGAAATGTATGACATGTAAAGAAACAAGGCACCGAATCTTGAGGTATTTAAAAATTCAAAATGAAATTTAAGTAGGCACTTTTTACGACTTAAATTTTTGAAAATAATTATACACATGTGTCATAAAATCATATAGATATGTAACCATATTAAATAGGTGTATAATGTGATTACATAATTATTTATAGAAATATACATTCTAAATATTTTTAACCAAAACTAATTAGTTAGTAAACTTTTGTACATCTCGCAACTATATTATAAGTTTGCTTATGAAATTATAAACTTGACAATTAAAAATAATATAAGTAGTTGGATTAGGTTAAATTCGTTACCTAAGTTATAAATTTGCTTTAATAATATCACTACTACAAAAAGGGGTATATAAGTCGATGTCTAAAGTCGGTTTTTTCTAAAAACCGACTTTGAATGAATTTAAAGTCGGTTGTCCACGTCAACCGACGCTACGTTACGTGGATAGCGTCGGTTGTCCACGTCAACCGACGCTACGTTACGTGGGTAGCGTCGGTTGATGTGGACAACCGACGCTATCCACCTAATATATGCCCTAACATCTCATTTAGTACGCAGAGTTCCAGTTTTCGATCTGCTTCTTCCTCTCCTTTCCTCACTCGAGTCACTTTTCTCCCACAATCTTAACCGTGCGCCACATTCGTTCTACATTTCCGGCCACCTCCAACCACCATTTGAACGGACGTTTGTAAGTTTTCTCTTCTCACAATATTATCTGTCAGTTCTTCTTTTTTTAATAGCAAAATGTTAAAATCTGCGTATGGGTATTCCATTGATTAATTCCCGAAATATTAATGTTCTTTGTCTTAATTTGGAGTGCAATATTTCGTGCAGATTTTAACTTACAATATTTCGTGCAATATTTCGTGCAATATTTCGTGCAGATTTTAAAATCTCACAATATTTCGTGCAATATGTCTTAATTCTTTATTTCATTTTTAATAAAATGGGATGATCCAAGGCTGATCTTAACTTATATAAGTATGAGTTAAAAACTAGAGGTTGTGATAATTTGTAAAATACATATGCTTGTGACAAGTACGATAAATCAAAAAGGGTTTGTGATCTATTATTATTAATATTACCAAGTGACTTTTTTATAGTCGAAATAAAGTGAACAGCGTTTAATTTGTGCTAATTTATCAGCGTGTAAATGTATTTCGTTAATCAAACAACGTATTTTTGTATAAATTTTTGATTTAGTTATGTTTTTTTGTTTGCTTGTAATAATAATGTTTGAATTATTACTTGTATGTATTCAATAATATGTGAAATGTTTTGTGGGTTTGCGTGGATAAATTTATACGTATAATTAATATTACTTTGTAATTATGATATAGTAACATGCTTAGAAATTAGAATCAACCGCGTGATTGGTTTTTATATATATATTCATGAAACATGAACTGCTTATTTTTTAATTTGTATATAAATGGTTTTGTAAAATGATTAAAATGATAACTATTTTGCATTATGTATGTTTTGATATATATTCTAATAATTAGGAAATTTATATATAATAATACATAATTAAGTAATATGTTTAATTAATGTCATTAATAGAAAATGGACAAATCTTGGATGTCAAAGTGTAGAATTGAGCAAGACTATATTTCTGGAGTTGAAAGTTTCATGGAATTTGCTTGTAGAACTAGTAATACTGGAAGTAGTATGATTCGATGCCCATGCGTTAAATGTAAAAATGAGCGATTTCATGAATTTGATGAGGTTAAGTATCACCTTATCCGTAATGGTATTCTATTGAGCTATAAATGTTGGTATTATCATGGAGAAAATATTGATAATACTCATGGAGAAAAGTATAATAAGAATGTGGGTGGATTACATACATCATATCATAATGTACAGACAGAAAATATGTTTCGTGGTGTTGAAGATGAATTACGCGGGGATGATCCCGAAACCTTTAATAAACTTATAGAAGATGCCGAAAAACCGTTGTATCCAAAATGCAAAAAATACACTAAGATGTCAGGATTGGTTCATTTGTACAATGTCAAGGCAAAACATGGTTTTTCTGACAAGGGATTCACAGAATTACTAACTCTACTAGTCGATATGTTTCCTGAGGGTATTGAATTGCCATCTTCAATGTATGAAGTGAAGAAATCTCTTAGTCGATTTGGCATGGAATATCATAAGATTCACGCTTGTCCTAATGATTGCATTCTTTATAGAAAAGAATATGAGACATTACATGATTGTCTTATGTGTAAAGAATCGAGATGGAAGCATGGTACAAATGATACAACACGTAAGAAAGGCGTGCCTGCAAAGGTTCTTTGGTACTTTCCTCCGATCCCTCGCTTTCAAAGGTTGTTCAATAGTAAATATACATCAAAGATGTTGACTTGGCATTCAGATAATCGATCTGATGATGGGATGCTACGTCATCCTTGTGATTCTCCAAATTGGAAAGTAGTAGATAATTTATCTCCTCAATTTTCATCTGATCCGCGCAATCTGCGTCTTGCCATTGCTGCTGATGGAATTAATCCACATAGTTCCCTCAGTAGTAGATATAGTTGTTGGCCAGTAATTATGGTAACATACAACCTTCCTCCCTGGTTGTGTATGAAAAGAAAATTCATGATGTTAACATTATTGATCTCAGGACCGAAACAACCTGGTGTTGATATTGATGTATATTTGCAGCCTCTGATAGATGATTTAAAGACGTTGTGGAATGATGGTGTAAATGTTTACGATGCATATAAAGAAGAATACTTTAACTTGAAGGGGGTTCTTTTATGGACAATTAATGATTTTCCTGCCTATGGAAACTTATCAGGACATGCAACAAAAGGTTACAAGGGATGTCCTATATGTAGTGATGGAACTTCTGCAAAGTATCTTGTTCACGGACGAAAGATGTCTTATAGAAAACATAGGAGATTTTTGCCATCTGGACACAAGTTTAGATACCAAAAGAAACCGTTCGATGGTGAAGAAGATCATGATCATGCAACTCGACCTTTGCGAGGTATTGAGATATTAAGGCAATTGAATGGGATGACATTCAAACGATATGGAAAGATGAAAAAAAAACTCACCAAGTCTGGGAAACGAAGGAGGTCAACTAATGAAATTGGTGAAAATGAAAAAGATTTTGAACCGAATGGTTGTTGGAAAAAAAAATCAATATTTTGGGAATTGCCTTATTGGAAAGACCTACACATTCGTCACATCTTAGATGTCATGCACATTGAGAAGAATGTATGTGAAAGCTTGATTGGCACTTTACTTAATATACCTGGAAAAACAAAGGATGGCATTAAAGCAAGATTGGATTTAAAGAAACTAGGCATACGACCTGAATTGGAACCAAGGGTGGAAAATGATAAGAATCGAACATACTTGCCACCAGCATCATATACAATTTCAACAAAAGAGAAGGATGTGTTTTGTAAATGTTTGGAAGGTGTGAAAGTTCCTGATGGTTACTCATCCAACTTAAGAAATTTTGTGTCTATCACCGATAAGAGACTGTATGGATTGAAATCACATGACTGTCATATCTTAATGCAACAGTTATTACCAGTTGCTATTAGATCAATTCTTCCAAAACATGTTCGAATATCAATAATTCGGCTATGTTCATTCTTCAATACCATATGCAAGAAATCTATATCAATTGGCGAGTTAAATTCTTTACAGAAAGAAATTGTAGAAACTTTGTGTCTAATTGAAAAATATTTTCCTCCTTCTTTCTTCGATATAATGATTCACTTATGTGTTCATTTAGTTCGAGAGGTTCAATTATGTGGTCCTACTTACTTAAGGTGGATGTATCCTTTTGAGAGATATATGCAAGTCCTTAAAGGATATGTAAATAATAGATATAGACCTGAAGGATGCATGGTGGAATGCTACATTGCTGAAGAGGCCATTGAGTTTTGTTCTGAATACTTTAGTGGTTGCACTGAAATTGGAAATCCTACGCACAAGTTATTCTTAGAACGTCACATGATCCAAGTAGGTAACCCTATGCTTGGTGGAAGTAAGAAATTATTTATTGATCGCACTCGATGGGAAAAAGCACACCGAATCATTTTGGTAAATAATAACGAGGCACAACCGTACATAGAGTAAGTGATGTTCATTGTTTCATCTTTTATTTAACTATTAATGATGATATATAACTTAATATATATTTAATAACGTTACAGGATGCATTTAAACTTATTGAAGATCGATCCTCGTTATAAAAAAAAAGGAGGAGAAAAATGGTTGTATGATGAACATAAGCGAGAGCTTATTAATTGGTTTCGCAACCACGTAAGTGTCACAAACAAAAAATCATGCATGTATCCTCCTATATATATTCAATGTTTTAAAACTTTGCTCTAAACACATTTTGTGTTTTTGTATACATAGATTCGAGGTGAACTCAAGAAACCCAATCATAAAATATCAGAAAGTTTACAATGGCTTGCACATGGCCCAAAATTCAATGTCAAATCATTTCATAGTTTCACAATAAATGGATCGAGGTTTACGACTCAAGCTAGGGACAAAGTCCGAGTAAATCAAAATAGTGGGGTGCAGATGGTTGCACAAACTATGCAATTTGCTAGTTCAAAAGATGCTAATCCTGTCCTTTCTGATAGAACATATTATGGTATAATACAAGAGATTTGGGAATTGGATTATGAGGTCTTCCATGAGACAGTATTCTTGTGTGATTGGGTCGAAGATGTTATCAATGTTGGATATAAAATAGATGATTTTGGATTTACTCTTGTAAATTTATCCAGGATAAGTCACACAGATGATCCTTTCACGTTAGCACTTCATGCAAAGCAAGTATTTTACGTGAGCGATCAAATTGATCCAATATGGTCTGTTGTGTTAACGCCTCCACAAAAGGAGTTTTACCATTGTGATGTTGTAGAAGATGATGACTCTATGCTTGATACATTAACCAATATTAGTAATTTCTCAAATAAATTGCCTAATGTACGTGATGATCTAATTGATGATGATGATTCTTCGACATGGACTCGTAGTGATTGTGAAGGAATATATGTATACGATCAACAACCTAATTAAACATAATGTATGTTCTATATTGTTGTAATAACTCTTGTATATATGTGTGTTCCTAAAATTGTCAATTAATTTATATTTCTCCACTTTTGCAGATATTTCATGGATATTCAGCTTGTAGATCCAAATGATCCATTGGGGTATTTGAAAAGAAGGGGTTGGGCGAATATACCTGATGCTCCACTTAACCCAGATGATAGAATACCCGTTAAATTTGATGCTACTGGTAATCCACTAGGGGAGAATGGTCAACAATTGAAATCTTCTATTGGTCGACTGGCAAAGTCCAGTATACCAATCAATATAAATCATTGGTCTGAGGTTGCCGATGCAGAAAAGTTTAAAATATGGATAACCATTTATGTAAGTCTCTTATATTTTATAATCAATATATATATATATTATATATTGATTGTATCTAATCTTTTGTACTGTGTTTTTACAGAATCGTTACAAAGTCGATGACAATTGGCAGGGCAAGTGTTATAAGATTGCAAATAAGGCGTGGAAGGAATACAAGACTTCTAGATTGGCGAAAAATTATGTGTTTCCATATTTGGAAACACTTGATGAGAATGTGATATACAAAATCCCTGAAGGACACCCCTGGATTACACCTCAAGTTTGGAAAGACTTTGTAGATTATAGACGTTCAGAAGAATTTCAAATTATTAGAGAAGATCACCAGAATGTCCAAATGCATAACATTCTTCCTAACCGTACTGGGAGGTCTTCAAATCCTGAAGTTAGATTTCGAATGGTATTATTAATTTGTCTTAATTTTATAAATATTTTTATATTAATTTTTCTCAATTTAATTTCATGTCATTGTTAATAAAATTTTCCTAATTTATGTAGGAAGCTGAATTGGGTAGACCTGTTACCCGAATGGAATTGTACATAGAAACAAAGACTCCCAAAACGAAGAATGCAAGACCGATGAGTCAACGAGGAGAAGAACAATTAAATAAGTTGGTTAGTAATTTCGTTTGATAAAAAGTCTGACTGATACTTAATAATTGATGTAATAATGAATGATATGTTTGTGTGCTTTATTATTTGTAGAGAGTTGTTCAAGAAAAACTATACAGGGGTGAAATAATCGAAGAGCCTGGGAGAGATGCTTTATATCATGCAATCGGACGCGATCATCCTGGTCGTGTTAGGGGAGGTAGCCAATATGATGGTGCTTTGGAGTATTTTAAAATTCCAAAACATAAGCCTCAGACGGTAAGTAAGGAGAAATACACTAAAATTGAAGAAGAATTCAACTCCTTTAAGGCCTCCGTGATGAGTGAGATTGCCACTCTAAAAGAACATCAATCACAACAATTGTCAGCCATGGCATCATGCTACAACCAGGGCATGCCATATTGGCCAAGCATGCAACCATCCATGCCAGGCATACCACCTTCCATTCCAGGCATGCCACAATCCATGCCAAGCATGCCACCATCCATGCCAGGCATGCCACCATCCATGCCAGGCATGCCATCCACCCAATCTCATTGTGCTCAAACTACATCCAGTATGGGATATAGCCATCCTATTGGTCCTCATTATATGTCAGGAATGCACATGCAATCAAGTAGTGGTTCATTTTCTCCAATGCAATCTGTACATTCTTACCATAAATCAAGCCAAGATGAACATATTGGTGAGAATGTACATCCAATAGCTACCCCATATGAGAGTCCTCCTCTATTTGATGAATCATATGTGGTAAGATTTTAATTTTTAAATTCTTATTATATGTTTTATTTTTTATATATAACACTTAAATTTTTTACAGAATATGAAATGTTTGTTGAAACATCCTTCGTCAACGGACTATGTTGCTATTGGAACGGTACAACAATTGAGTGATGATCGGATGATTCATAATCAATATTTGCCTAATCATTGGCGAATAGTAATTGATCAATCATTGTTTCATGATTGTCCACTACCTGTGCCTTCTGATGCTACCACAGTCCAAGAGGCGGTTGGACAGTATGTGGCTTGGCCGTCGATTCAAGTTGTTCTAAATTTTGACATGGTACTATTTTTTAACTTAAAAAATAACACTTGTTTACTACTATTATTTAATGTGATCTTATATTGTTACTAAAAATACATATATGATACTTTTTTGGTAGTCTCTTATACCAGAACTCTTAAATGCATCACATTTAAGAGATACCAAACAAGTATCTCGTGCTAAATCTATGACTAGTGGTCAATCCTCGTGCACCAAGTCATTCAAGAAGAAGCCTTGGAAAAAGTATAGTCATACTTATGCGTTACAATTCAGTAGAAATCTTGGCAGTTTGATGACTATTGTTGGGAGGGCATCTAGCATAAATGATGGATGGACTGTGCCACTTCCTATTGAAATTTCTGGTGTAGACATCGGCCAAACTTATATATCGATCGAGTGCTTGTTGCAAATATTTGAATATCAAATGATCGATTTAAGTATAATTCAAGTGTGGACAAGGTGAGTCCTCAATCTAGTTAGTTTTCTTTTATTTATGCAGAACATTATATTTATATTATCTAATTATATATATACATATATAGGGCTTGCTATTATCGACTTCAACATAATCACTCATCACATTTAGCAATGTTCTATGATTCTTCATATGTTAATCAATATCAAGAGAAGGATGTTAGCATCAGAGCTAAACAATTATGTGATAGAGCATTAACGCTTAGCAGAAATCAAAAGTTGATAATCCCTTGGCCATTAAGGTTTGAACAAGGCCAAGATCATTGGATGTTGGTAATCATTGATATGTTCAATAATCATGCTTGGTACTGTGACTCAGCTTCCATAGAACTGAGTAAAGATACAAAAGCAGTTGTTGAAATGTAAGAGTTATATTTAGTTACATATTAGTTTTTTCTATTATTTTTTGTAATATTTAATAAAAACTAATCGTTTTATATCTTGACAGGGCATGGAAGTTATGGAACAAGTCTAGGGGCATTGTCCTTAAAAAATCTCATAAGCTTATATGGACAAAAGTTATGGTATGTACAATTCAATATTAATAATTTTATTAATTTTACAATTAAATAATAAGGATGTTCGAATATGAAAATTCATGTATACATGCACTTTTTTTTGTAGGTTCCACAACAAAATAATGGAGTCATGTGTGGTTATTATGTCATGAAGTTTATGAGTGAAATCATCACAAATATCAAAATTCCAATTGATGATGTGGTAATATATTTTACCCATATACATACAAGTTTTAACATATTTGAGTTTGTTTTTGTAAATTAATGAAATCATATTCTTATTTTGATTTTGAATACATGTAGTTCTTCGGTTGGAACAAGACGGGTTACGACCAGCAAATTTTTGATGATTTACGAGAGGAATGGGCAGAACACATGGTTCAAATTATATCATCGCAAGAAGAATCAGAAGAAGATTCTGATGATCTTGAATAGCATATGACAACATAACAGTAAATTTTTTAATGATTTGGCCTTCTATATCTATTCTTGTGTCTGAAATCACTTGGTTGATGATGATTAATCATATATATGCTCATGTATTTAGGGGAATGCATTGTTTATAAATATGAATTTATCTAGAATCTCTGCTAGTATTTTTAATGATATATAATGAGTTCTAAATGTACAAATCAGGTGTACGTATGTCGGTCCGATTTGTTTCTTGGTTTGTATGAGTTTTGGTGCATATGAACGTGTTCCATATGTTTAAGGGCACCAAAACTCACACAAGCTTACCCAAGAAATCGAAGTTACATGCAATTGATTTCATATTTAGAGTTCATTATATATAACATTAAAAAATAGTAGTAGAGATTCTAGATAACTTCATATATAGACAAATGATTAATAATGCTAATATGAGTTCATCGAATGTCGTTGTACGTGCTAATCTCAATAATGATTTAATTTCTTCATTCGTACGTATGAAGTTTATACTACTTTTTTGATGTATGTTTTACGTGCTCATGTATGTAGGAGAATATTTGTTATGGATCAGCCTTTTTTTCCCATAATGCTTGTGAAGGCCAATCAAGATTCTACGCCAACCAAGTTTACTCGATGGCATAATTTGACGACATTATTTTATTTGTAATTGAAGTTATTTATATGCATTATTTGATTTTGTAATAAATTTAATTATTAAGTCATTAAATATATTTATATTGTTAATTATTCAGTATTATTATTTATATTTTAGTGTTTTTATGTTATTTATATATACTATTATACGAAAAAGAAAATTAAAAATTAATACAAATAAAATGTAGAGTCGGTTCATGGCGTGAACCGACTCTACGTGTAGCGTCGGTTCATGCCGTGAACCGACTCTACCTGTAAAGTCGGTTCATGGCATGAACCGACGCTACACGTAGAGTCGGTTCACGCCATGAACCGACGCTACAGGTAGAGTCGGTTCACGCCATGAACCGACGCTACACGTAGAGTCGGTTCACGCCATGAACCGACTTTACAGGTAGAGTCGGTTCACAGCATGAACCGACTTTACAATTTAAGTCTCTGAATTTAAAGTCGGTTCATACAACCGACTTTAAATTTGTTTAAAGTCGGTTAAAAACCGACTTTTATACCCCTTATTGTAGTAGTGTATTTAACTAAAATAATGTGTAATCTTTTAAAAATAAAAGGAAGTGATAAAGATGAAATTGAATTATTGATATCTTATTGAGCATGAAGCTCTAGATATAAATAACAAACACTTATGTCACACTATAGAATTTATAATCTTATACAATGCCCACTAGAATATACTTTAATACATTCTAATAATCTCTCTTAAAATTATAGTGGTGTTTATGTTATCACAACACAAGATAGTGACATTGACATATTTAACTCTCAACTCGAACAAGAGAGACTACAACCACAATACTTTAGTTGAAGCTAAAGCCAACTGCTTATATTCGCTTCAATGGATGATCATGTCATTGTACTTTGCTTTCCAGCATGCTAAGAGACTAAATTATCTTTAAAATAGAAACAATAGTCTCCATATATACTCCTTTTATCGTCGAGGCAACAAGCCCAATCAAAGTTAGAAAATCTCACAATGCCAAGCACCTCTAACTTAGACAAGAATACACCATGAATGGCAGTACCCTTGAGTTATCTGATAACTATCTTCACAGTTTTCATGTATTCCTCTATTCGAGACTATAAGAATAAACATAACTAATTTACTGAGTATTATATCCCAGGCTTAGTCATCGTGAAATATTTCAATGCACTAGTTAAATTTTTGTAGAGTATAGAATCAATGATAAGAATGTAATCACGCTTAGACAACACTTTGTCTGACACCATAGATGTGTTGAGGGGCTTGGAAGAGAGGATGCTAGACTTGTCAAGAAGGTCCTGAATATATTTTTTAAAAAATAAATGCAACTCTGTTTGTTCTTTTCACTTCAAGCTCTATAAAGAAATGAAGATATCCAAGATCTATCAAAGAAAACGGTTAGAAAATATGAAATTTATAAAAAAATTGATTGTTGGAAAATGTGAAGGTAATAAAAAATTGTAAAGCTTTGTCCCACATTTCTTTTTTACATTATTTTAAAGAGATATAAATAGTGAGGAGTTGGTTATTGGGATTGGGCCCCAAGGGGCACGTGCATGCGGGCCCCCGTCGTCGTCCGACCGGCCGGCCGGGTCGTGCCGTGCCGAGCCGGTCCGAGTGCGTGAGGTGATGTGGTATTTTATTTTTTGGAAAAATATTCTTTTTAAGGAAAACTTTTCCACTTACAAAAATGGTTGTTATATATATATATATATATTCAGAAAAATGACTGTTATTTTCTTTTATTAAGAATATGGCCCTTAAATAACCGTTTGTCTTCTTTATTCAAAAAAAGAGTCGTTGCTCGTATTTACTCACAAAAATGTCTGTTACTCGTCTTTAATCTGAAAATGGTCGTTACTCTTCATTACTCAGAATGGTCGTTACGCTCTTAATTCCCGAATATTACCGTTTTTACCATAATTGCCACACAGTTTCTAAAACCTATAAAAAAGGTCTTCAGTTCTCATTTTTTACACAACAATCTACAATCTCATCTCCCTACGAAAAACAATTCTCTCTACAATTTCTAAGTTTTCATTTTAGTTTTCCGAGTAACAAATTTTCAGGTGTAGCATTCCAGTCTTCATCAGTGTAGTGAAGTTCTGAGACAGAGATTAAGATTTTGGGCTATTTTATCCTGGGGACGACGAGGTTGTGTTTGCTTGCACAAATTGGGCAGAGTCGCGAAATGTCTTAAAGAGAGCGAACTAGTCCGCGACTCAACCCAAGAAGTTACTTTCAAGTTATCGGTAATATTGTTCCTACACTGTTATTATAAACTTGCATTAATAAAAACTTATTTAAGATACCAATTAGCTTCTTAATGTATTGAGATTCATTTCTAGTAACTACTATATCATCTACATAGACAAGTATTATAGTAGTTTTAATATGTGTGAATGAAACAAACATAAAGGAATAAACCTTGCTACTTAAGAAACCCAAATCCATTAATGTTGAGGAAAGCTTATGAAATCAAGCTATAGGAGCTTGTTTGAAACCATATAGGGCCTTATGCAATTTACACACCAAATTTGATTGAAAGGTGTCAACAAAACCTAAAGGCTAATCCATGTAAATTGCCTCCTTGAGATTCCTAGTAAGAAAGTCAGTTTTGACATCTATTTGTTTGATATCCCAATCACATGAAATAGCAATGGTGAGAACTACTCATATAGTATGTGGTTTCACAACACAAGAAAAAGTTTCAACATAGTCTATCCTATGTGTTTAATTGTAACCCTTAGCTACTAACCTGGACTTGTACTTGTCCAATGAATGATCTTTGGAATAAGCTTTATCTTATACACTCACTTAGAGCCAATAGTTTTCCTTCTTAGTGGTAAGGAAGCAAGTGTCTAGGTATGATTCTTTAACAAAGCATCATACTACATTCGCATTACAGCCTCCCACTCTGGGATGCCTTTGGCTTCATTGTAACAAGAAGGTTTAAGTAGGATGCTGCTAAAGTGAAAACAACAGTAAAAAGCTTAGGATAAGGCTTATGAACACTTACTTTAGCTTGTGTAATCATATGATGTTGATTAGAAAAATAAGAAAATAAGATAGAAGCTTTATTAGAAGCACTAGTAAGAGATATAGATAACCTAGGTGCTAGTGGTACAAAAGGTATAAAGGAAATAGGAAATGATGACAACATAGGTGACAAGTCAGGACTAGACTAAGAAGAAGCAGATGTGCCTGGAATTGAGATAGGTGATGATGACAATTCAAGTGTTACATTTGGAATCGTAATAGAAGGGCATGTGTTATAGGACAAGGAATAGGAAAAGATGGAATAGAGACAAAGTTATTATCAACATGCAAATAATTAAAAGTGGTAGAAAAGATGACATATAAGAGGAAGAAAAAAAGTGTTTTTAAGTATGCATGCTAGAAAATAGTTTTTAGGTATGAGGGTCATAACACAAGTATCCCTTCTGATTAGATGCATATTTTAAGAATATGCAAATTTTGGATTGAATGAGCAATTTATGTTTATTAGTAGACCTAACATAAGGAAAACACTCACAATTAAAACACCTTAGAAATGAATAATCAAGAGATTTAGAGTAGAAACACTCGAAAGGACTTTTGAACTTAAGAACTTATGTAGGCAATCTATTCATAGCATAAACAAAAGCCCTAAACGCATGCACCCATAAAGTATTTGATAAATGTGCCTAAAGTAATAGTGTTAAGCCTTTTATTTTGGTAAATAAACCCTACCTGATGAAGAAGAGAACCCAATAGCATGAATTCTCCACCTCTATCAAATTTGTATGAATTTCAATTTTATAGAAATGTTTATTTTAATCACGTTCATAAAGGAAACAAACAAGTAATGAACCTGATCTCTAGGATGTAAAAGATATATCACACAATCCGAGTATAATCATTTCCAATTAAGAGGAAATATTTTGTACCAATTATAACTATGATTGGTGAACTCCATATATCCATATACAACAAATTAAAGGGTTTATGTCCCTTTGCATAAGAAAATTTTGAAAAAATGACTTATTTTTAGTAGAAATTGAAGGAAGAAAAGAACTTTAAAACAATACATCTAACACTTTTTCAAATGGATGAGCGAATTTAACATGCCAAACATAAGAGGAAATGATGCAATAATAAGTTTAAGGAGAAGAAGATGAAACACTTGAGCCTTATAGTGAGTACAAGCCATCAGTTACATCTCCTCGAGCCAAAATCTTTTGCATGTGTACCTTTTTTAATAGCAAACAAATTACCATAAAATTCTACACTAAAATTATTATTGGTGCAAAATTGACGAACATAAAGTAAATTAGAGGACACTGTAAGTGTGTGTAAGACTTTAGACAAGTCGAAAACATGATTATTGAGATGCATTGAATTAGATCTTACGTGATGAATTGGAAGAGTGTTGTCATTACCTATAATAACAATCTCAGAACTAATGTAAGGAATATATGAGTGTACATTTTAGGAATCATTAATTAGATGGTGAGTAGTACTAGAATCTAGCAACCAGTGATGAGCATCAGAGTTAACAATAAAAGAGGCAGGTGCCTTAATGTCAGCTACAAATATCATAGATGATTGCGATCATGTTTTACCAAGAAGTAAATCCTTGAGTTGAAAACACTTCTGAGCCTCATGACCATTCTGACCTTTGAAATTGACCAAGGAAAACTGAACTTTTACCTACATTAGCATATGCATAAGCAAGATATGCTTAGTGGAGAGAAGTTACTTCAAGATTTGTAGCTTGATGATTAAGCATATGTTCATGTCTAAGCAAACAATTGTGAAACTCATCAAAGGACAAAGATCCTTCATGAAATGACAGAGAATAGATGAAAGAATTATATTTCGAATCAAGACCAACTCGATCCAACAATAACCCATCATGTACCAACCGAGCTAATAGCCCGATAATCCAACTTTAATTTTTTTACCCACAGATTCACCAATGATAGCTAGATGATCAGACATTTCTTTAACACACAAAATATATTCATCTATTGTATAATTATCTTTTTGAATCGACTGAAGTTAAAGCTTCAGATCCATTATCTATGCATATGAAGAACCTAAAAATTTCTTCTAGTGCATGCCATATTTGTGCTACATTTCCAGTTCGATGAAGGTGAGCCAAGACACTTGTTCCAACAAAGCCATAGATCCAAGACTTAATTGTACCATTAATATGTGTCCACACTTTAAATTATAGATTAAGAAGTCCATAATCAACAAGAATAGATAAAGCACATATGATTGAAATAAGGTTTTCTCACCATATTAAGAAGTTATTTCGATCAAGTTTGATTGCAAAAGTGAGTCTTACAAAAGGATAGACAACTAAGGAATTCTTGCTTGATGAAGAAGAAGAATAACTTTGATCAATTGTATCCATAAGTGCAAATAAAGACGCAAGCCAAAGAAAAATCAAGATTGCTAAGGAAACCTTTGTTCTGATACCATGAAAGGAAGTGATAGATGAAATTGAATTCTTGATATATTATTGAACATTAAGCTCTAATATAAGTAACCAACACGCATGCCATGCTAATAAATTTTACAATTGTTAGTTAAAGTTTATAATCATCTGTAATGCCCACTAGAATATATTATAATACATCCTAATAAAAAAGTTTGGAACAAAATCGTAACCTATAAATTTGTGTACTTTTTTAGATTAAATTTTGAAAAAAGTATACTAATCACAAGTTTATAATAAATTACAAGTAATGTAGTACAATATTATTGATAAATACATTCGAATACACATAATTATATCCAATAAAAATTTGTCACGTTATTTGTGATTGTGATATATAAAAGTGTTCTTAATTTTAAGATAAATATCTCAAAAATCACTTGTTTATGTTAACAAAACGATTTAATCATATTGTTTTAAAAAGAAATACATAAGTCACTCACTTATTAAAAATGAGACAGTTTAGTCATTATTTAAACAATAACATAATATTTTGTTATTAAATTGGGGCAAAATAATCAAAATCAATTTTTTCTTTTGTTATCATTTGTTTCTATGAAATTATATCTATGTGTTATTTATTTTTTCATTTTCTAGTTAAAATTAAATATACAAGTTATTAGGAATATATACCCTAAAGAAAATGATAAATTTAGAGTAAATAAGTAACATGTTCGAAGATGATATATATATTTTTTCCCTTAAGAAATAGAAATAACAAGTAAGTTTTTCAAGCAACAAAAAGAAAAAGAAATAACAAATGTATATAATTATCTAGTATTTCTTAAAAATTGTGTATGTTGATAGAATAATGGATTTGTCAATCCATTGTAGTAGTTTAGGAAACATCTAAAGTGTAAGGAAAAAATTAAAAGAAATTTCCCTTATTTTTGGATAATGAAAAAGTAAAATTGCAAGAGAGAATGTGGTCAAATAATAATAATAGAATCATTAAAAAAACAATAATAAATAATCATCCCCTAATGTTGTCAATGTTTTCCATAGGGATGGGAAGATACGAATAAAATAAGATTTTTTTCACTAATGGAAAAAACCTGATGAAGAATATATCTTTATGAGGTGAGTCAGGGGATCACATTTTCTATCCCATTAATTTCTCGAACCCAACTTTTTTAACATTTTATATATTTATTTAATAAAATAAAACATTATAATTAAAAATGTATTTTTTTTTAATTTTTAACAAACATCAAAATAAACAATATAATTAATATCAATAATTTATACATTACATTTAATATTTATTAAGCATAATTCTAAAATTATTTTATTTTTTAACATAAATTTTGTTAATTTATAATATTAAATATATACATAAACATACATTATTAATTATTTGAGGAATATCCGATCCTCACATATTTTTCAAAACTTTCATGAAGAATATCCATCCCTGCAAACAATTAACGTGGCATGAGTATGTCAAACTTGATCCCATCCGATACTATTGACATCACTAATAATCCTATATTTTTGAACAATGAAAAAGATAAAGTTGTTAATTGAAGGTAATAAAAAGTAGAAAATAAAATATAATCAAATAATAATAATAGAAATATCTAATAACACAATGATAAAGCATAATTTCATACTCTTAGTCTTAGATAATAAAAAAGTTAAATTAGTTAATTTGAAAGTAAAAAAAATAAAGAGAAAAGATAATAAGTTTAAATAATAGTAATAGAATTATTTAAACAAAATTGATAAAAGATGAAATTATGAAAGAGTAGGTAATAATAGAGAAAAAAAATTGATATTGATAAATTTTTTTTCTTAATTTTAAATAAATGGATAATTTATGTCAGAATCATTGTATCAATTAGGTGATAATTTAATTTCTTACACGATTCTTTTATATGCTAATATCTTAATGTTTGAGATTTGTTAGTGAAAATTATCACATGTATAAATATATGTTATTTTTAATTCAATTACATTAATTAAATATGTATGTAATTAATTGTTTATACGTTTAACATAAATAATTTCAAATTATATTATAAAATAATTATAATCTCAAATCATATATTAATTTTAGTAAAATAAAATATAACATTAGTAAATGATTCAAATATTAATATTTTAATATTTTACAATGTACAACTTTTTTTCACTTTCAAAAATTTTGTTTTTTTTTTTTCAATCAAATTATTCCTACTTTAACCTAAGGGAAAGGAAATTTGCAAAGAATCGCTATTAATGACACAAATTACAAAAATTACTTCACATGAATCTATAACCCACAACTTTAAAATTACAAGGCACCACCATAATTCAAAAACTTAATCTATAAATTTGATTTTACTACATTATGTAATGAAAAATATAAAAAAAAATCCTAACTTGTGATTTTCCTGCATATAATTCTTTGTTGTTCTTAAAATCTTACTACTATGAGTAGAAAAAGTTTTTATGAATCTAATTTTTACTCCTAAAATTTAAAATACATTTAATTTAAATAATTACATATTTATATTCATCTTTAAATATAATAAGATTTATTTATTATACTTTTAAATTACATATTCAAATCACATTAAATATTATTTAATAAAAAAACTAAACCTCACTTTAATTGATCACACAAAACACATGTTAAACAATAAGAAGAAGATAATATAATTATAAATATTATATATTTATTTTAAAAATAACATTTACGTTATTATGATTAAAATAAAATTAAAAAAATTACATTTATTTATGTACAATTACTTTCTCATAACAATAAAATTTAATTATTACAAAAAATAAATATAAAATTTAAGTTTTATTTTTTAAATAAGTAAAAAAATTTAGTGATATTTTTCTCATTTTATTTAGTGATATTTTTCTCATTTTAAATTGTTAACAAATCCCAATATATGTAAAAACGAAATTGCTAGATTTTGTGATATCGATCAAAATATCTAACATTACTTAACAAGTCCTAAAGTGGTACTTTCATATTTTACATTTAAATATTTTAAAATTTGAATTTTTATTTTAGATCGACGATGTAAAAAATCGCCTACTGTATAAAAATAATCTACAAACTTTATCATCGAAAATTTTAAAAATACAAAAAAATACAAAAAAAAAAAAGGTTTTCATATTAAATAGTTAATATTATATTTAAAATAATGCATATGTGATTTGAAATTATATAATTCATAGTGAACATTGCCTATAAACATTCCGTCAACTCTGCTCTCGATTATATATATATCCCATGAAAATTACGATCAATAAAAATCAAGAAATTACCTGTTCTTCTTGGATGGAAAGTATCGACCCTAATTTTTAAGAATCGATGTTGAAATAAATGTTCGATTAATCCTGGAAAAGAAAAATCTTTATCACGACACAAACGTTAATCCAATCGGAAAATTATGAAAAAGATACAAGAAAAAAATTACAGGCGAGCTAGCCAAGTAGATGGCTCAAGTGTTATGAAACGGCTTTCGTTCCAGTTTATTTATATATATATATAAAAAAAAGTAGAAGAAGAAGAAAGAAGGGTAAAACTGACAAAGTTGTGGTGTCAAAAGCATGTAAGACACTGGGCAATATCCAAACTGCCTGAAATTTTGTCTTTAATTCTAAGTGTCACTGTTGTTTAAAAGGACTTGAAAATATTGAGAATGGTTCTTAATGCCCTCTCTCATTTCCTTTAATAAGAGTAAAATAGGTCAATAAGATTTCTTTATGGGATTCTCACACATATATTATATTTTTAATTGATATAGTAATTTTTTGTTTAATATAATTTTATTTATTAATAATATTATAACACCTTAATAAAATATATAATTCACATTTTTATGCATTTTTTTTCTTTCTAACGGATTACATAAATAGTCACTGTTTGAAGTATAGTAAGAATTTTTTAAATGCAAAGTTATCTCTTGTATTTTTTTAACATAGTAAATATTAAATATAAAATTCATAAAATAAAGATAATGAGTTTAACTTAACAAAACAAAATTTATTTAAATATATTAAAGTTTTAAAATTCGAGTCTTATTATCCGTGTATAATTTTTTTTTATTTAAAAAAAGTTTATATTTTGTTATTAGAAAGGAAGAAATAGAAGAATAATTAAATCAATAAAATAAAATTAATTCAAACCATTTTATATTAAAAAATCAATTTTGTTGTAAAAAAAGAGTGTTTTCTAATCTTTAAATATTACAAAAAATAAGTTATGTTTATTTTTTTACATAAATAGATGATACGACACTTTGTTGATTTTACTTTCAAAAATTAAATACATTAGTCGTATTTTTTAAAATTAATATATTTTGTTAGATTACTATTTTATTTTGAACACTTTAATTATTTTTGTCAAATTTACTTTTTAAAGATATTTGTTTAAAAAACGTAAGTTGAATTGAAACGAATCTTACTAGCAAAATAGATATTTTAAAAGAAAAAATGTTTTAATTTTTTTTAAAGTGAAAAATAAATTAAAATCACTAAATTTTGCCTAAAATAACAAAAATATCAACAAATGTAAAAGTAAGGTCACTGAATTGTATCAATTTAAAGTAAAGTTATAAATGTATTCAATTTGTAAAACTATAGTACTCTTAAAGTATAATTTTTTTAACGAATCATCTTTAAATTTTATTAAAAATAATATAAATTATAATCTAACAAACTATTTTGGATAAAATATGTTAATGATTGAATATATAGCGTGACTTTGTCGATATTTACTACGTTTCAATAATTATGGTATCGAATTTAATTGTTTCGTTAATAATTAATTATCCAATAAATTGTTATCTAAAGACATAAATTTCATTTCAATACGTTAAATTTTTGGAATTTAAATCTTAATTAAGAATGTGTGAGTGGTAAGGTTTATAAAAAATGAAAAAAAATACAATAAAAATATCAAACCTTCAAACTTGTAGTAACAAAATAACATCATTATTTATATTTAATATGTACATTTTTATTATTAAAAAAATTTATCACATAATTTTAGTATACTAAATGTTATCCAAATATATGTTATTTAAATTAAAATTAAAAAAAAGTTGTATACAAGTTAAAAATAAAAGAACCAATGTATAACTTTACCAAAACATTTAAATGATAATTGAGGTATTTACCACAAAATCTTTAAAATGGTGAAAATATAAACTAAATCTATCTACGTGTTTATATTAGTGCTCAAAGTATTATAGAAAAAGAATTATTTAAATTGTGTACATATGTAACTCTTTATTAAAAATATATATATATTTTTTAAGTTTTTATTAAGTCAAAAGAAAATACTATAATAGTCCAGTAAGGTAAGTAAGAAATTTAAATTTATTAGTTTTGCTATAAGTTTGTAATATTTTTCACCAAAATTTTGATATATCACATATATTATAAATTCGTTATGTTTAAAAAATTAAATAGCAAATCAAAATTTATTAGTTAAGTTTGGTTGATTTTATCGAGTTATATAAAAAATTGTATATATTAATTAAGCAGATGTTTTGAAAAATGCAGTATTTTTACAATTTATTTAAAGGACACTATTTAGTTTTAAATAAATATTTTGCGATAAAATAATAAAAATGATAAGAGTATTAAAAAACATCAAATAAATTATCAAAATAATTACACTTTATTATATAAAACATGATTTTCAATATTATTTTTTAATTATGTAGCACGTACGGTCAAATTAAGTTAAAAAATTACAAGCCTCATCGTCTAAAATCAACCAACTGAATTATTAGTAAAAATAAACTATAAAGTATATTCTTATAAACATCCAACCCAACCTGAGTTAACCAAACTTACTTTACAGTTTAGTAAAATTTATAAAACTATTCAAAGAGTTCATAGAATAAAATATATAGTGCGATAACTCACGTTAAAAAATAATATTATTTTGTGAACATTAAAAATCTATTTATTATAAATTATTATGATATTATAGTATTTATTTATATATTAAAAAATAAATATTATTATTTTAATTAATAATTATATATTATATGAATTATAAATTGTGATGTATTTTAAGTGTAGTTTTATAAGTAATTTGTCTTATTAAAGAAACAGTTGGGAACAAACACATTTTACATTTCATACGGCATGGAATTGACTCGAACTTGCCAGAAAAGATCACTCTGGGTGGTTTTGTTTAAATCCACGTTTTTCTTTTATGGTAATTTGTTGGAAAATATTGACGTAATTCCCAAATAGAGAACTCTGCCAGTAAATATTTATTTTCTTTGACCGCTTCTTACCTTGAGAAAACAAAAGGTAACTGGTAAATGAAATAATTATTTTAAAGAAAAATTTAGTTTTTTTATATTTTTTTCTTAAAAAAATATCAAATATAATACTTTTAAAATTTATGATCATAAAAATAATATATTTTTATTATTTTAAAAAATTTTAACGCATTATTTTATTTTAAATAAACGTTTAATTGAACTACGTTTAAATTAAATTATTATCATTTGAATTTTAAACGTAATTTAATTGAATCTCGTTAAATATTATTGAACGTATTATTTTTATTATTATAAATTTTAAAAGTATTATTTTTTTATAATTTTATATATATTTTTAAAAAATATTATGATGTTTTGAGATAAAAAAATTTTTTGTTACAATAATCATTTCCCATAAATTACATTTATTGCTATTGACAATTTACTTCTTTTCTTTACCTACATATTCTTATACAAAAAGTACAATTTCGAATTTTCATTTTTTTCTTCGTCATTTTTCAAGTTAGTTGTACATTTATTAATTATCTTGTTTGTTATGATCAGGAGTGATTTGAAGATAAAATTTATCATTTTTATATTTTAAATTATATATTTGAATTATACATTTCAATCTATCAAATTTTATTCGTGATAATAATATAATTTTAAATCAACTTAATTTAAATGTAAAGATAATTAACTAATTGCGTTAAAACTTAAAAGAAAATAAATAATGAAAAAAATTTAACATGCTAATTCGACTACAATTATTACTATATGATATATTTATTACGTGATTATTTTAATATTTGTTAGTATAAAAAAAGCAACAAAAACGTTTTTTTAAAAAAGGAAAGTTTAAAATTAAAAAAATAAACAAATAAATAACATGTTTATAAATGATTTTTAATTTATATTATATCATTATAAGTTTATAAATTAAATTAATTACTCAATATAATAATATAATATATAATGAAACTTTGAAATATGAAAATTCATAAAAGAATTATATATTTATTAACGTGTGGTATCATAAAAAAATTTATATTCAAAAATTTAAGTGATTTATTAGAGAACATTTTCTTCTAAGTTTCTTATATAATGTATATATATAACATATGTTACCGATTTTTATATTTGTTAAATATTATTTGATTTTTTTAATTTTATTTTTGCCGAATACATTGATGTGTCTTCTTTTATTTTCTTCCAAAAACTATTTATGTATTTCATTTACTACGGTTTTAAATATTTTATACCCGTGAAAGAGTTCTCTTGAATTAATAGATATTGTTTTGTTAAATTTGTAAATCAAACTAAAATATTCTCTATCATTTTGTGAGCTATTAAGACTCTACAAATTTAAAGATTTGATTACGTAGTTGTAAATGTTTGTATGAATATACTCGTACCAACAACTAATTCTTCTAAAGTTTTTTCAAATATCTTATAGAGTCTAAATCTAAAAGATCTAACTTATAATTGTAAAAGAGTTTGAATTTTGGCTGGATATTATTTCTAGTTTCATAATGAAACCCTTATTCTATTTTGAGTTGTTGTTTCTTTCTATAATGAATATGAGGCTCCTCTAATATTTGTCTACTTTTTTTGTCATATGCTAATCAAATATTTATTCTTAGTAAAGAATTAGTAATAAAATTGATTTTACATAACATTTTAAGTTCACGATTTATAGTTTAGAATTAGTTTTATTGATTACTATAATATTATATTTATTTCTATTTGTATAAATCTTTTAATCATCATGTTTTCTTAGTTCTTCAATAATTAATATTAATTAATTAATTAATTTTTCTACATTCCTATTTCCAGGATCCATAATTTGTTATTTTTAATTCTTTTTTGTATTCCATTAAACTGTGATTATAGTTTTTTTTCTTTAAATTTTTCTTCATTTTTTATTTTATAGGTATCAATGCATTTGATACTCTAAGTAGTTTTTCTTATAATCTTACAAATGGGTCATAATTATAACTTATGATTTCTTTTTTTTATATGTATGTTATATATATATATATTCTTAATCGTATAAATTTTTCGTATATATCTTGTTGTAAATTTTTATTCAATTATTTTATTTCATTTTTGAATTCTTGTTGTGTTTTTTCATGTCTTGTAAGGATCGATGTTTGATTTCTATACTATATATATTTCTTCTACTAAAAGGATCATTTATTATTTTTATTTGGTTTTTTGATACACCTGTTAGGTTTTTATTAAATTCTAGTTCTATATCTTATAATTTGTCTTCAAACATCTTGCTATTATTTTCTTCTTCGTATTACATTATGTACTAATACTTTCATTACTTCTTCTTTTTCTATAACTTCTTTTATTTGTTTGTTATAAGTTTATCTTTCATGATCTATAATAGTAAATATTGATACATTATTATTTTTCATAGTATCAAAGGTTTTTCTTAATATTTAAGTGTCATTTCTCTAGTACTTTAAAAACTTTTAGTATTTATGGTTTTATTATTCAAAGCTCCTAAAAGGTTTTACCTATTTCTATAAATTCATTTTATCTATATATCGTATTGTTATGGCTATTTGTTAATGAATATCATATTATATAGTATATTAAAAATGTATGATTTCCTTCTTTTAGTTCTATAACTTCTTTTATTTGTTTGTTATAAGTTTATCTTTCATGATCTATAATAGTAAATATTGATACATTATTATTTTTTACTACACTTTTTTTTATAGTATCAAAGGTTTTTCTTAATATTTAAGTGTCATTTCTCTAGTATTTTAAAATATGTTAGTATTTATGATTTTATTATTCCAAGTTCCTAAAAGGTTTTATCTATTTCTATAAATTCATTTTATCCATATATCATATTGTTATGACTGTTTGTTAATGAATATCATATTATATAATATATTGAAAATGTATGATTTTCTTCTTTCATTAAATCTTGTATTTCAAATTAATAAACTAAGCTTAATACCTGTTTTAAATTGTTATCATGAATATTAATAGCAAACCTAGAGTATCATGTGAATTTTAACTTCTAGTATCTTAAATTACCATAAATCATTCACAGTAAAACATTTTTCTTATTTATTATTATATTATCTACCAATTTTAGTTTTATTGATGTATCAATTATTCCATAAAATAAACTTTTATTAATATTTGGATTTTTCCTAAATAAATGTATCTAATTTTTTATTTATTATTTTGAGAAGTTTTTGATTATTTATTCATGATGATTTATTTATCAATTAATAATATATTATATATTCACTTTGTATTGTGATATTAATACTCATTTTTATTGTTTATTGCATAATAATTCTTTAGTTTTAAAAATGATGAATCTTTAAATATACTTTATTCTTTAAGATTTAACCTTGTATTTTAAAAATTTTAAAATTTCTTTTAGCAATTACCATTTTTTATAAAAACAACTTCACGAAATATCTTATGTTTCTATTTTTAATATTCATTGATTTTATATTATTTTTGTCATTTTTATGTTTAAAATTATTATTTATTTTTATTAATTTTAAATAATATGTATGATATTATTAAAATTTTAAAATTACTTTTTGATATAAATTCAAAATTTAAGAGTAATCGGGCCGAACTTCTAACTAACAGTCCGCCCGCTTCCATAGGACAATTGCAACGTAAACCTAAGTAGTCATATTGGATCCTTAGGAACCATCACAAGTAAAATCAACCTATATTTAAACGAGAATATCTTCTCATCTAACGGAGCCTAGAAGAAGGTGACTTTCACAACAAATGACTCATTTTCAATAGAAAAGAATAGCCAAACCAACTGAGTTGGCTGGTCAATCTCATAAATCTTATCAACCGACAAACTGAAGACAGACTATCACAATCCTGACCTTACCAGCACCGAAAGTGTACTAATCAATGAACTCCCAAAACTTACTCTCTTTTCTGACAAAATAAACCAAGCTTAATATTGATGGAGTTTGAGGAACTTTTGTTGACTAAATTCATCCATAAATCTAGACCCTGTTTCGTAACCAAAGCATCCCGACAACGTTTTTGGATAAATATTTATTATTATATATTTATTAAATTAAAATTATGAATTCGTGGTTCTAAAAACTAGTTATCATAAAAAACGAGAAAAAAAATAGCAACTACACCATTCCAGTTGCTGACTGAAAAATGTGTGCCTCGAAGATATCGAGCAGGTCGCTGAGACATTATCGTCTAAGAAAATCGAAATCATTTAATCAATCCCTTAACCAATGAATGGTTTCAACAAATTCGAAAAACTCTCGTCTTGGAGCCTGCAATCTCTCAATCCGTCAAGCTTCGCAAGCTCTCCGACTCTGATTCCGGTATCGTTATTTTCACAACTTCTACATTCCTTATACTAATTTTTCAATCTTTAAATGGTAACAGAAACATTGATTTTATCCGTTAATGATTTCCCGTTTTGATGGATATAGATGTTAGGTTGAATTTCTGAAGCCTATGCACTGAATTCCCAATTGGGTTTTCCATTACAGGAATTTTGGAGGTTAGTTTGGATAGGCCTGAGGCGAAAAATGCCAGTGGGAAAGAATTTTTGAGAGGAATGCAGAACACCCTTGAAACCATCAATAGGGATTCTTCTGCTAATGTTATGATGATCCGTGGTTCAGTTCCCAAATTGTTTTGTGCAGGTGCTGATTTGAAGGTAATTTAAGGGACTTCAATTCTTGATGCAATTTCATGGTTGAATTTTACTTTATTTGTTTTGGGGTTAAAAATGCTTACCAGGATCAGCATCATGTATGCTATGCTAAATTTGTTTTATTTTGCCCAAATGAAGGGTGTTGAGTACATTTATTTAACATTTGTTTTGTAAAAAAATTCTGGAACATGCTTGTTCATCATGTTTACTGAACTGAGTTGTATATAAGATATGTGCATGGCTAAAGTACTTCATCGGTTCTAATTTTATTGGCAGGAACGAAAGACAATGACTCCATCCGAGGTTCACTCTTTTGTCAATTCATTACACTCCATGTTCTTATTTCTAGAGGTTAGTTACCAAATTTTTAATGTGGTTTTAGATAATCACTTTGCTGTTGATCCACCATTGTAAATAGAACATGAGCTTATGGCCAGACTTACTTCAAATCATCTTTTGTTGGATTTTGTGTAACTGAGATTAGTAATATGCTTGTTCTTGTCAAAAGGTGTTCCTCAGGTCATATGATTTGCATGATTGGTTTCTAAAGAGGAGAATAACATTGACATCTCCTTATATTTGTTTTCATGAATCTGTTCTAGCTCAAAAAAGAAAAAAAAAAGAGAAATATATATGTATGTGTGTGTGTATATATGTATATTTTTTGTTGGGGGGAATTTTTTTTCTTTTGTTAAGAGAATGAATTATTAATTACTTTCAAGTCCACACAACTACACACATATTTGAAAGATATGTATCCGGAATCTAAACACTTATGTATTTGTGTAACATGTAACAAGATTGAAGAACAAGATCAGAGAAAAGAAGAATGTCATGGAACGGTAGCACGAGAGCTTGAAGAAGATGAATATCTTTCTGATTTTCTTATTGATTGTATTATTTCATGTACATTGTATATGTATTTATAGTTTCTGAAATACCGTGTAATGTAAAATAAACCTTACAATAAGACGTACAACTGAATGTATGTTATAATTCCCTAATGATCTTGCCACACTTTAACCACTTAACAAATTAACAAATCTGTTACAAGCAATTGGAAAATATCTAGCAGTGTTCACACTTGCACATGCACTTGCCACTTTGGCACACATGGTACTTGTACACACTTGTAATTGTGCTGGCTTGGATGTTTAGCTAGGCTCACATTGTTAAGCGCAGATGGGTTTGCTCAGCTTAGATGCAGTTAGGTGCATTGCTGGTATTGTTGGTTGGATGATTACTTCTACTTCCATTAATATGTCTGTGTGAGTTTGTTTTTTATATTTTATAATAATACGCGTGTGAAGACAATAGCATCATGCAAAGTCTTCTTTAGTTCATATTTTGGTTACTAAAGTGCTCTTGTTTTATACTACAATCATTTAGCGGTCTTATTCTTTAAGAATTCCTCATTCGTTATCATTTTTGACACAAATTTCTCTTAGATCTTTCTTCCTTGGCGATTTACATAAACTGTGTGTGTTCATTTTTTTCAGACACTTCGTATTCCAACTATTGCAGTCATCGAGGTGGACTTGAAATGGCTGTCATGTGATCTTTGGATATGTGGTAGTTCAAATTTTAATTTTTTCATTATTTACCACGAAATATAGAAGGCTGCTTGAATGAGACATTATTATTAGCATCTGATAGTTACCTGCTTTACATGGCACAGGGGAAAATGCAGTATTGGGTTTGCCAGAAACAGGACTAGCAATAATTTCTGGGTATGCTCCAGCTCACGTTTTCTTACCTTTGCATTTTCATGAGTAGATTGCGGGTTCTTTTTTGTGTTGGATGCCAACATAACTTTGCATACCTAACGGAAAAAGTTTGTAATACTGTGTTAAAATTATTGGAATTGTATCACTATTAGGGAAACAGTCATTTCTGCATGATATTGGTTACCGTGTATTGATCGACTAACCTTCTCTTCACAGCGCAGGTGGAACTCAGAGACTTCCTAGATTGATTGGAAAAGCTAAAGCAAAAGAACTCATATTCAACGGAAGGAAGGAAGGTTGGCAGCGTAGAAGCTGTGTCTATAGGTGTGTCTAGTCAGAATAAAATAAATAAATAAATTTTAAAATTATGTTTCATTTTATTTCATTCATTAATGCAGGACTTGTATGTTTTGGTACAGGACTGGTAAACTATTGCGTTCCCGCTGGGGAAGCTGATAAAAAAGCTCTTGAATTCACAAGGGATATAAATGATAAGGTAATATCCTGGTTCTATCATTCTATGCACTAGAATAAGTTATAATATTGTATACCAATTAACCCAAAAATAATATACTTATTGAGTGTTGCACATCGAGGACCATCTATTTCTGGGTCAGATGAGTATTACTCGTGCTTAAAAACTCAATTGAGACATTATATCTTGGAGATCATGTATTGAAAAACGACAAATTTAAGAATGAATCTTTGCAGGGTCAGATAGCAACAAGGATGGTGAAGAAATCCATGAATGAGGGCTTGATGTAGATATGGCATCGACATTGACATTGGAAGAAGATTGTTATGAACAGACTCTTGAACACGAAAGATTGATTGGAAGGCCTTGCTGCGTTTGCTGAAAATTGTTGAAAAGCGAAAGCCAAAGTATACTGGTGAATAATGTTAGAATTTTTTTGATAAACCTATTATGGGATCAGTCATTACTTGATTGAAATTTGATAAATAATGTTGATCTCTAGGGTAGTAGAACTTAGAAGTCTACAAGTTTAACATCGTTTAATTAGTACACAATTGTGATGCGCGCTGTTTTGTGAATCAAATGAATTAGTTTTGTGATACTTGGAATGTTCAACATGTGAAAGTGATGTTGTCAATTGTAAGAGTGAAGAAATTTTCATTAAGAGGAGTAAAAAAGCCCATGTTATAGCATTCAAAGATTTATCCACATAGAAACGACGACAATTTGCCTTTTCTTACGTCACTAAAGATAGACTAAAAAACAAAAAATATCTAATAATAGCAGATAGACTACAAAACTAAAATCTGTAATAATGCGAAAGAATTGCGGTTAAATGACACGAAGGCTATGTAGGATGTATGAAATTTAAGTTGTACTTAGGTGTAATTAAGTGTAGAAGTGTATTATTTGATCATGTAAAGGATAATTTCATAAGTGCGAATCAAATATTGGTTGTATTAGATAATTATCTTTTAGTTATTTTGAAAGAATAAAGGTTGAATAACAAAGGATATATATTTATAGAAAATTGATCTTTAAAATCAATATCATAATATTATACCTATCATAATAAAAAATTACAACTAATCACTTTTTTTTACATATAATTATAAAAACGAGATTAAAATATTTTTTATTCTATTAATGAATTAAGGATAGTAGGATTTAAAATATCTCGTAAAATGTACCAAAGTCTTAATAATTTGTTCGTCTTGTATATTGTAAGAAGAACAATCTTATTTAGTGTTTACAAAAATCGGTATCAATGTATTATAAATGATATTATATAGTTATTTAGGTTTAGAAAAAATAGGAGACAAAATATATTATTTTAATAATTTTTTAATTAAGATATAATTTTTCAAAGTAATATTTTTATATAAAATATATTAAAATAATGTAATATGTTTTAAATTGATCTCTTACAAAATAATATTTTAATAAAAAATCATTAAAACAATATGTTTTGTTTTTAATTGGTTACTTATATAAAATTAAATGATTAAATAATGATATTTATATAATTTAAGGAACTAAATGATACAAATGACTTAATCTAAGAATATATTTTTCTCTTTAAAAAGAGAAACAATGATGAATTGGAGGAAATAAGATAATTTTTTCTTTAAAAAAGTAATAAGAATAACATTATTAAAATTTGTAACTATGAAAATAATATTCCTTAGTCCACGTTATACATTTTTATTGTTAAAAAAAATCTATCGTATTATTTTATTTTAAACATCATTCAATTGTATGTCGTTAAAATTAAACTAAAATGATTTATACCTTATTAACGTTAAAAATTGTTAAATATTATTATGATACTACATTATAAATTTAAAAAGTATAATTCTTTTATAATTTTTTTTTTCATTTCCTTTACCTTTCACTTTCCTTTTTCCTCCTCGCTTCTTAACGTAAGTGGGGGCTATATTGACTTACCACAATCAGTAGGATGTCCGTTGAATTCTTAAATGGCTTTGAAATTGGATTAAATTGAAATTTTTTTCAATTCCTTTTACTACAGATTAGATGGTCTACCATCTACTACTGCCGAAGCATATGTCTGAGGTGGGTGCAGTGCGGAGGATTTCAAAGCGAATTCCTCGTTCGTTAGATGAAAAAGATCACCAAGATTTACTGTAGCAACAATTGTAATTTTTTTATATATGTATAACTTTTTTCTATTATTTATTAATGTTAACTGATGTTTTCCTTTTATGTAGTTACTTGAAAAAAAAAAAAAAAGAACATATATATATATATATATACATACATAAATTTGCAGTTAAAAACCGCTACGCACCCTAATAAGCCCACATTCAACATGTAAATTACATTAGGTGGGCTAACTTGTAATAAATATGGGCCACGCAAAAAAACTAGCCCAATTATAGTATTATCCAAGGTCCAGTTTCCCATAAAGTATTTAGGCCCATCAGTGATCAGCCTTCAAGTTGTAGGGCAAAACCTATATATTTAGAGCGAGAAAGAAACGCATCATTTCGAAGCTTCCTGGCGAAATTTGATTGAAATCCACAACCCTACTTTCTCAGTTGCCACTTCCGTTAGAAAGAAATTTGAAGGAGAATAACGTCTCAACAAATGGCTACTTCAGATGTAAGGCCTTCTGCTAAGAGATGGCTTCCTCTTGAAGCTAACCCAGATGTGATGAACCAGGTAACTCACTTTCTTATAACTCAGATTCTTAATCTAATTGATATTATATTTCAGATTTTAGCTCTTTTGGGTTTCTCATTATACTTTATCTATAAAAGCTATTCGAAAATAAAAATAAAAAAGAGGCGTGTTCTTGTAGTTTAATTCGTTGCCTTTTCATTTATTCATTTTGTTTTCTTTGGAACTGTGATAAAGTTGTCAAAACACGTTGGGTTTAAAAATAATTCTGCTGGAAGAGGTCATTTAAATTAGTTGAAGCTTCTGATTGATATCTGGATCTTAAGAAATTTTCCCATCTTTTGGGTTTTCAACAAGCATGTCATAGCTTAGTTTATTTGAGTTTTTTTAAACAATAAATTTCCTTCCTGAAGAATTTTGTTACTATCAAAATCTTAGAGATTTGGGTTTTTGATATGCAGTTTCTGTGGGGCCTTGGCCTTCCGGTGGAAGAGGCAGAGTGCTGTGATGTTTATGGCTTGGATGAAGAACTTCTAGAAATGGTTCCGAAGCCTGTTCTTGCTGTGCTTTTTCTTTACCCGATAACTGCTCAGGTTTTTGTTCTACATTAATTTAATTGTCAAAAATGTTTTTATCATTCTCAGTCATATAGTTTATGCCCTTCGTATTTCATTGCTTATCCGTTATCACGATGAAAATGTTTTCAGTGATGATTTGATGTATGCTTCAATTTTTTCTCAGAGTGAAGAAGAGAGAATGCTGCAGGCAAATGAAAACAAAGTGAGTGCAATGATATTTGATCTTTTGATTTAAGAAAAATTATGGGGCAAATGCCAGTGGCTTCTTTAGTACATATGCATTTTTTACAATTTTGGTTATAATTAATTGACGACATCATATTTGTTCTTGCATTTCCAGCTTCTTATCTCGTAGTTTGCTTTTGTGCAATTCAGATGTTTTTATTTTTGTTTAGCATTAAAAGGCAGAATTTTTTATTGTAACTGTTGCTGTAGGAATCAAATGGTAAAGTTTATTTTATGAAACAAACCGTCGGGAATGCTTGTGGAACAATTGGACTTCTTCATGCAGTTGGAAATATCACTTCAGAGATCAAGCTTAGTAAGTGTTTTAAAGCTGCAGACTATTTAATTATCCAATAATGTAAAGAAGCTAAATGACAAAAATAATGGTATTGAAAAAATATAATCATCATAAATATTGAAAAAATATAAAACATTGTGAAAATCAAACAAATTTTATGAAGTTGGGTGAATAGAAATTGTTTCTACATGCACAGTACACTGATGGGTGTGGAAAGCTTAAAACATCTAGTCCTCAGTCTTCATTGCTTTGGTTTTCATTGTCTAGAATGCAGCCTTTTCCATTTCTACTTGAAGTAGTCCTCTTTCTACCTGCAAATGGCAATGCATATAGTTTCTTAAAAGTAGCATTAATCATGTTAACTATCATTGTTCTGTTCTTTTTTTCAGAAGAGGGATCGTTCTTGGATAAATTTTACAAATCTACTGCAAGCATGGGTCCAATGGAGGTTGTAATTTTATTTTTCTTATTCCGGTTGTTTTGTCAGTTTCATAAATTGATTTTTGGTCCTGTGATTATGCAGCGTGCAACATTTCTTGAGAATGACAGGGAAATGGAAGTTGCTCATACATTAGCTGCTACTGCTGGTGAAACAGAGGTAGGCATTTGCTGATTTTTGCTGGAAGCTATTGTTTCTAAAGTGACGAGGATAGGGCTTATCAATTTTAATGAAGTTGATCTATAGATTCCAGACCAATAATTCTTCATGTTTTGTCAACTGGATCTTAAAACACACCATGATAGAAGCTTTTGATCTCTACATCACAAAATCCTTCGTTTATTTTCATTTTGTTTAATCAGTGTGTTAATTTTTTTTTCCAGGCTTCTGACGATGTGAACACGCACTTTATCTGCTTTGCATGTGTTGATGGTAAATACTATATAGTTTCTTGGATTATGATTGTCTTTCTAAATTTTGAATAAAGAACTATATGGTTCAATCCTTGAGAATGTGATGTTTATATGTTGAACTTTTTTCCTTTTTATATTATTATGAATTATTCTATATCAGGGGTGCTCTATGAGCTTGATGGAAGAAAGACTGGACCAATTTCTCATGGTGCATCATCACCAAGCACTTTATTACAGGTACATACTTGGCATTAACATTGATTTTAAATCTGTTCTTTAAAGCTTTAGTTTTAAAGTCTCATGTTGCCAACAAAATTTTCAAAAAGATATTACTACATTACTATTTTTAGGTTAAATAAAAATTATTCTTTGACGTATATAAATGTATTATGTATATTTTAAAAATACAAGCTTTTAGTGAAAGCTTTGAATCTTGTCGTCATTTGGAAAACAAAGTTGGTAACTTGACATAGAAATACCATGAACGTATGAACTTGACATGCTGGTGTCTTTGTCCGACATTTAGTCCATTACCTCAGTAGCTTCTCATTTTTGTGGTCTCTCTCTCTCTCTCTCTCATTTGATTGTTAACATTACAGGATGCAGCAAGAGTTGTACGCAGCATGATCCAGAAAAATCCGGACTCTCTCAACTTTAATGTCATTGCTGTTACCAAGAAAGCTGGGAATGGGTCTTAATGTTAGTGGCTAACTAAACAAAACCTTTGAATACAATTCAAGTCGTAGCTTTCACTGTATTGGTTAGTCATGTATCTTTACTCGATCTTTACTTATCGCAGTTTTTTGCGTTTCTTAGCACAAGTTGACGGATAGGATTCTGGGGTATTGCTTCAGGTCTTTTTGAGCTTAGTACCTTTACTGGTTGCTAATCATGGCTGCAGAGGATGTATGTAACCGTTTTGATGTAGAGCACATGGTGAAATGGGAGAGAGGTAGACCAAATGGAAGAAATAATAGACAATATAAGATTAAGAATTTAAAAGAACATAAAAAAAGGAGAAATAGATAGCTTGAGAGACTAATACTCAATTCATATCTATAATACTAAGTCTTATTTAGAGGATTGAAATAACAAATTACATAATCATAAAATAATTGATAATAATTAATTTTACATAATAATTTAAATAATTAAATGATAAATTTATAAATAAACAAATAATATCCTATTTACCATATAATAATTGTAATTTAGATAAATCTTAATTTAATTGATTAATATCTTTTTATAAAGTAATGAAAACTCTATTTTGACAAATTAAAATTATAGATCAATAATTTGAATTTAAAAAATAACAGTAGTCTTTTCTTTGAATTTTTGACGAATATATGCCCAATAATTAGGTAAAAATTTCCAATAATGGAATAATTGGACAAGAGTTAAGAAATATCGAGAATGGTTAGTAACGCGAGAAAAAATATCTTAAATTTGTGGCAATTTTATAATATTAGGATAATCATTGTAAGAAAAATGTGTCAAAGCAACATTTTTACATCTTTGAATTTTAACATGGGGTTTGTAACTTGAAAATGTGTCTACCAATAGATGATGTTGTTTTTTGTACGTTGGGACACAATTTATACCAGTCTTTGTTAAATATATGTTGCTTTTCGTATGACACATCGTATTCCTTTCTTTGCTTCATTTTAACTAGTATTTAATAAAAATTAATTAATTTCTACCTTATATTTTTAAAATTGTCTAGACTTTGATCCATAAGTTGTTTTGTTTTAGCTAAAACATCTACATCTCAATCATTGGTTGAAAATCTACCTATTATTTTTAAGTACTATAATATTGTTGATACTAATTTATATTATTATTTATATTTGATATTATTCAAGTAACACTAACGATTTACTGTAACTCATCTAATATATTTGGATGATTTAACTTTTGTATGATATGATATTTCATCGTAGACATAACTCTTATATAAATGACTTGATGGAAACTTAGTCCTTTAAAAGATAAGTTAGTAAAAGTGACCTCGTGGGTATGACTTGTTATTGTTACTTTGCTCCTATATTAAATGGAGTGGGAAAAATGACTTAAACATATAGATCTTATGATTATTTGTAGTTTTATCAATTAAGTTTTACTTTAACATATCTTAATCATGATGCCTTATATTATAATAGTGATATCTATATATATATATATATATCCCTCGTTATCAATTAAAAAAAAAATCTATGTTTATCTACTCTTTAATATCTTTATAAAAATCCCAACATACTAGCTATTCTCTCTTAACTCTTATGCTCTTAAATGCATTAATAAGAAACTATAGGTACGGAGTTAAAGAATTCAAATCAGATGTAAAGGGTAATAATGAAAGACTGCATATGATACATTGGATTGTCTTTTCCCTCTTTTGGTTGGAATATATTCTTGCCCATTAACTAAGTATCGTTTCATATAAATCGTTATTGATTTTATTTAATAGCTTAAGTTCTAAATTCCAAATATATTCCTGTTATATATATACTATTTAAGGTAATAGAAATGCTAAATATCATTTATTTTTTTACTAGTATTTTTTATTTCATGTCACGTGTATATTATTATAAAAATTATTTATTTATTTTAGATAATATTAACACGTGATATTATATAAATAATATAAATGTAAAATTAGTTACAAATGTTTCATTAGCATTCATATTTAAGTAAAAACAAATTTATTATGAACAAATGTGTATCATTCATGTATTGCTAAACTAAAATCACAGCTAGTTTTATGAATCTAATTGATATATTTTAAAAATTAATCATAATTTTTTAATTCACAAGTCAAAATTCAAACCTTCCCTGCAAAAAAATCGATTTTCAAAAAGAAAAAAATATTTGTATTTATTAAAAAGAATTGCAAGTATTACATGATATTTATCCAACGAATTGCAAGTATTATATGACATAGATACATAAATATACTCTTTTATCTTAAAGTCTTGGCACACTATTAAAATCAATTACGATCACGGTCTGATTTGTCTAATTTTAGGTAAAAAAAAATTAACCAGATCAAACCATTTAATTAATAAAAACATTGAACTAAAAAGTTTGATTATATTAATAATGAATAAATATGATTCACTTAATTATATATAATTGATTTAAATATGAAAAATTTAATCAAGAAAAATAATATGAAAATTTTAATATATTATTAATTCGATCGATTTAAAAATTAATATAACCGAATTTGATCGTTTAAAAAATAGTTTTAATTAATAAAAATCAGATTAAACCGTTTGATTTATAAAACTCTTAAGTTCTATTCGATTCGATTCGTTTTTTCAATTTTATCTAATTAAATCCAATTTTTGGACGGCCTTGATTAAAACAACCCCATTATTTAATATCCTACCTATCCCTTGAAACTCACGTATTCACCCTTTGAATATCTTCATTATACTTTGATATATAGTAATTATGAGATATTTTGTTCTATAACACCAAAACAATAACAACTTATATAATAATTATGAGATATTTTGGTCTATAACACCAAAACAATAACAACTTATATAATAATAATAACAATTTAAAAAAATATATTTATTTTAACTATTAAATAAACAGCATTATCAATTATTATTATACAACTTGAAGCCAGATAATTACAGTTTTCAAAGACACATTTCGCATTCTTCCGATCAAAAATAATAAAATCCATTTAATATCCAGCATTAGCTAACCAATAATGCTCTCCACGTGTAATCGACTCCACTTGTTGCTCAATAATCCCATTTACTGTAGCCATTCCGAACCCAGCTTTCGACACGGGTAAGCTGTCGATCACTTTCTTTCTTCTCTTGGGTGATCCATTCTCCTTCGAGGATGAAGAAGACGAATTTGGCTCCGTCGACGAACGTTTCGATGTCACTCTTGTCGGCTCAGGCTCACCCGAGTTTATTCGGAGAGGAAAATTAAGCAAAGCTCTCGAACCTCGCATCCTATAAGCGGCTCGGTCGTAAGCCAATGCGGCGTTCTCTGCTGTCTCGAATGTTCCAAGCCATACCCTTGCTCCTTTCTTCGCCGGGTCACGAATCTCCGCCGCGAATTTCCCCCACGGTCGCCGCCTTACTCCTCTGTAATGCTTCCCTTTCGTTGGAACCACCGATGGTGATGGCTCCTCAACAGGAACATCAAGCGGAATCGCTGCTGTGCTCTCGGTTGATATACTCAACTCCGGTGAGGTCACCGGCTCGGGTTTCACATTGTATCCAAATGAACAAGGTTCAGGAGAAACGGAATCAGGTGACGGAGCCCATCCGACACTGACGGTTTCATGAAGGACATTGTAGAGAAACGTGTCGCCAGAATCGTACTCTTTGAGAAGTAACTCTCCCCAATTATCAGTCAAACACGGGTACAAGTTACTGAAGCTGGAGCTCCGACTGAAAGTGAGAGTTGCAGAATCAGAATCGGAAATAGGAGCTCCGAATGAGACTTCGGAGTCACCGAGCAAGTGCAAGCGAATGGACTCTAACAAAGCTAAATCGGACTCTGGTATACTATTCTGACCGTACATTGTTAAATTTTAAAAAAAAAATGAAATAAATATTTCGGGTTCCGGTGAATAAACTATGGAGCTCGTTTGTTGTAAGTTTGAAGAGACGAAAATGATGTAGATGTTTATATATAGAAAAGGGTTCATGCACCCGAAAAAAGTATGATATTTCTACAGAAAAATATTAATATTTTAATTAAATCGTAGAATTTTGAAATATGTTGGACCAATATAAACTATAATATTTTTTGGACAAAAATAATATAATTTATTAAGAATTATTATACAGTTGAGGCTAAAAATGAAGTTCGACGAAGTTTCAGGTGTGAAATGGTTGGGGATGATTATTCTATTTTTAATACTCACGTGACTAAATTTGATGGGTAGGAGGAAATAGATTTGAATAAGTTTAAAACAAGAATATATCATCGATGTAAGCACCATAAAAAATTAAAATAAAAAGGGAAAAAAACTTTTGTCTATCGATTGAAATGTTGTTTATTCGTTTTGGGTTAGTATAGATGGTAATGTTTTCTATTAGTAAATGCTTATTCAACCTTACATTATTCGTGAGACTATTGTAGGTAAAAAAAATTAACAATTACATATATTATAATTATAATTAATATAATAAATTTTTTATTAAAAATAATTACGTTATATAAAACTTATTTACTAATAATTAAATGGATTTGGTTTTTGTTGATAAATTTTAGATTTATTTATGATTTCAATTATTTTTTTATTTAACTTTTTAAATTTGGATTTATTTTCGTGGATGGGATAAACCAACTAAGATAGTTAAAATTATAAATTTATCTTTTATTGAATATTATATTTTTGAATTCACTACCTTAATAGTATATTAATTTCACTTTTTAGTACCATTTTATACACTTGTTATTAATTAATATCTTAACAAACACACATTTTTTTTAAAAAAAGTATCAATATAGTGTTATAATATTTGTTCATTTTATTTAATAAGTAATATTTTTAAAATTAAAAATATAAAAAAAATTTAGTAAAAAGAAATTAAAATATAATTTTTAATTTTTTTTTTATATTTTCTGATTTTTTTATAAATTTTTAACGCATAATCAATAAAAAGTTTTCACGTAATCGTAGAAGTTAAATCACATAAGGCTGAGTGTACAGAGTGACATAGTGCTTTAACACGTGTTAACATCACGTTCATTACGAGTTCACCACATGGTTAACACTCACACCACGTGTCATCATGCTACTCGTCCACTTATTCCAATTGTGCGCCCATCATCCGTAATGTCGAATCACATATCATTGTACGTCGTTGACTCAGTGAGCGTTGATCGATATCATTCTTCCACATCACACTTTGCACTCTGATTCGCCCACTAAATTCTACTTGGTGGAGATTCAAGAGAAAATTGATACTACAATAAAATAGATTGATTGTATTTATTCTTCTAGTTCTTTCTTTATGAATTTTTATGTATTTCTTTATAAAAAATATGAATTTTATGAACAAAATTATGTCTATTTAATTTATTAATCTAGGGGTCTTATGAAACCAATTTTGTACCATGTGATTATCTAATATTTTATCCTAAATATGATTTTAATTTTATTATATTATTTAATCTGATTTTTGTGATATTAATTGTTTGACTAACAACTGATCTATAAAGACAATTAAATAGATTTGAGATAATTATTTAATTGTTTGTTTTGATTAAATAATATGTATAGTTTCTAGGTAGAGATACGTAAGTGATCCATATTTGATAAATTTAATGAGTAATATGTAATTTAATTTATATGAGAGTGTGATTATGTTAATTACTATATGATGTGTAATTTACTTAACACACGAATACATGCTAGGTTATATTCAATTGATCATGTAATTGGTTAATAATTATATTTAGAAATTTTATTGATTTACGTGTTTAGAAAATTGAGAGATTAAGTATTCTTTGATATTTTTATATATGTTCTTAGTTTACAAATATGATTTAATTAATTATTTTTATTTATTTTTAATTCTTTTAATTTTGCTTCTTTAAAATATAAAAAACACAAAAAAATGATTTTTATTTGTTAATTTTAAAAACTAGTTTCTAATAATATAATCTCTTGGGAACGATATTTTATTATTATTATATTACTTGTTGCAATATGTATACTTACGTATTCATTCTACACAATTCATGTGTCAATCAATGTGATATTTTCTTATTTTTCTCTCTTCTTTCTAATTCTCTTTGTATTCTTTCTAATTTATTTTCGTATCAAACCTATATAAAATATGAAACTATTTCTCTTTCATACAAGTAACTTTAACGGTGTTACTCTTATATCTATTTCTATATTAATTGTGACTCGTTTATTTAATTTATATATTTTGACATTGTACAATAATTGTTATTTTTTCATATTGAATCATATCTTCTATTACAAAAAGCTTGTAGTTTTTGAAATTCAATTTTTTTGTAATAAGTCAATAATAGTTTGTACATGGATCTTTAAAGAAAGAGTACGAGTTAAAGATAAGATAAAAGGAGTTCAAAAGTATCAAAGTATGCATCTAAAGCCAATTGTTTCTGTTGCGGGACTAGGCAAGATAAAAATATGAAAAATACCTTTCATTTAAATCGCATATGTTGATCCTATGAAAAAGTTAAACCAAATTGACACATTGTTTTTTGAAATATGGACATCATGAAAGCACCAATTAATAATAAGGATAAAATGATACAAAAATATAATTAGGATACCATATCAAATCCTATATTTTACATATGTTTAGAGATAAAAATATTTATAATTTAATATTTATGAAGAAAAATAAAACTAAATACATTAACTATTAAATATACGTAACATTTTATTATTTTTAATTTATAATTTTTTTAAATTTAATATTTTTGAGCTATTTTTAAATTAAAAAGATACTAAAATTTAATTTTTGGAGCTTAAAACATGTTAATAGTATCCTATGGTGATTATATATATATACGAGGATGATTTTGGTTTTTATTTTATATATATAATATAATATTTATGTTTCAATTTTGAGTAAATACTCACCATCACATTCTTAAGTAAGATACGTTCAATCTATATATAAATTCTTAAATTTATGAAAATTTATTTCACTTGTATAAAAAAAATGTATTTTATATAATAGTTTAATCATATTACTAATATTAAAAGATGATTACACAATAACAAAAGATTATTTTTATATTTTTATATTTTTATTTTATTTTTCTTTACTTTTTTTTATTATAATTTATTAAAGTTAAAATAATCTCTATTATTTGAAGAAAAAAATTAATTTATTATTTTATGATTACTTTTTAATAATTATATGATTAAAAAATTAAAACATAATTTAAATATTATTTATTAATAATAAATAAGGATACCCAAATAATATTTTTTTAGTAAAATTATTTAATCAGAGAATTTGTTTTTATTTCTATAACCACCCAATAATAAATCAATAGGGAAGGGTATAACTCACACCAAATGTAAGTTCGAAATTTCTTTTCTAATGATGTGCTTGTGGTGTTTTGCATTTTCTTTTTTCTTTTTTCGAAATGAAATAATAATAATGATAATAATAATGATAATAATAATGATAATAATAATAATAATAATAATAATAATAATAATAATAATAATAATAATAATAATAATAATAATAATAATAATAATAATAATAATAATAATAATAATAATAATAATAATAATAATAATAATAATAATAATAATAATAATAATAATAATAATAATAATAATAATAATAATAATAATAATAATAATAATAATAATAATAATAATAATAATAATAATAATAATAATAATAATAATAATAATAATAATAATAATAATAATAATAATAATAATAATAATAATAATAATAATAATAATAATAATAATAATAATAATAATAATAATAATAATAATAATAATAATAATAATAATAATAATAATAATAATAATAATAATAATAATAATAATAATAATAATAATAATAATAATAATAATAATAATAATAATAATAATAATAATAATAATAATAATAATAATAATAATAATAATAATAATAATAATAATAATAATAATAATAATAATAATAATAATAATAATAATAATAATAATAATAATAATAATAATAATAATAATAATAATAATAATAATAATAATAATAATAATAATAATAATAATAATAATAATAATAATAATAATAATAATAATAATAATAATAATAATAATAATAATAATAATAATAATAATAATAATAATAATAATAATAATAATAATAATAATAATAATAATAATAATAATAATAATAATAATAATAATAATAATAATAATAATAATAATAATAATAATAATAATAATAATAATAATAATAATAATAATAATAATAATAATAATAATAATAATAATAATAATAATAATAATAATAATAATAATAATAATAATAATAATAATAATAATAATAATAATAATAATAATAATAATAATAATAATAATAATAATAATAATAATAATAATAATAATAATAATAATAATAATAATAATAATAATAATAATAATAATAATAATAATAATAATAATAATAATAATAATAATAATAATAATAATAATAATAATAATAATAATAATAATAATAATAATAATAATAATAATAATAATAATAATAATAATAATAATAATAATAACAACAATAAATTGCTAGTAAAATCGTTGCCTAACTGACTAGGGGTGATGATTGTGGTTAAGTCCAATATTACAATTTTGTCCATAATTTTGCAAAAGCAGATCCAAGCGAAGTTGAGTGAAAAACCGCACAAAACCGAACCCAACCAATATATGCTAAACAGAAAAATAATATGCGGTTGGGTTTTGTCGGATTTAATTTGTAAATTTCTCTGGTTTAAATTATTTATAATTATTAATTTCTTTATAATATCAAATCTTTTTCAAAATCTTTTTTTTTTCTTTTCAAAAAGCTTTAATACACTTAATTGATATTCTATTTTCAACGTTTATCCTTAAGCTAATACATATGAAACATAGAAATTATTATAATGAAGGGCAAAAACTTCATCTATGAAACAAACACATATATATAAATAAAGTAATTACTTGATTATACTATAAACACACCATGCATATGGAGTAAATTATATTAAAAAAAATCTAATATATTAATCGGTGACACATTCACGTGCTAAAAGAATATTAATTTGCATGGGTGATTGTGTTATTTATTAAAATAAATAAAAAATGATTTAACTTTTTTTAATATATATATAATTTTTTGTTCCTACTAATGAGTTGTGTTAAAAATTAAGTTAATCTATCAATAGAGAAATTGTTGACATAATTTTTAGATGTTGAATAATTATTTATTTAGATGTGATCATGCACAAGTGGTGCATAAGTAGTGTTTTTTTTAAGCAACTGCTACACACTCGTTCACAATACAATTATAGAGTTTAAATACACGTTTTTGTGTGTGTGTGTGTTTATAAAGAGCATTTATCATTGTTTTATAAATCAAATAGTATCAATACTGTTCATGTAATCTATTTTTTGGATGCATGTGAATAAGTACAATTAATTAATGGGATATAATTGTATGAACATTTTAATTAGGCTATATGCCTAATTGATTATGATGTTATTTTTTCTTTTAATTATATTTGATTTATGTCTTACGTTTGAACATTATCTACTCTTCTGGCTAATACTCTAGCTGGGAAGTCAGAATTTTTTAAAAAATGCTAAACTTACACACATAAAGTGGCACCAATTATAATATATCACGTTACAAATATTCTTAAAAAATAAATAATTTTCTCAATTTTTAAAGAGTAAATAAATTTTTTATCATTTAATTTTAAATATTGTTATAAAGTTAACATAGAATTTTATTTTGTTATTTTTATATTATTAAAATTTATAAATGATTAATATAATCAAACTTAATTTTATTACTTCTTAGGATTAAATTTTACAAATGTTATAAAAATAGAACCGACGTAAATACAAATTATCATTAATTTCCGTTAATTGATTGAGTTTTATGATATTTTTATAATATTTATAAAGTTTAATTGGACGAAGTTAACGAAGTATTATTCGATGATATTTTAATAATATTTATAAAATTTAATAATACGAATATAACAAAAACAAAAATTAATAATAATATCTAAAATTTGATAATAGAAAAACCTATTCACTAATTTTTAAATTTTTAAGTGATATCACAATTAATTTGAGCTCAAATTCTTGTACTTTGCAATTTGTTGTATCATAAATTAGCCAATGGGCATCTCGGTATTAGCTAACTTTAGACAATATTATTAAGAAATGGTAGGAAAAAAGCTGACTTTAGACAAAGCTACCATTCAACTTTCTATTATTAGCAACTAGCCAACTAGCAAGCGACGTCGCTACTTGCCAACATAACAGCACGTGCGGAATCACCGCAATGTTAGAGTCTGACTCTGAATTCTGAAGAATTCTCAGACAATAGATCAAATCCAAAATTTAAACGGATAAGTTATATCATTAATTGGACCGATGGAATAAATATTATAGTAAGAAAGATGAAATTCCTTTTTTAATTTTTTAATGGAATACGTTTCATTGAAATATAATAATATTAATTTATAAAGATATATTTATATAAATACAAATTTTATAGAGAAAACAATAAGTGATCCAATAGTTATTTCACTATTGTAACAACTATAAAAAAAAAAAATATTTTCTTTTAATTGGTGACTATCAAAAAAATCAAAAATATTACAAAATTAATATTAATTACATTCAGTTTAAGATATATAAGAATTCTAAATATATTTTAAGTCATAATTAATTCATAAACATCATATCACATAATGTGTTTGCACCATCATCGTTCTCAAATAAAATACTTTTTATATTAGTACCATGAATAGCATCACAAAGTAAGGGGTTGATAACAATATTAAACTATCCATAAGATTGAGAACACTTATAATCACTTATTATATCTTGAAAAAAATTTAATTATTTAAAATAAAATATCAAAACCAATTCTTTCTTTTATCAGTATTATTAGTATAGAACACTTATGACATACTTAACATATGCAAGTCGAAAAACACCTAAAATTTCAACTAAAAAGTGAAATGTTTTTTTTAACTGAATTGAAAATAACAAATCTTTACATTTATGTTAAAAGGGTCATTAATTCAACTAGTTACAAAAAGTTCACGTCCTTCTTTATCTCTAAAGATATTATGTCATAGAAGCTCACGTATCGTTGTAATAGACAAAAAGTCTCCATATCTTTCAAAAGAAAGAAAAAAAGATCTCGAAAAGAACAACATGTATTTATACAAATACCTCGATGATTACCGCTTGTTAATACAAAAATGAATTATAATTTCATATGTTAAAAGAATATTTATACATTCTACTCCTCTTGAAAATAAAATTTAATAAAATTATGATATTATTATAATTAATACATGAATTAATTATAGATTAAAAGATATATATGTTGTTATTTAATACATAATTATTTATTATATCAATTATATTTAAAATTATAATATTATTGTAATTGATATATGAATTAATTATAGGTTAAAATGTATATATTATTATTTAATCAATAATTATCTATCATATTAATTATATTAATTATGATGGTATGATAAAAAAAATCAATATATATATATATATATAATTACCAACCGAACTATATACGAAACTAAAGAAAAATATACAAACAAATTACAAACGTGTTTAAATTCGGGGTGTGCAATGCAACTTCTCAACGCCATAATTTATTCATTTATTACACCACTTTTGATTACCAGATCTTATTTGATTAACATATTTTAATGGGAAGTTGTTGAATAGAATTCAAGTTCAAATTATCCGAAAAATAATATTATAATTCATATGTTTAATTTAAGTAAAAAATTTGCCTACAATAAGATTACAATAAAAGTATGGATATGTAATAAAATAAAGTTATTTTAATATTTTATTTTTATAAACTAATGTTAAAAATGAAAAGAAAATTAATAATTTATATTAATAAAAGATATATAATAAATTATGTGTAAGATTTTCTCTTTATTTAGGAAAAAAATCAAAAATACCCCTAAGGTTTAAGGAATCTTCAGAAATACCCTTCAGGTTTTAAAAAATTCAAAAATACCCTTAAAAATATAAGAAGTTAAATTTAACACTTATCAAAAATACCCCTAAGGTTTATATAAAAAAAAATAGAAGAGAAAATAAACCAAGAAATATTAGATATAGAAACAGAAGATATTTCAGGATGTTTTTCACAGAAAATGGTAATAAGTAAAAAGAAATTTGAAGAAATTCAAAAAGCAAAATTAAATCTTAAAGAAGGAGATGAATTTAAAGACCCATCATTTTTATTGAGAAAAATATTTCCTAGAAAAAATATAATTTATTATGGTATAAGTAATAAAGAGATGAGTATTAAAATTACAGATGCAAAAGGAAGGTATAACATACCATTAATTGATAAAGAAACTATATTAAATAAATTATCAAAAATTCCTAGTAAGGATAAAGAAAAAATTGGATATATCCATTTAGGAGGAATCCAAATACTAATAAAAGCTCATTTTAGAGAAGGAATAGATACACCAATAAAAATAACATTGTTAGACAACATAATAATAAATAGACAAGATGCTTTATTATGAATGATCCATGGAAATTTAGGATACCAAAAACTAAAGTTTACAGCATATCCTAGATTTACTATAAATATACAAGATAAAAATTTAAACCAAGTATTAAGTCTAGCTTATGAATTCGAAAGAGTAGATTTAATGAAAGAAGGAAATCACCCATTTTCAATACATTATCTAGTAGCATATTCTTTAACAAATAGTCATAATAGTTCAATATATGGACAAAATGAATTTATAAAAATAGATAAAACTTTTAAGGAATTTGGACAAATAATAAAACTAAAAATACTAACCGACTTTGAAATACCAGAAGAATGAAAATTAGATATTAAAGAAAAACCCTTAATAACAGGAAGAAGTAATAAAACTAATAGCATACCAAGATTTACTTTTATAGATCATGAAGGGAAAACTTCTAATCAAGAAGTTAAAAAACTAGAAAATGAAGTTAAAATAATGAAGTCATTAGTTCATGATTGCATATTGGGAAAAAATCATGTTTAAATAAAAAATAAAAAATATACATTTAGAAATAAATGGAAGCCTAGTAGGTGTGGCAAAAAATCAAGCAATATTATTTGAAATTATACAATTATTAATAGAGGAAATGGATCTAGTCCAGGAATCAAATACAAAATATTTAAAAGAAATAATAGATATACAAAGAGAACTATTAAAGGAAATAAAAGAGTATGGTTGTAATAAACTACAACAAAATATGCATAAAGAATTTTCAGAATTAAGGAAAGATGTATACAATCTAAAAATAGATCATAAATACGATCTTTTAGAAGGATTAAAATAAGAACCACCAAGGAAATCAGATTCTTTGATTCCTAAAAATGAGAAAAGAAAAAAGTTAGGAACAATCTAAGAATAGAGAAATAATTCCAAATTAATGGAATATAGAAAGAAATTAGAAAAATAATTTATGAACCCTGAAAATAGGGATATAGAAGCATTGGTAAAATTATTGACATTAACCAATGAAGAAATAGAAGAACACTATATTGGAAAACTTTGTACTAACAAAGAAGAAGATGATATGACAATAATCAGTGAAACTGATTCAGAACCAGAAAATATGACCTCAAAAGGTGATATGAAACCAATTTCATTACCAGTCCTTTACCAAGAAGAAACATCTGACCCACATAGGGAAGAGAGAAATAGACAAAGATCAGAACAACCTGATACTACATATAGAAGAAGACAACCACCTAAAATGGAGGAAGGACTGCATTGGGGAACTAGAGGTAGTATTCCACCAGAGTTAAAACTCCATGATAATTATAAATCTCCATTTTTAAACTTAGATTGTATAAGAGATAGGAAAAAATCTTTAGATGAATGGTCTAGTGGAATGAGCATTCTCATACAAACTTCTCTAACTACTCAAACAAATCCTTCAACTTGTAGAGTGCTTATAACACATAAAATGACAGGAAATGTAAAAGTTTGGTTTTCAAACTTAACAGATCAACAATATTTATTAATGCAAGGAAATGCTTCCACAGGAAGAGAATACTTAGATACAGTAATAAATGAAATATACAAATAATTTATTGGGGAAGATAAAGGAAGGACTATCACTGAATCCAGTGAAAATGAAATCAATGAAGCTAAATGGCATCTAACAAATATGGAAATTTGTAACATATGTTATATAGATTCTTTTATTTGTGAATATGAAATGTATTACCATAAATTACCACCCTCTATACAAACAATTTATGAAGAAATGTTTTTTCAAAAATTACCTGGAACATTATATAAAACTTTAACAGAAAATTGGGAACAAAGGAATAGAGAAACTATACCAGATACTCTAGGAGGAAGAATAAGAAGTCTTAGAGATTGGATCATTATAAAATGCCAAGAAAGAAAAGAATATAAACAAATAAAAGGAAATGATAAAATTTGTTGTGATACAAGAGATTTTAGAATGCTAGGAAAATATGGATGCAATATAAAATCTTATAAACAAAAATATAAAAAATATAAAAGATTTAAAAAATATAAATTTAGAAAACAAAATTTCCAAAAATATAAAAAGAGATTCAATAAAGAAAACTACAAGAAAAGATATTTTAGAAGAAATGTTTATAACCCTTCTGAAAAAAGGAATTATTGCCCTTCAGGAAAGAAGAAATGCAGATGTTGGATCTGTAATGAGGAAGGACATTACGCAAATGAATGTCCAAATAGACTTCAACATAAAAAAGAATTTTCACAGAAAGAAAAAATCTTAGAAGAAGCTTTCAAAATAGAATTAGAACTAATTGAGGAATCCTATATAGATGATACTTACAGTATTTATCTATTAGAAGAAACTGAAGAAGAAATAACTGACTCAGAATATGAACATTCGGATCAGGAATATTCTTAATCAGAAAATGAATGATTTGTATAATATTAGAAATCCAAATAGTACTTATATTAAAGTAGGACTAAAATTTAAAGGTTATAACACTTACTATTTACATGCATATATAGATACAAGAGCTAGTATGTGTGTAGCCAGTAAATATGTATTTCCAGAGGACAACTGAAAACAACACCAAAATACTTGATTGTAAGAATTGCTAATAATACTACAATAAAACTTAATCAAGTATTAAAAGATACTGATATAATAATAGAAGGAGAAAACTTTCATATTCCTACAATATATCAACAAGAAACAGGTGTAGATTTGTTAATAGGAAATAATTTCTTAAATTTATATCAACCTTTCACACAACATTCTGACAAAATAAGCCTTACAACTTTAGAAGGAGATACAATATATGTCTCTAAATTAAAAAAAGCTCTAACTGTCTCCAACCCAACTTTTATGCAACAATATAAAAAACGAAAACGTGGTGAGATAGAAGACCAACAAAAACAGAAACCCTGTTTAGAAAATATTTCATTAGATATAGAAGAAAAACAAAACTCTTTTCTTAATGAAATACAGGAAGATAAAGCCCTAACAAGCATTAAAAGACTATTAAAAATAGTCAGTTCAGAAAATCCTTTGGATCCAAAAATAAATAAAATTAAAACAAGATTCAAAATAGAATTAAGAGATCCTAACAAAGTCATAAGAGTACAACCAATGATTTATACTCCAGAAGACAAGATTGAATTTGAAAAACAAATTGAAGAACTTTTGGAATTAAAAGTCATAATACCAAGTAATTCACCTCACTCTAGTCCAACATTTTTAGTTGAAAAAGAAGCTGAGAAAAGAAGGGGAAAAAAGAGAATGGTAATAAACTTTAAAGCATTAAATAAAGAAATAATTGATGATAGATATTTCATTCCAAAAAAGGAAGAACTACTATCATTAATAAAAGGAAAGAAACATGTTTCAAGTTTTGATTACAAAAGTGGATTTTGGAAAATAAGATTGGATGAAGAATCCCAAAAATTAACGGCATTCAATTGCCCCCAAGGACAATTCCAATGGACGGTTATACCATTTGGATTAAAACAAGCTCCATGTATTTTTCAAAGATATATGGATAATATTTTTAAAAAATTACAAGATATTTGTTGTGTTTACATAGATGATATTTTGGTTTTCAGTAATGAATTAAATAAAAATTATTTGGATATTATCAATATATTACAAGAATGTAAAAAAGAAGGCATTGTACTCTCTGAAAAGAAATCAGTACTTGCTCAGCAAAAAATCAAATACTTAGGATTGGAAATTGAAGATGGAAAACATAATCTACAACCTCATATATTAAATAATATTCAAGATTTTTCTAATGAATAAAGATAAAAACCAATTACAAAGATTTTTAAGATGCTTAACATATGCAGAAGCCTATATCAAGAAACTTGCAGAAATGAGAAAACCATTACAAGCAAAATTGAAAAAAGATTATGTCTGGAAATGGACAGAAGAATATACTCTATATATGGATAAAGTAAAGGTAAAAATAAAAAAAATTACCAACTTTATACCATCCAGGACTAGATGATAAAATGATAATTGAAACAGATGTTTCATAAGAATATTGGGAAGCAGTCCTCAAAGCAAGAGTAGATGACAAAGATGAATATCTTTGCAGATACACATCAGGATCTTTCCAAGGGCCAGAATTAAATTATCATAGTAATAAAAAAGAATACCTAGCTGTTAAAAAAGCTATTAAGAAATTTGCAATATATGTTATAAGTTCTAGATTCACTATTAGGACAGATAACAAGAATTTTGGCTATTTCTTAAGAACTAATATTGCAGGAGATTATAAACAAGGAAGACTAATCAGATGGCAACAATGGTTCAACCATTACAATTTTGATGTTGAACATCTTCCAGGACATAAAAATAGCTTAACTGATGCTCTTACAAGAGAATTAGCACCTCTAACTATTTTTATGATTGCAGGAATGGAACATCTTGATATAAAGATCAAGATAAAAGAAAAGGAAATAAAAATCCTACAGGAACAACTCGATTTGCTATATCTTGAGAAATATCTTAAGGAGATAGGAATAAAACAAGAAGAACTTAATTGTTCAAAACAACCTCTAGAAATCAGAACCTCAAATGAGGAATCTCTGTTAAAAAAGGAAGAACCTAACAGTTCACAAAAAACTTCTAAACCCAATTGGGCAGATGAAGTAGAAAAAGAAGAATAGAAAAAAGTTTATGTGGTCTATAATGGCCCAAAACCAAGAATTTATAACAACTGGGCAGAAGCCAGCAAATCTATTCTAGGAATTAGTGGAGTAACTCATAGAGCCTTCACCAACATGATAGAAACAGAAGGTAGTTATGCCAACTACAAAACACCAAAACTAATAACTCCAGAGGAGATAGTAAGAAATTATTCTGAGATATTACAACAACAACCAACAATTCCAAGCAGATTGACAAATCTTGGGAAAATAGCAAGGCCTATAGTGCTAGTTAGAGAAACATCTCCACCAGAGACATCAAAAATAACAAAACATTCTGTACTATTCAGGGAGACATCTCCTAGAACTATGCCACTCATTGAAGATGAAAAAGACCAATACAGAAACCTCAGCAAACCATAATGGTTAAATCTCTATAATTTAGCTAAAAAATCTACCTAAGAACATATTGAAGATATAAACTTCTATACTACAGACAAGGAATTTCCTACATGTAGTAAATTCAATATATTGGAAGGAGCTGATCCAATTTTTGTGTATAAAGCATTTCATGCAGGATTAATAGAAAATATATATCTAGGAATTAATTTAAGTGAATTAAATTATTTCCCAAAAAAATTTAAAAGAGAAATTAAGAATTTCCGAAGAAAAATTAAAGCAGGTGATAAACCTGTTTATCTTAGATTTTTTTGTTCATTAATGGACTGGAATGCAGAAGGAAGTATTAGTCCCTACCACTTCATCAAAATAGGGATTTCCAACAAAAATAGAGAGGTTCCTAAACCAAGGGCACTTCCAGAAAAGGAATTCAACACAGACGAACTCTGTGTATTAAGAGGACAAATGCTAAGCCAAATTTACTATGAACTCAGAAAGATCGACAACTCTACTAAGATTAAAGTAAATTATTCAACTAGTAAAGTTATTATCATTTCTCACAGCAGCATGACTCTGTGAGAAGAAGATGGTGAAAAAATCACCAAATATGAAACCAAATTTAATTGCAACAACCTAGAGATTGGTTAAGAAACCAGGAAGGTATTTTGCTTTTATGCCAAAAAAGCCACCAAAGACCATAGATGCATTCTCTGCATCAAAGATCGAGAAGATGAAGATATGTCATCATCAACGTCATCAAAGGAATCGTCGGTAGAAAACGACAAAGAAGAATAAGAAAAGCAATTGTCAGCAGAAGACTACAAAAGAAATAAAGATGTAGACCCCACATCTTAGTCGGCAACATATGCCAAAGAAAAAATTAATGCTTATCCTTTTAAAAAGAAAAGCAGATGAGTTATTAAAGCAAGGGTAAAATAATAATTTTAGTCTTGTAAACAGGGTTTCCTTATTCTATAAAAGGAACTCTTATTATCATAACGAAAGGGGGGAAAAACAAAATCCAGAGCTCTCTACTCTGAAATACTCTACCAGAGAAAACCTCTCTAGAAACCCCAAAACCAATAATGTTGTACCCAGTAACTATGAGCGGCTAAGTACCCCTTTCAAGGTTCTTAGTTAGCCTTAAGTTGTAATAATTATTATATTTTGAATAAAATGGAGTTATATTACTCTTCTCGAGTAAGTCAACTATTGGACACCATTCATGTACGGATGTAGAAAGCTCACCATTACCAGAAAGGTGTTGAGGTGTGAGCAAAGCTGAGGCATAACAGGTGTAACAAAAGAAGACGAACAAAAGGGAAGACTGTGGTGGACCCATTAAATTCAGGTATGATGATTATAGATTTAAGCTAATTAGGGATCTTGATTGTTGAAATATTCGCTTATAACAAGGTATAATATCTTTAAAACATGAAAATAAGATTTAAACAATTAAAAATATAAATATTGAATCATTAGTACATAAATTAGAATTATTAGATTTAATAAATGAAAGTAATTTTTAATTTTAAAAGACAATTAATAGAACCAGGATTTGAATTAAGTAACCAACATAATGAAGAACATAATATACTATGCAATTGTAGTAAATACAAAAAAAAATTTAGATTTATATAGGAAAATAATAAGTTTTTTAAATAATTTATTATCACCAACCAATATACAAAGGCCGTCAAGTAGGTCAATTTTAACTCAAGATTAAAAATCTTAAATATTGTAACAATCCGTTGGAAAATGGTATGAGAACCAATGAATAGTAAAAATCAAACTATGGACGGAGGATTAATACCATTAACACACAATAGCATTTATGATATTTAATAAACTCTAGGAGTATAACTGAAAATATAACAAACCTCAAAGACAATTTAGAAAATGTTCCCTTTATTTAAGCCCTCCCATGACTTGCCATATTTTATTTATTAATTACAACAACTTAAAAATGTTAAAATTATCTATAAGTTATGTAGGTTGGAAATAGATAAGTCATATGGGCTGAATTGCATTTAATAAAGCTGGAGGGTTCATCTTTTAGGTGGATGAAGCGATCATTATAGGCTCCAATTTTTTATATAATCTATGTTATAATAATTTATTAAAATAATAATTTAAGAAGATATTAATATTTTAAAATTGTTATTTACGTAAATATTATTGAAGATTACCGTAACGAACTAAAAAAATTTAATTTTTATCAATACCTAATATTATTACAAACGACCTTAACGTATTAAAAAGGTTTAATTTTCATAGATGCTTAATATTTTTGCACAATATTATTAGACAAATAGAGAAGGATTAAACCATATTTAGTTGACATAAATATGAATGATAATGAAAATAATTTAAGATATTTGTATATTTAGTTTTATTATTAATATGAATTTAAATTAAGGGGTATAAAGTCATTTAACTCCAATATGTTTCCATTTTGATATATCATCTCATTTCTTACACATGCTTCGTGAATGCGTTGGAATGTTATATATTTATTATAAATTTATATAATTATTTATTATTTTTTCTCATTTATTTTATTTAAAAATCAATTTTTCAAATTTTATTTTAATATTTATCGTTATTTAATTTCACTTCGTAAATAAGTATAATAATAATAATATTATTTTCATTAAATTTTATTTTTATTATCATTCTCATTTCAATATTTTATTTATCAATTTCTTCTTCATTCTCCTCCTCTCTTTGCTCCTCTATTTCTTGCCCAGCCATTATTTCGTTTTCCATCCTCTCATCGCTCCTCTCTGCAATTATTTCCTGTGGCTTCGCACAAAGCCCTTCGCTGGAGGCTTGATAGAAGTTTACGAGACATTCATCGAGGACTCTCGGTTTGTAACTCCTTATTGCAACTGTGGATTACAAGAAGCTTCAACATCCTGGACTTCAAAGAATCTAGTGAGGTGATTTTATGATTACTCACCAGTGGGTTCTCTTCTCTTCTCTGTACTGAACTGAGTTTCCTTTTTTTTTTAACTTGTGATTGAATAAAGATCCACGGCCATTTATTTGAAATGGTTTAGTTTTTTAATCAGGGGTTTGTTGCAGCAAAGAAAATGGAGGCAAATGGGTAAAGGGAATCGTGGTTGTGAATATTTCTCTTGGATTCATCCAGCTGTTGATCCTGAAAGTATTACAGACTTGTTGAATTAAATCAATGCTCAAGAATTGAAGATTGCCCAATTGAAGAAATTTTTGAAGATTGTTATTGCCATCTAGTGATTTATACATATGTAATGTAATGCAACAATGGGTCATGCGTATGGTTGTAATCCCCTCACTGTTTTGAGGTGTTTTGAAGAATTTGGTGGTTAGTGGTTAGTTTGAACCTGTTTTGAATAGTTTAGTGGTTAGTGGCTCAATATATATGCAATGTTAGTGCTCTACTAGGGCATAGATGTATTTGCAAACCTATTTGGCCAAATGCAGGTGTGTTATTATAATTCTCTGAGATATGCGTAATGTTGAGTTTGCTGTTGAAGACAAAGAAAAAGATTCGAAAAACTGTAAACCAAACTACAGTTATTACTTCTGTTACTGTTATCTGAGAAAAAACAAAATGCCCGGGCTGCATGACAGTAAATGGTCTATTATAGACTTCAATTTATTTTTATTTCTCTGTTGCAGCTATTGAAAGCCTGTTTTCTTCAAAGCAAGTTAGATGAATTGGACAAAGCAGTTAATGTAGCAGCTAGAGATCCTTCTTGTTATGGCATTGATGAAGTGGAACTTGATAAAAGAAAAGGGTGGACCAGAACTTAAAAACTATGAGTATATGTTGTTAAAGTGTGTATGAGCATGGATATGTAACCTGTTATATCTTCATCAAACTAGTTACCCTTGTGTACTCTGATCACCACCAAAGTGAACAACAAATCCAAAAGACAATTATATGGACCTAATCAACAGTGTTCCAAATATGCTATACTAAGCCTAATAACAGACCTATTACAAACACTTTACAACCATTAACCATTGTGGTATTACAAATAATTTACAAAAAGTACAGGGGAGCTATTACAAAAAAGAGTAATAAGTATCATTTTATACATATCTTAGTTACATTATGTTTTTATTTTTATCTCTTATAAATACAAAAAAATACCATATAAAATAAGGAAAGAATATCAACATACAGATTTAGATACAAAATTTATAGATATAAGCTCGAGAAAAGAACTAACAACAATATTCAAGAAACAATTAAAAAAATTGAAGATCATATTCAAGAACATTAATCCTTAGATTTTTTCTCTTTTTATTTTTTTCATGAATAATTTTTTTAATTTATTGCTTTTCTTGAATAGCTAATTTTATAATTGATTGTGTGTTATTTCAAAACCTGGAAATAGATTGCAATATTTAATGAAATCTATAATATTCTATTTAACTTTTCTTTTTTATTAGTATTAATTCTCAATTTTAATTTTTGTATAAATTTATTTTATTATTTAAGAATACAATTAAATAATCAAATTAATTTATCATTAATCAATTTAGTTGATTGGATACATATCGCATAATTAATTTAAATAATTAGTAATAAATTATTTACAATGAGAATTAATATTCAAAATAATTAAAATGGATTTATGTGTTTAACTTTGATACAATTTATTTCTTTAAAAATTAATTCTTTTGATTGTTGCGTTTGTGAGTTTTTTTAATTTAATATAATCAAAGAATTGAAAAATAAGAAAAATAAGATATACTTTTGTTGATTTATAATACATGCTAGTAATACAGAATGATCTTGTAATTGTTTTTTTTTATTTGAATCTTAATCATAATCATAATCTTTATACTTTATTTTTTATTTTTATTAATTTTTAATTATTAGATTTAGTTTTCAGTTTATAAAAGACAAACACCTATTTTTAATAAATAAGAATTAGATTTTATCAAACACCAATTCTTTTAAAAACACAAGCTAATAGAAGATGTGCTTAACATTACACTTATATTCTTTAATACTTCTAATTGTCTCCCAATAATTAATCAACACTTATCCAACCCTACAACATCAAAACTTAATTATATAAAAATATATTACACATAAATTCAGGTTCTGGCTGGGTCAAGTCATAGTAAGGGAGGGTAAAAAATAGCGCAATTTATTCATGTTCCTCTGATTTTACAATTACATGGATGATTGAGACAACTGCATCCATTAAACATTAGTTTTTGGCTTCTATATCTCCTTCCCCATGACCGGATCAAAGAAGGAATCAAGAAATCCTAAAGCAGCTGTATTTATAACCGTAAATCCTTCCAAACTTAGTAGTCCAATGGGCAAATTAGGTGAATAAAACAACAATGAAGTACAAAAGAAAAATCATATTTTATGAGAGGAAAAAAAGCATCATTGATTATTTTATTACCGATAAATGCGGGAAGGGAACACAAGAACTTCAACTACAAAATTTATGTATATCACCATTAGCCACTAGAAGAAGATAAAGTAAAATACAAGAAAGTGACAAAACGCTTCTAGTATTTTATCTTTTAAGTTATTCTTGCTTTAAATTTTCTCATTTAATTCACCATATTTTATGAATCTAAAAGATACAACTTGAATGAATGAATAAAAAGGTCACTATGAACATATTCCTGAATCACAAAACGATGAAAGAGAAGAACCAGCAAAACAATAAGGAATTCTTAAACCTTTTTTTTTTTGTTTAAAGAAGAAATTCTTAAACTTGCTTGCATTTTAGTGACAAATTTTGCTTCTAGAATCTTATAGTGGCTCCAAGTTCAATCATAACAAAAAGGTTCCTTAAAGAAAAGATTTTAGCCCCGACCAAATCTTAATAGAAAATTTATACGTAACACCCATGACCGCTATAAATCAATTGATTATTTTACGCAATATTTGGGTGAAATTCATGAATGATTTTTCCCAATGTAGAGTAGTAGAGTTAGGTGGGTTGGATTTTCACATATCCGTACTGAAAAGGATAAATAACACACAAGTCACATGAGAGTGAGTAAATTTTTTACATATTTATGTGAAAATTTCAGAATAGAATTATAATAACATTTACAAGCGTGACAGTATGAGTAAAATTTTCATACTTTTGTATGTATTAGTTGTGTGTAAATGAAGATTGGAAGAAAAAAAAAAATCGTAAACAGTAAATATATATTGAACAAAACATACGATGAACTCAAACTTAAATAAATGGTGAATACTGATATAATTCAAAAGAATACACTTTTTTTGTTGGGAAACAACCAGGAAACAGAGAACAGCATAATTTTAAAAGGAGAAATATGCGCACAGAAAAGGACAACAAAGAAAAAGAGTGGAAGGAAGAGTGTACCTCTTATTACGTTACACATTGACTAAGCCCCGTAATACTTGAAAATGAAATGGATGAGGCAATATGACGATGCTTCCTCCTAACATCGTTGGACCTCCATTTTCAAAGTCTTTGCTACTTTTAATTCTTCTTCCTCCTATAAATACACGTTCACTCTCTCAGCTTCTACTCTCAAAGAATTGGCAAAATAATTCAAATCCATCTGATCTCTCTCCCCCCCTCTCTATCTTCAAAACTCTCAAAGACTTTCTTCTCTCTTCCATCATAAAGGTTTAATTTTTTTTTTATCTGTAAGCTTTGCAAAATTTTAGTCTATTTTTTTAGCTCACAAATGGCAAACCTGGACGAAGTGTCAACTCTCCAACAAATTAAACAGCACTTGCTTGGTGAATTCTCTCCTGTGAAGAGCTCTGCCAGTGATTTTATCACTTTAGCCCTGGATTTTACTCAAAATGAATGGAAAACTGAAGCCAATTTAGATTTCTCATGCTCTCAATCGAATTCCCTATCCTCCAATAGAACAAGTTCTGAATTCTCAATTGAAATCTCTGACTACTTAGATACTAATGAGTTTTTCGAGTTTAGGTCCAGCCATATTTCTTTGGAGCAGAACCATAACGATTTCATGGAATTCGAATTGAAACCTGAAATAGTTGATCTCACAACTCCCAAATCCCTAAGTTCCAGTTCATTAAGTTCTAGTACCTCGAACTCTCCATCGAGCTGCAATTCCTTCGAATTCGAATCAAAACCGCTAGAGTTCAACCAGGTATCATCAAAACAGCCCAAATCGAGCTCTCAATCGAACTGGAAACCGTCCTTATCTATCTCGCTCCCTTCAAAAACCGAATGGATACAATTCGCTGCACCGAACCCACCTATGACGGAACATAAAGCTTCCGTCCGAGAAAAGGAAAGACACTACCGAGGTGTTAGACAAAGACCATGGGGAAAATATGCAGCCGAAATCCGAGACCCGAACCGTAAAGGGTCTCGGATCTGGCTTGGAACATATGACACCGCCATTGAAGCCGCCAAAGCCTATGATCGAACAGCTTTCGAGTTACGTGGATCAAAAGCCATCCTCAACTTTCCCTTAGAAGCTGGCAAGTCAGAGAATAGCGCGGTCGTTGACAAGAAACGACGACGTCAAGAAGAAAATGAGTTAAAGCCGAAGGAAGTGGCGGTGAAGGAGAAACGGGCGAAAAATCTTGAAGTTTGCAGTTTTCTGAAGGATAATTCATTAACGCCGTCAAATTCAACGTCGGTTTGGGACACTGAGGTTATAGGAGTCCATACTGTTACACCGTTGTCTCCGTTATCTTCACACCTCAATCATCAGCTTATGGTTCTATGGGTGTGAGAATTATGACTTCTTTTTTACAAATGGATTTTAGCTTTTTAAATGCACAGTTCTTTTTTTTTTTACCCTCTCTCTCTCTCTCTCTACAAAAATATGTAAATTGGAATTCGTTTTGTTTGGGGGAAATGGTATGCACCTAGATTCAAATTGTCATATTGCTATTAAATGGCACCTTTATTACTGTTATTTTTAAATGATAATAACGTTTTTTTATAAGATAAAACTCATACCCATGTAATTAAAATTTGAATTAATTTAATTGAATCAACTAACGAAGAGACTATATGATAACACTTTAGTATTAATTATATTAAATGTATATATATCAAAATTTATATATATAATCATAATTAATAGTGTAAATAGTATCATATTTATTCTATATTATTTATGTTATACTTTGATATTAATTGTATAAGATTTTTGTAATATTAACGTACATGAAAAAAAAATTACTTTAATTTTATTTTCGCACTATATATAATAATAAATAATAAAACATTTAAAAATATGGAAATCATTTTTAATCATGTGTAAGACATTGACCAATAAAATAAAATATATATAGTTTGTTAATAAAAAATTAAAAAAATAAAGAAAAAATTGTCAAATCCCTTTATTCCACTCTTCCACTCCCTAATATCTCTCTCTCTCTCAATCTATTATTTCTCTCCCTTTTTCTTTTAAGTAATTTTTTCTCTTCTACTTATTCCCCCTCTCTCAATTTTATTTTATCTTTTTTTAATAAAATAATGATGAGAGAAGATGTAGGAAAAAAAAAGAGAATGAGAGAGAAAAAAAGGTAAAAGATGAAGGAGAAAAAAAAAGAGAGAATGTGTTTTTTTTAAAATTATTTAAAATAAAATTTATAATAATAAAAATAATATAATTATTTTGAATCACACGATATCAATTAGTATTACGAGTATTATTTGTTATTGTTATAAGTTTTAATTATTAGTTTTATGATTTTTTAGTATTTTTTATTAAAAAATATATATAATTCTTATTTTATTCTTAAAAAAATTTAAATTTTTTAATTTTTTAACTTAATTGATTATAATTTTAAATTACAGGACTAATAAAACTTATCTTAAAAAATTATAAAATTAAAATATATAATTATATAAAACCCATTAAAACATTTATTTGATTTTGAGGCAAGAGTGCAACAACTTACACACACGCAGGACAATTTTTTTTCAAGTTATTATTAATATAAAAAATTCATGAATATTTTTAATTTTATTAAGTTTTTATAAATTTCACAATAAAGATTCTTGATAAAGATAATTTCTTTCATATTTTTAATATTTTTATAAATATCAATATTTTATTATTATTGAAAAAAATAACCATATATACTTATTTTTAATACATAAAAATTTATCTGTTCATTTATTTACCGGGTATTTATATGTGTAAAAAAATTACAATTCTATTAAAAAATATATTATAATCAATCACATTAATGATAGTAAATTGTGCTTAAGTTCAAGAATGTCATAAAATTCTTGTATAATTATTTCTTTCAAATTAGAATATAAAAATTAAATCACTTTTAAAATTATAAAATTGTTTATTTAAAAAAAAATCAGACATATACATAATTGTGAGTATAAATTTATGTATTTATTATTTTTTAAACATTTGATTTTTATATGAGGTAGTCTTGTTTGATAACAATTTTAATTTTATGATTTAAGATTGAATAATTGATTTTATGATATATAATTTTTGTTGTAAAAACAATCACTAATATGTTTGATAAAAAAATTTACTTAGTGATTTTTAAGAACAATATCAAATTTTACAATTTGTTTGGTAACGTTTTATTTTTTTATTTTTTAAAAAACTTAAAAATAAATATTTTTTAATTATTATTTATATATTTTATGTTTTTAATTATTTTTTTCAAATACTTATAAATATAAAAATGATAAAACTTGGTTTATTTAAAAAAAAAATAATTTTTAAATATTATAAATCATCTTATATTTTGATTCATTTAAAAAAATCGTTATAATTTAAAAAATTAAATAATTAGAATAAAAATTGTTATGAAACAACCCCTTAATTACTTGATTAATTTCACTTTTTAGACATTTAAAAAAGTATATTCTTTTAATATTATTCAAAAAGCATAAATACATTATTTTGATTGCATAAATAAATATATATATATTATTTATATTATAAAAAATTGTATATTAGGTGAAAAAATATTAAAATTAAAACTTTTTTTATTTTATACCAAATAATTTCACCTTCTTTCAAGATTAATCCTTTAATTTAACGTTCTACTTCACGTTAAGTATCATTTGAAGTGTTCCCTTCCCACCGTACAATTTCAAAAAACTAAAAATATTTGGCGATTTCATGAATAAAATAAAATCTGCATATTTCATTTGCCTAATTGACCCTCGGCTCCAGAACCATTTCCATGTGTGGTCAGGAGCTGAGCCTATGATTCTCGGAGCGATTTCCCAAAATTGAAGATCTGGCAATTGAATATAATGCGTTTGTTTCCATCTAGCTCGACCTTGAGCTCGGTGAAGGATCAACAGAGCAATGTTAAAGGCAATCGCGTCCCTTTGTATCTCAACATCTACGATCTCACGCCTATAAATAACTACCTTTACTGGTTTGGTCTTGGGATCTACCACTCTGGAATCGAAGGTATGTTCACTTCACCTTTTCTTCTCCTTTTGAGGAACGTAGGTTGTTTTACTTTTCTGATTTGATTATTTTTAGCTAATTTTTAAATTTCAGATCTTTTGGGAATAGTAGCGGTATGAAATGCTAGTAAGTAGTAACCATGCTTGTATTTCAATTGCTGGGCTATCTTTTATGGCTCTTTAGCTCTTTCAATTTATCATGGATTTAAAATCTTTTCTACTTAAATTTTCAATTTACTACTCCAACTTAAAAAAAAGAAGATCAATCTGGTTCTCAAATACGATTCAATCTACTACTTTCGTAAACATAAGTTTAAAAATATCATTACTTATCAATAAGGTAGTAAATTGATTTAGATCGTGAACGTTGAGTAACAAGTTATATAAATAAATAAAAGAAGGTAAATTAATAAATTGAATCAAATCTTTAATTTGATTCGATTTACTAATCTTGTAAACAAAATTTAAAAATAACATTACTTACGAATAAGGTAGTAAATTGACTTAAATGTAAACGTTGAGTAACAAATTATATTTAAAAAAATAGTTAAATTAATAAATTGAATCAAATCTTGAGGTTTGGGTACCATTTTGTATAAAAAAAATTAGTAGTAAATTGAATAAAAAATGAGTTACCCTTTCATATATCCCTGACATCCTTTACCTAAGTTACTTGTGTCAAGCATGACAAAGTTCTGTATGTTTTGTCAAACAGTTTATGATTCTGAGTATGGCTTTGGAGCCCATGAGTATCCTACCAGTGGGGTGTTTGAGGTGGAACCAAGAAGTTGCCCTGGATTTATCTTTAGACGTTCAGTATTGTTGGGCAGCACCAATATGTCTCTTTCAGAATTTCGATCATTCATGGAACAACTTTCTGCAAAATATCATGGGGACACTTATAATTTAATTTCCAAGAATTGTAACCATTTTACTGAGGAAGTATGTTTACAGCTAACTGGAAAGCCTATTCCTGGATGGGTAAATCGGTTAGCTCAAGTAGGTGAGAACAAATCATGAAGTTATGCAATGTGTAAAGTTCCCTTGAAGTTCATTATTTCAGTTCTGAACCTCATGAGAGAATTACGCAACCTTGCTATGTAGTTGTAAATACTTGATTAGTGCTAATATTGGTTGATAATCCTAGGTCCAGATTTTCTTTGCCTTGTAATTGTATGCCATCTTTATATGCTATAATATAAATCGCAAAACTAGGATGGAGTTGAATTATATGTGAATGAGATTTCAGTTCATCTGATCAGATGATTGTTTGAAGTTTCAGGTTCATTCTGCAATTGCCTTCTGCCAGAAAGTATTCAAGCCACTACAGTTTCACACCTTCCTGATCATCCAGCATATTCTGGTAGGTCTTTACGTGTGCTTTTTCTAAGGATTTCTCAGTTCTTCGAACGTTATTGCATACTTCTGCGAAATAATTATATTTTACCTGCACTTTTGGAAGATTGGAAACATCTACAAGTGCAATAACTGCATCTTAATTATATTCAATTTCTTTTTCCTGCCAAACATTTGAAACAAATTGAAAACATGGCAGTCTCAGTCTGGAAATTGAAATCCTTCAGATATGACGTAGTGAAAGTAAAATTTGAAATGGGAAAACTTGGGGAGTTAGAATTGATTAAACTGTGAGTCATGAGAATCAAGGTTTTGGTAGCACAATCAAAAGGATTAATTAAAAAAATTAAATAATTAACAAAAAAGAGCTACTTATTTAGTCGATAGAATCAGTTTAATTTGGAAGTGGGCATTAAGTACAAGAGTTTCTTAGAAAACATCGTAGCACCTCTGATGTTTCTGGGATAAGATCTCATTTTTACATAGTTCGCTATGATGCCAATACAGATAATGATGATGGCTCAGAATCTCTTGCATCGTATGGAACATCTGGGAGTGAAGAGCAAGCAGATCATCATCTGCTTACTGTACCAAATAGCAACGTTGCATTCTTAAAGGAAAAAGTCATGAGGCTTGCAAGTGAACTCCTTTGATTTCTTCCCACAATTTTTTACCCTAGTTGGCGTCCATTGTTTGTAATTGTAATCTACATTCCATGTAAGTGGTTTAAGTTTAAATATTTGAGTACCAATCGAAATTTGTATTGTATTGGGTCCTGGGACGTTAATATGTTGAGCTTAAAAGAAGAATCTTATTGGTGTGGACTGAAATTCGTATTCACCTTGCATAGTTTAATTCTCTTTGGACGAGTAGTAGCTTAGACAAGTGGGGGGAACGAGTATTATCATATACACCTAAAAGAAACGTTATTTGCAATTTTCTGCACGAGAATAGTAAAAAGGAAGAAGATGGAACTTAGAACATTTTGACTTGCAGCTTCATAGAGTTGTCTCAGCAGACGTGGATGTCGACATTAATGCCTCCAAGGTGGTCAGTCCTTATTGAGCAGTTGTTCTCCCTGATCAACTTATCTCCTGTAATCTTCTGATGTGTGCTACAACGCAATAGGTATGAGATTCTTGCAAGAGCTGCCTGACCAGCAACTCGAACCCGGTGAACGCTTAGATCTGCCCATACTTCATTTGCCATGACACTAGCATCAAAACTTGGATCATAACCTTCAAGATCAGATTTAGTTACCACAACCACTGAGCCATCATCATCAAATGCAACTAAATTTTGACAAGTTGATGGTACTGGTGCTCTCTTTACAACATTGGAGATTGGGCTATGTACAATAGCATTTTTCACCATCAGATGGTAGTATTCCAGGACAGCCTGTAGTCCACACACAAAAAAGTCGGAATTTTCAGGCAAATTACTCTAAGAACGGGTCATTATCCTAACCATAAAATTATTTCACAAGTTACACAAAGTCACAAAGATACTACTGAGATGGTAGGGAAACTGAACTATACAGAATAATCAATGATAAATAACGTAGTTCTAACAAAAAGAAACAGGATATTTGAAAGAATGGAAAATCCATTTCAAATATAACAAAATTCAGAATTTCAATCAACAAACAAATTGAGAGCGAGGGGGGTGAAAAGGACTATTTATTTGCTTGGAAGGACGTCAACTTACCTGCCACTGAGCACTGGCTAAAAGCACCCTCGGCCTAATTGACTTCAGATAATCATAAGCAGAATCAGGGGTCATCCGTTTGTGTTGCACCTATAGAATATCACACGCTCAAAGATGCTGAATAACTATTAAGTTAGTCAAATATACTTATATACAAGGTTTATGTCCTATGGAGCTTACAAGGTAACAGACAACAACGGTTGTGCTGCGTCCCCTTCCAGCCTTGCAGTGGACATATGTAGTTCGTCCAAATGATGCATTTTCTGCAATAAAAAACAAAAACGAAATAAAATTTGAGGCATAGTTGTAATTTTAAGAACATAAAATGATGATGATTTCCAAACTGATGAAGATCAATACATCTTAGCACAATATCATTGTCAAGGCTCCATCGCATAGACACGAAGGAATAAATACATGAAATAAAATGAAGGAAACTTGGAAATGCAAGGAAGCACCACGGTTATGCAAATGTTTTCACCATTTGCATGGAAAACAAACCTACTAAAACTGGCCAAAATGATTCACCCGGAAAATGATCCAACTAGATAACAACATATGTTATGTTCCAACGCAAATTAAACTAATATATAGGCATGAATATTCATATTGGCAACAAACATCCAGGAACTCAGCTGATTAAATAGATGTTGCACGTGCAAACAGCTCATTTACCAAGAATGCTTACCATGAATAAAGTCCACAGCATGGCATATATCAGTTAATGATGGTGCAAAGCAGTAGTCTCTCGTTGGGATAACCAAGTGGTCAATACCATGAATCTGCAAAGTTGCAAAGGAAAAGAACGCGTTTAAAACAACAAATCACAAACACAATGAAATGTAAGGTCAATTTTGACCAGAAAACACTCACATGATATAAGGATGTTGGAACCAAAGTCTCATATGGCTCATTGAGAGTGACAACTCCACGAACACCAAACTGCTGTAAGCAGGGAACATGAACAGGGAAAGGAACAGCACCTAGCAATACAAACTGCAGACAAAAACGTTGGAAAAATAAAAGAACATACATCATAAACATGAAACTGAAAAATCAAAGAAAATAGTCAGATAGGAGGGCAAATAGTAACATTATATGAAACTACCACTCAGTAACGTATCTAAAAGAAAATCTCACTTTTATTTCTAACACATGCAAGTATAAAACTACCATTGAAGCTCTGAAGCCGTTTCGGTCTCATCTTTATCAATGTTTGTCTACTGATCACATGAAAAAAATTAAACCCAAGCAGAAACAGAACAAAAGAGGATACATCATACATGGAAAAATAAACTTAAAATCAAACTATTTCAAAGCAAACAATACATATCGCAAGCATACCTCGTCGACCTTATCCCACCATCGAAACTCTGCCTGAATCTTATTCCTGACAACATTGTAAATCAGAGTCGGGTAAAATAAAGCACGAGCTCCAGCCCCAATCAAAACCTTCTTCGCATCGGAAACCACAACGATTTTCCTACCAACTCCGCTATCACCAGTCAACAAATTCCCATCTTTCCCACTTTCAACGTCCCCTCCTCCTTTCAATTCCTCAATATACATAGCTTTAACTCGACTAGACCACACAAATATACTTACAAATGATTACAAAAATTAAAACCCTAATTCAAAAATACATACAATCCAGTAAAATAACCGCTTCTATTCCTTTATATGTTGAAGAGATTTACAAAATTAACAGAGAAAACCTAGAAATTGTACATCAAAGAAGAAAACCAAGAATCGGAGGTGAGTCCGAGTGGAAAAGAAAGAAATTGAAATCCATCCGAGAAATCTTGAGCATATCTTACTAAAAAGGGATCGATCAGACCGAGGGAACTAAACGGAGATGGATCGGAAGAAAATCGGAGACGTGGAAGATCAATGGGAGTGGGAGTGGGAGGGTCGTGGGATTTGAATTAGCAAAAAGAGATGATGAAAAAAAAAACACAGAGAAATCGCTTGAATAGGAGGTTAGTTTGCCTGAGATTCCACTCTACCTTTTGCTCAACTAACTCTGAAACGGAAAGACGACAATGAGAGAGAGCGTTGGAAATTAATTGAAAATTAGTTAATTAATTTTCCCCAACATATAAATTCACAAAAATAGAAATAGTAAATAGCTAACGTAACTGAAAAGTGAATATAATTAGTAAATGTTATTTTTTTAATAAATATATTATTTAAGTGCTAAAATCTTATAATTTTTTTCTACTTATTATATCAACCTTATTTTATAAATTGAATGTATACATAGACGTTAAAATAACTCCTATAACATTACTTAGTTTACATGATACTTAGATATTAATATTCTTTTCAATAATTTTGTCCAATCTTCTTTTTAGATTTTTTTTTAATATTGATGGATAATTCATTCAGTTTAATTTCTGATGAATATGAAATCAATGTATTAACTTTTATTTCATTATTATGTGAAATTTACTTAATAAAAATTATTAAAAAATGATGGAAAGATGATTGAAAAAATTAAATTAAATTTATAATTTTTGTAGCACATTTTTTAATAAAAATATTATCAAAAAATAAATAATTTTTTTTTGTTATAAAATAAAATATTTATATTTAATAACATATTAAATTATAGTGGGAAAAACCAATACTTTATAGCAAATTTCACATAACTAGCAATTAAAGAATTTTTCTAAATATAACATAATATACTTTTGAATCTATTAAAAAACTTTTGTGTATATCTTTTATCTTTTATCAAGTAAAAAAAAAGAAAAAAACTTATATAGGTGGGAGTCGGAGGGAAGGGAGGGATAAAGTGACGAACGTAGCAGGTAAGGATTGGGATTTGTGAATATGGGCTTAGCCATCGGTCATTCGTCTCAACTCCCAAAAGCGACCAAAAGAAGCGTAAAAGAGAGGAATTATTTGTTAGTATTGAATTAAGTTGATGTTTCAAAACTAATTAACTTGAATAATACAAGTGTTAGAAATTGCATTTTTATTTATTTATCTTATATATATATATTACTACTCATATGTTAAAGCTTAATACGTGACCATTTAATAGTCTTTGTGTTAAACATATCATAACCTGTTTTTTTCTCCACATAAATGTCAAGCGAAAGTGTAATGTTATATATAATTGAATCATCTTAATAAATCAATATACTTAAACCTTGTTTGTATACGATTCGATTAATTCAATAGTACACTCATTATGTTTGTTCAAGTCTCCTCTCTATCTATCCTAGAGATAAAAGACAGTTTTTTGATGTCTCCTCCAATCAAGAATTGAAACCTCACGGCACATATTTTTTTCGTTCAATAAGTATAAAAATAATCTATAACTAAAATATTGTCTAAATAGTAATATTATATCAACCATTATTATTATTTTTACTATATATTGGTCATTTTTTTTTTCTAAAAAAAGTTATATATTTTACATTTAAGATAAATTTTAAATAATTAAGTATAATAAAACCTACATAATTGTATTAAATTAAAAATGATCATATTAATTAAAATAATAATATATTTATGATATATAATAATAATGCTATTTTACTATAAATATTTTTTTAGAAAACAAAAAAAATAAATACAAAATGTAGGTTTGATACAAGTATTTTAGAATACAAATTTTAGATCAATCTTAAAAATACTTATATTTTAAGAAAATAGTTAAATGTTATTTTTCATTTTTTTGAAGTTCTCTTCAAATATAAACTAATTAATATTTAAAAAATAGTTTTTAAATTTAATAACAAATATTGACCTAATTTAAAAAAAAATACCACTCAAATATTTAATAAAAAAATCAAATCATATCCTTATTTTTTTAAAAATATTATTATTCGATCAAACGCGTGTTCACCAATTAAGAAAGGTATAGAAAAGAAACAACTCCCTCATGTTTACTTTAAAAAATGCACAGAAAATGGAAAGAAAATAACTTTCAGATTCCTCTCTCGTTCTCAAATTTTTTCAAATTCTATTTCTAACCCCATTTAAGATCGCTTACATTATCTGCTGCTTTTTTTCTTCTTCATATTTTGAAACAATTTTATTTATAAAGTGACTTTTATTCCTATTATTCATTTTTTTCAAAAAAATAAAATAAAAAATCAACACATATATTTCAATTTCCTCCCATTCCGATTCCTTTTCAACGGGATTCTGGTTGAAACAAATCCTAAATTCAAAACACCATTAAGCCGAAGGCTGAAAACTGGGCTTTAATTTTAAAAAAATTGATATAGCCTAACCCCAAAAAATACACAAGCCTTATTCAGACCTGACCAAGTTTACCTAAGCATTTTCTCTATAATTTATACAAAACTATAAGTCATTGCCTAACATAGTTAGGGAAAAAACACATGTTAATCACCATCTAAACGTTGAAATCCAAATCAGGACCAAAAGCCACAGCAAATACAATGTAAAAGCGTAGCCACTAGACTTTGTTCAACAAAATATTCCTGCGTATGGAACCAGAGGATCTGTATGAAGCCTAGGTGGGGCATTAAACCTAAAGAAAATTTAAGTATAATATCTATAAAATTAACAAAAAATTACATATACAAAATGAGATCATGCCCCCTAAATTATAAATTTTAGGTCTTTACTACTCAATAACTCACTAAAGATTCAATAAATTGAACATAATTATCCTCAAATAAAATAAATGTATAAACATCTTTTTTGTTAAATAAAAATAAAAAAACACACTTATAATTATATTAACTATTTAATATTAATTGTTATTAATATAATTATTAAATTAAAGATTATATGAACTAAGAAGCTATGGTGCCTCTTCTAACCTCAAAGGCTTTAGCTGTGCCCGCAACGACGTGCAAGATAAACGGGAATTTTCTCTAACAGTAATAGCTAAACCCGAAGTAAAATTAATCATTACGACAATGAAATTACTAAACAAAATAAGAATCAAACCAACACAAATACCTACACATTGAACTTGGCATGCGGTTACAAATAGATGCAATTCCATGTTAACGTTGAAAATAAGGCTCAAGAGGGAGGGAGAAGGAAGAAAGAGGGGGGAGGGGGAGAGAGAGAGAGAGAGAGAGAGAGTAAGCCTTCCCATAAGATCCATTTCAGTTGCCATTTAGGCCTCTCCATAAGATCCATTCCAGTTGCCATTATTCATATTAATCATATGACGGAACATGAAAAACTACCACATGTAAAGTTATGTAATTGACATCATATCTGGCTTTGATCACTTAAATTTCTCTGCAGTAACTAACTAGAGGAACAATAACCAAAAATGTAAAAGTAGTAGAATAACAAGGGATCAACAATTTAACATTAACCATTTCCATGCTGATCCATCAAACAAAGTGATAAATGCAATCAACATTTGAACTGTGGGAAACTAGGGACCCATGTTGGTCAAAGCTCAAAATCATAGCTATGTTGTCTCCAAACATTGAACAAAATAAAAAGTTTATAGAAAACCATTTAGGGGCCGCATCCATATATCTGATAAGCCTCAATCAGGCTACATACTCCATATATACCTACTGAGAAAACCTAAAATATTCTTGAGAAAAATAAAAACTCTACAAAGTTTTCAAATGGAATATGTCGTAAAGCATGTATATGAAAGTAATTGAATAATATACACGACCTGTCATCACCATTATAATAGAAATTGTATGCATGGTGTACTTATTAAGAATGGTAAAACTCAGCATTTTGGTGCACATAAATGAAAAAACTTTGAGATAATTTCTGACAGTAACGAGTAGGCGAGAGGTGACAAAGAAAAATGCAATAATCTTCATATGCATCATCAGGGTGTGATGAGAACAGCTATGCAAGAAGAACATGCATCTAAGGTATAAATTTTCCACCTCATCAAGCTTTCATCTTGATGAAGCACAAGTGAACTGGGGAAGACTTCCTGAGCGAGGAAGCAAGAAGTGAAGTAATCCTGTATTGAATAAGGATTTGTAAAATATATGCTAATCTGTCACCCATAAATAGAACACATTCAAAGAAGATGATAAGCAAAAAGCTCTAAAATTCACTCTGTATCATCTAATATTTACTCAAAATTACATCTAAATTCCTAAAACTATTAATAGGTGAAACTTTTAATCTATGCCCTGCACATCATGTCGATATGAGAAATGGTAAATTCATAATAGTTAAGAAAAAAAAATTGAACTTTTCGGATCCACGTTCATAACTTGCTTTCTTTTTACAAAATTCAGCGCAATAATACCTCAAACAGAGGTCAGAAATTCACAGGGACGTACAACCTCATCAAGCTTTCCATGCTTCAAAAAGTCATATCGCTGAAAAAAAATCTACCTCTGCAATAAACAACACAGAAAAATTACCTTTTGTTAATTGAATAATGGTGACACACAGCAAAACCCAAAAAAAGAAGGATACAGAAAGAGAAGTGAACCTTAGCTAGAGCATCGTCGACCCTATACGCCTCAGTTGTAATCCCCACCAACCACGATCCCGGGAAAACCGTCTGAAATCAAACAAAAGAATAACATAAAACCCTTGACCATCGTCATCCACGGTGAACAAGAACACATGAAGAAAAAAAAAAGGAAGCATCTAAACCACAAACATTCAATAAGAAAGAGAAAAGGTGTGAAGTGAAAGCTTACTTCAAGTTGTTTCTGAACATTCTTTGGGCGCTTCTTGGGCCTCCGAGAAGGCCTAGACCCGGTCATCACAAAAATATCTTCCTCAATCTCTTCCCGTGAGAGAGCGATCCAGAACTTCCTCTTCTCCTTTTCCACAATTTGCGATTCGCTAGCGTAACCCCGCAACCTCATCGACTTTGGGTGCTGATTCTGATTCTCACTCGCATGATGACCACTTGAACCACCGGCCAAACCCTCTGTTTCAATCAATTCCCCGTTTTTCGAACTACCAGATGTTTTCGTGAACAATCCTTTCCTCGGCCTCAAATTCCAAGGCTTATGAACCGCCTCCTCCGCTTCAACTTCCTCTCCTTGTTTTCTCTTCCCCTCTCTCCCTTCATCGCTCTCGTTGCTTTCTTTTCCCGAATGCTGTTGTTGCCTCTGCGACTTCTCAACGACAGAGCAAGAGGCAAAGGCGAATCTGTTGCGTACGGTTCGCGAACGAACCCGGTCAGTTCGGGTCGTAGCTTCTGGCTCTGGTTCGTTCCTTTCAGAATCGTTCGTGCAATGGTCGGCGATCGGCGATGATTCGGCTGAGAATGGCTTTGGAGAAGCATGGTTCTTGCTACTATTGCCCCATTTCAATAATGGGAGCGGAAAGTTATGGAGCGGTGACTTTGCTGGAGTTGTAGCCATTGAAAAGCAGGGACTACTTTCACACATATGGAAAATATCTTCGTCTCTCTCTAAGATTGTTCTATGGAATCATAATCCAATAGAGAAACCCTAAGAGAGATAAAGATTAATAGCAGAGGTTGTCTCGTATGGTCTGGTCTTGGTCTGCCGATGGAGAAGAAGAATATTTTGTGTGAGAGAACGAGAGAGAGCTTTGCTTCTTATATATACATGTTCTACGTCTACGAAATGTGTTCATTACAATTATACCCTCTCTTTTTTTATCTTTTTCCATTGGGGTCTAGGGTTGTGATCGCCGAGGGTCCATGTCTTTCGTGTTGCCTTTTAAAAAAACAATTGAATTAATTTCAAAATTGTACGTAAAAAACACATTTGAATATTAAAATTATTATAATATACACAATACAAGTTCAACTATTTTTATTAATAGATAAAATTAATTTTAATATACTAATAATATCAGATAATTTTATTAAAAATAACTATTATAGATAATTAAAATGTAAAAATAATTTAATTATATTTGTCTTTTTATCTTAATATGATTTTTTTTTTAAAAAATACAAATAACTTTGTCTCCTGTATTTCTTTTGCGTTTATCTTTCTCAGAGCGCCTCTATCTTGCAAACTCATTTCCCTTGTCATTCTCACGCTAAGTTTCTTTTACAAACTCATAAATTTATTATATTTGTATGTATTGATTATCACCGGTAGTTTTATTATAATAATATTATATTTAATTAACTACAATTTATGAATGAATGTTATTAATTTCAATGCATGGTGTGATGAAAAAAATAATGATATTTTTTAAAAGTTTTAATGAATTTTTAGAATAAATTACTATAGAGAAAAGGTATTGTGGGTAATTTTATAAATATCTAATACATAATAAAAACTGTTGGAAAATGATAAATTTATTTTATCTCATATTTATGGTTTTCTACCTTAGTTTTTAAACTAAAATTAAAAATATAATTAATTATGTGTGTTTTTTATAAAATATAAAAATTAAAATCGTTAAGTTTCTAATTAAAATATCCAACTCTTGAATGTGTCGTATTATGCAACCCTTGTCAATCATACGAAATGAGTAACTTAAACTATGTAGAATTTTGCATTATTTGTTATCTTATACATTAAATATCAAAGATATAAAATAATTTATCTAATTTCATCTATTTTTTATCTATAATATATTCATGATATAATATTATCTTATTCAATTTAAATACAATCTCATGTTATTTTATCTTATTTAGATTATAACTATAATAGATCTAATTTGAAACATATATTATATTATTTTTTACTAAAAGGATATTATAAATGATCAAGTAACATTTTTTTTATATTATATTTGTCTTATTTAAGCACATAATAAGAAAACTAAGATATCTCATATAATATTATTTTATTACTATCTTATCTCATTAAAAATTAATTAAGACAATATCATATGTATTTTGAAAATTAGATTATATCATGAATCATATTAATTTATATCCCCATTAAATATTATATTAAAAAATATATTATTTTACAAAAGTTAAATATCTTTTTACTTTTTATTATGATATATAATGTAATGAGTTGAAAATAAAAAAAAATAGTGCAACTTTTATATTAAATAATGCAAAAGTTGTACTAAAATAACATTTATTTTATGCATGTAATATTTGAATTAAAATTATATATGTGTAATGATAAAATAAATTTTAGGATAGTTTATTAATTATATTAGATCGTGATATATAGATAATTGTATGGATGGAATTGTGATAAAAATAATTAAAAAAAATAACAAATACAGTATATTCAAAACTAATAATAATAAATAAAAATATTAAGAATACTTAAATTTGTATCTAAATTTATACCGTGTAAATTATGATATGTCACCAAAATAATCTTGAAAATTATAAATTTATTGATTTTTTAAAGGTGTAAGAATTTAAAATGTTTTAATAGTAGAAATAATATTTTAATATTAATTTATATTATTTTTAAAAATATATATCATATTATTATTTAAAATTTTAAGAGAGGATAATTAGTTATTTTATTCTTAACAAATATAACACTTCATTTACTGTTTATCATTTTTATCATTCTGAGACAATAAAAAAAGGGTCAATTTTCCGAAACATACAATTGATCTTAATATTTTATCAAACAAAAAGGCTCAAAATTCTGTTTAAAATATATATAATATTAAAAGGAAAAAAAATGAAAAATGGTAAAAAGAAGAAGAAGCATCAAAGTAGGTATTGGGCCAATGTTCATACCGAGTCCAATCCAAATAGCCGAAACCTGCGGTTTGCTGTGCGGGCGAAGGAAGAGGATTCACCGAAATCCCAAAACTTCGATTTGCCTTTCTAGTATTTTTTTTTTTTTTGTCCTTTTCTTTTTCAAAAACCCTCCTTTTCCCACCATACTCTGCTGCTCCTTCCCTCTGATTTATGTGAACCTCTGAAACACCAATGGCGTTGCTAGCACAACTCTAACTTTAGTTTTATATCCACAGATCCACACCTTGCTATTCCGTACTGCTTCGGGTTTTGGGTAATTTTGTCAGAATTGTGAATTAGCTGCTCGTGAAGTCTTAGTGAAATGGATAGGAGATTTAACGAACCTGTTGAACCTTCAAGTTCTACCGATGGAGGAGCCTCGACAAGATATGTGTCCCAGCCTCAACAGCCTGATTACAGTAGCCCAGTTGTTCAGGTACTTCATTCACCCGAAATTGAAAGTGCTCACCTAGTCTAAACCCTAGTTCTTTCTATATGTAGTGCGTCCTAGAGCTTTTCTAATTATATTCTGGTATAGACGAAGCTCAAATTCGCTTTAAAAAAGAACAAACAAGAAGTGTTCCAATCGTATTTCATATGATTATAGAAGTAATTATACTTTAATTAATAAGACATTTGTTTCTGTGGCAAAAAATTGTGTTACACTAGTCTGTTGGGATTTATGTATTTATTCAAATATTGCTGGTTAGATTGTCCCCGTATGTGGCATTAGGATTTGGGAGTTAATAATAAAGATATGTGGTACTGGGTTTCGTTACTTATGTTCCAGACAAGGGATGGGATGTAATATCTCAAGCTTAGTGCATCCCAAGACTTATTTTACTAGAAATTACATTTTCTCTCTGCAATATTGGTGTACAGGAGGCATTGAAACATTTGGCATCTATTGATCTTATTGAGTTATGCAATGAAGCCAAACTTGAGCATTGTCGAGCAACAAGAGACTTGAGAAGCTGTGGACGCAATGTAAAGCATGCACTGAATTCATGTGGACATGCTGCATTATGTGCAGAGTGTAGTCAACGATGTGATCTTTGCCCAATATGTAGAACACCAATACCAAAAGATGGAGATAAACTACGACTTCGTCTTTACTATGAGTTTGTGGAAGCTAAGCTTATATCTGAAAAATGTGACAGGATAGTTGACATAGAAGAAGAAGATGGGGAGCAACAACTAACTGCTGATGTCCAACGCCTTTATTCTTTCTTTGACATTGCCCTGGATAATAACTTAGTTTCCCTAATATGCCACTGTATCCTTTGCTTCTTGTTTGTTGCTCTCTCTCTCTCTCTTTACCCCACCATTCCTCATTCACGTTGACAGCATGGATTAATTTCAATTAATTAAGGTGAAGGGAAATCCATAGAGAAAATTCATTTTCTTTCTTTACCTCCATAATTCCTATTTTGCAGAAGCAAAGTAAACTGGACAATGAGATTTGAACTATCTAATTTTTCATTGATGTGTTATAGATTCTTATATCTTTATTTAATTTATTAATTCTCTGAATCTTTCTCGCTTGAAGTTCATGAGTTTCTTTGACAGAAATTCAGATGTTACAGATGTTTGTATGGATGAAAGTGCTGTATCTAGTGATCCTGTCATTGCTTTTTTATTGGATGAAGTAGTTGTGAAAGACTGGTGCAAGCAGACATTCCAGAATATCATAACAGAGCTTCGAGGAATTTGTATCCCTAAAACTTTTGAAATACTTTGCTAAATTCAAGTATCTTGTTCTTTGCTTACACATACTTTCCATGGTTTGAATATTGTGAATGTCTTTAAACTTATTATAAGATAATCTTGAAGTAGAAGAAATGGAAGCTAGGTTGATTGCTCTTCTTAAATACTCAGTACAGCTGGCTGGCATATCCCATGTTCTTGAAGTTTTGGCTTCATCTTTTAAGGATTCTCTATCGGCTCAGCTTCATGACTTGCACCAGCTTCAAGAAAGCATACTAAAAACAAAGCAGGTTCAATCACCATGAATTCTTTATTGAGGAGCACTGCTTATTTAGTTGTTTTTTGTTTGCTATGAAATTTGACCTTCTGCTTATTTAGTTGTTTTTTGTTTGCTATGAAATTTGACCTTCTGCTTGTTTAATGCTATTTGTTTCTCATGATATTGTAATTTTTCAATAATCAGACTATTACAGCAGTTTTTAGTGAAAATGGAACATTATATTGAGGAATGAGACCTTTTTCCATATATAGGCTTAAGTGTTAAGCCAATGCTGGATTTTGATACTTGTGTAAATATCTATTCCTAAAAGTGTTACATCCAGTCAATTTTTTTATGATAATTATCTGCTCTTAAGTCCTGCAAACGCTTATTATTATTTTAATTTTCAAAAACCTACCAGGGCATCATGTGTCATGTTTTAATGTTATAATGAAGTGTGACTTACGGTCTGACATATCAAGCTAAGAATGCAGATAAATTATTCATGTCATTCTATTAGCTACTTAGCTTTTACTTGAAAAGCTAAAAAGAGTCCAAAAGTTGGAGCTTATTAGATCTTAAAATTTTAAGGACCAAATTTTTTATATTACTTGTATCTGAACTGGTTTCCTAAGCTTTTCAGTTATGTGTCCAGTAAATCTAAGTGGATTTTTATGTTTTTTGTAACTTTTAATTTTTCTATTCCTAGTAGAGAATAAATTATAGTCTCTATTTTCTTTTGCATTTGTGCCCCCATTTTGTGATTTCTTTTTCAGTATTGACGTTTGATTTTCAGCATATGGGGATCATGATTTGGTGTATAAGACATCAATTCCTCAAGAGGATGAGTTCTCGTCATGCTGATGCTGGATCATGGCATTCCCTCGTGCGTGAAAGGAAGTTAACTGCAATCAAGCGATCATGGCCTGATGCAGTAAAACATTTTGAGGAGTCTGCATGTCAGGAAGGTTCCTTATTCATTGAAGATGCATTGTCAAATGTTGAGACAGAGCATGGGTATATGCAGGAAGCTGGGGAGGAATTGGAACTGGCACATATGCAGAACCATGGGATTTCATCTGTTTTTAAATCTAAAATAGAGGGTGTTGCAGGTTGCTATCCATTTGAAAGTCTACGAGTTGCTGTTGATTTGCTCTTTCTACGTGGTAGTTCGTCCATGGTGGTTGCCAAGCAAGCAATTGTATCCTACATCGATATTTTTTTTATTTTTTGTATATTCTCTCAATTATTCATGCTTTCTATTATATTTGTTTTTTTACCATTGCAAGAGTTGGCAACTATGCGAATCCCTCTAGCCTTGGTCTCCTTAATTCGTGGTAGTTTCTATATTACCTATTCGATCGGCATTGGACAATTCCTGATGATATGTGGAGACCCATCATAGAGGACTTTGCTGCTTCTTTTAGCATTGCTAGGCGTTTGTTATTGGAATCTAAAGTATTTTATCTTCTTGATGATCACACAGATGAGGCTCTGAAGGCATGTTATTACTCAATTAGTTTGAATTCAAAATGAAACTTCGTTACTAATTGTTGTATAAAATGTATTTGCTAATTATTTTAATAAAATAACTCCTTAGGAAGCTTGTCACCTTCTGCCTGAGATCTCAGGTCCAACAACTCATCCTAAGATTGCACATGTTCTTTTAGAGAGGGGAAATCCTGATGATGCTCTTATGGTTTTAAGGTGGTCTGGGCGTGACGGTGCATCAGAATTCATTTCACTTAGAGAGGCTGTCACCACAATTCGGGTGAGGGTGGAATGTGGACTTTTGACTGAAGCCTTTTTGCATCAAAGAATGTTGTGTGACAAAGTCAGGGGAAAGAAGTATGGGCCAACTTCAAATGCATCTGATGATTCTGGAGAAAAATGTCAGAATTGGAAGGATTGGGTGGAGGTATTAGTGACCGAAATTTGCTGCCTTTGTATTCGGAGGAACATGGTAGACAGAATGATAGAGTTGCCCTGGAATTCTGATGAAGAGAAACACATCCATAAGTGCCTGTTAGAATATGCTACAAATTTTCCTTCTTCAACTGTTGGAAGTCTTCTTCTTGTGTACTATATTCAGGTAACACTAAACTCTTCATATTGACGATAGAATGTCATTTATTTTTAATCAAATCTTTAATGATACAGCTGTGGACTTGAGCTTAATGTGTTAAGCATCCTCATTTGTTATTGGCACTTTTTCTAGCCATTTGACTTTGGGTTATGCTGATGTTATTCCTCATTACATAGTTAAATGTAGGGTTCAAGTGTCATGGAGGCATTTTCATTCAAATATTTAATTAGTTAAGTCCCTTCTCTATACACACAAGTAACTCAAAATTCGAGTTAGTTCTATAATTCTAAACGAAATTAGTATTTTCTTGTATTCTTCCCCTAGTTTTTTCTGTTGTTGAGATGTAAAAAAATTATAAGAATTGGAAAGGCTTCATAGGTTGACACTAGTTCAGGATCAAATCTAGGAACTATCGGGGTTGCTGCCATGTGTCTACACCATCCCATCTCGGAGTTTGTCATCTGTAGGTTGCTTGTTTTCAATCAGGTTAAAATTTCTTCAACCAAGAACATCTCTCAATAATGTCAACTCTTGGAAAAGAAGTTATGACTTGAGTGAATCCTAGACCTTTTGAATTGTTCTCTTTGCACTTGGTCATATGTATTTCAAAAGCAATTTCGTGTTTTCTCCTATATGTCACTATGTAAATGCTTATTATGCAAATATAGATATGCATAGTTACTGTAACAAGTGTAATTTAAATAGATTGCTATTGTAGGTTATTCTAACATAAAGTTATATTTGTACATTTTTCAGCGCCATAGATACTCTGAGGCATACCATGTTGATGGGATACTTAAAAACATTGAGAGGGATTTCATCTCAGAAAATTCTGCCAGTGGTGAATCCATCTTAGAAACATCTCTCGGTGATGAAATTTTATCTAGAATGAGATCAATTAGTGGCTGGAGAGCAGGATTGGTTGTAAGTGGCTCAAATAATCTGATGACCCGATCTTAAAGTTCATTACAGTCTGAGTCTAGTTTAATCCTCTGCATAGATTCTAGGTCATGATGCTCTTTTGGAGAGTTTGATTTTTGCTTCTTTTTGTGACTAATTGGGTGCTTTTTGATGGACAGGATAAATGCATGGCGTTGCTCCCAGAAGTCCAACGCCTACAAGTAATGGCTGGAAAGCTGCCGGAAAATACTGTTACCAATGATGAAATTGAAATGCCTGAAATATCTGATCTTGCTGAAGTACGTGGTTCAAAGTCAGCAAGTTTATTAATTCCTTCTTCGAAGGACCATTCTGTTACACCTTGGCCAGATCAGACATCTTTCTCGAAATCCACAGCTTTGGAAACTTCATCGAAAAGACTTGGACCTTTTGACCATGATCACTCTGGTCTTGGTAAAGATGGTTCCTCTATTCTCCAAGTTAGGTTGTTTGACAATACTCATAAGGCACAAAAGCCTCCAATTAGCATAAACAAATTTTTTAAATACGATGATAAGTCAACATCTGCCCTTGGACGTACAAGTCATTTAAATGCCTCACCGTTTAAGGACTTGAACAGGAGTTCATCTAGAGTAATTCAACACAGCATTTTTCAGAGAAATATATCTGATGCAATATCACCGGAAACGGGAAAAAACAAGTTGACCGAGCAATTTCAATCTGCAACTCCTTATTCCAACAGGTTCACATCTAACCGAGCAACCACACCCAGCAGTAACAGTGGCCTGTTCAAAGACTTTTCAGTGGATTTTTGTGACCAGAGACCAGATGATTCAATGGATTTCTCTTGGAGGTAAATTTCTAATCTCCCAATAAACATTTTAAATCTAAAATGCAGAAACTTATATCAGTTCTACTTCTATCTTATCTGAATACTGAAGTGGTTATTGCCCTCAATATGACAAGTTTCAGTTATGAGAGGGAACATTCAATTGAGGACAGAGACGTGAAGGGTGGGCCAAGGTGGAGGTTAGATGAAAATAGTGATGACGAAGAGGATTGTAGTCAAAAAAGAGCTACTAGACTCCCTCGTCGTACCACTCCAGCAAGGGGAGTGAGAAGAAGCAGGCTTGCCATATCATGAAGATTGCTTCTCCCGGTTATCTGCATTACAAACATATGCTTCTTTTGTTGCAGTATCTAAGGGTACCCGAAGAGGAAGAACCTGTGGGAGTAAGCGGTGACACAGATCAGAAGTTTTCCAAATGTGAAAAATGTTTCTTCTTATTAGTTTGTATCTGCTCTGCTAAAGTTAAGTGAAGGAGTTTGTAGCCATGAGGTAGCTAACGATCAACTCAGAGTTGTTTACCAATTATTCGGGTTCAGCAAAATTATTGAATTATTTTTTGCTGCGAATCTTTTGTCTTCAGTAGGCTATTGCAGTTGGTATTTTATTTTTTGTTAACGTACTATGCCAAATGTAATGTGTGGTGTGGCAGAACTCCCGAGACTCCAACTCTAAATTTGTCTTGCATATCATCCAAGCAATTGTGCTACAGCGCTATAATGCCAGTGGTTTGAGAATATAGTAATCTTCTTACTTTTTGTTTTTCTATTTTTTTTATTTGCTAGCTTTTTTAAAATCAAATGTTACTACTTATATTACTGAGGCTGAACAATTATTGTTGTCAATTTTTCAGAAAGTTGGATTTTTTCATCGTTGGGAAAAACTCAAATTTAGAAAATGCATTTGTGGGGTGGGATTACATTTCCCATCTTATCAAAAAAATTTATCATTTTATATAATTTTTGATATATTTACTTAAGAAAACATGATAGTATAATTATAAATATATTTTATTTTAATTTTTTTAACTACCATCAAAATAAACAATTTAATTATATCTATAATTTATATATTACATCTACTATCTATTAAACATAATTTTAAACCTATTTTATTTTAAACAGGAATTTTGTTAATTCATAATATTAAATAAATAAGTAAATATATATTATTTATTAGTAAGAAATACTCAATCCTTCCCAATTCCCCAAAATTCCAATGAAAAATATTAATCCCTTCTCGACAAATAATTAACGTGAGGATGGAATGTCAAACTCGATTATGCCCTGTACCAAACAACAAATGTAGTCTACTAATTTTTACCGATCTATATTTTGGTTTCCTAATATTTTTTTTAAAGATTTGATCTATAACTTGGCAGATTTGATAAAGTTAGTTCATTGGTAGAAATTATGGAATTTTTTTACTATAGGGCCCAAATTTAATATATTAAAATTATTTTTTAAGAGTTAGTTCTTTAATTTTCAAATTTATTATATTTAATCTCTTTTCAATTAAATTTATAAAAATTAAAAGGTAAGTCGATGAAATTTAAAGTAAATAAATAAAGAATAATTAATTGAGTGTTGATTAAGTCAATCACGGAAGAAAAGTGAGAGTTACCTCCTACCGTTAATTGTTTGCTTTAAATTAATAAATTAATATCAAATTATCTTGTAACTTTATATGAAAATAAAATAAACATAGTAATAGAATTGATAACATGAATTCAAAATATAAATTATTAAATTTTTATTATTATAAATAAATAATTTAATTTTTATAATAAGTAAAAATATGTAAATTTAAATCTAAAAATATAAATATACATAAATTGCCACGATTTCCTACACACTTTCTCATTTTGGGAACAAAGTATGAATTCAGTCAATTTTCAAATCTCATCCTTTGACTGAGGAAAGAAAAATAAGGGAAATTGCCTCAATATGCCAAAAGAACGACTAGGATCAAAGAATCATTTTTCAGAACCACAAGAGATGCACCGGATTATTTTTTCTTTATCCAAGACCCAATAATATTATGTATATAAGGATATTGCGTTGATTGACTCTCTCCTCTTTTATCTCCTACTGGGAGAACAAGCCCTAACTAAGTCAGTACCATTTCGGATCATGCTACTCCAATCATCGTATCCGGTTCGATTTTCCATTGGTTGCATAGAAATCAAAAGCTTTCATCCAATTCTGATTTATTGAGTTCTGGAACTTTTCGGAAGCCATGACTCGGAGATGCTCTCATTGCAGCAATAATGGGCACAATTCAAGGACGTGTCCCAACCGAGGTGTGAAGATCTTCGGGGTTCGATTGACTGATGGGTTGATCCGAAAAAGCGCTAGTATGGGCAATCTCAGCCACCATACTGGGTCGGTTTCGGGTGCCCACCAGAGCGGGGATAATAATCCGGGGTCGCCCGCTGAGACTCCGGACCATGGCATGGTGGCTGACGGGTATAACTCCGAGGATTTTGTTCATGGGTCATCGTCGAGCTCTCGTGGACGAAAAAAAGGTTACTTTTTATTATTATTTGATTTACTTCATCTTTTATTTATATCTTTGTGATCCCTTTGACTCAAATTTTAAATTTCTATGATACCATTCGAATTTGAGATTTTAGTTATATTTGTTTATTTTTGAAAATTAGGCATGGAAATGAATTAAAGTAGTGATTATGCGGGACATAAAGAAATTCCTTTTTTTGGGACAGACAACAAAAACATATTAAAACGTTATTCTTTTGTTTCTTTCTTATTTTGCGGGAATTGAACCCTAAAGTTTGGAATTAAACTTCTTTTACTCATCTGCTGAGGTGGCAATGTCTTGACAAAACATGATAACACAACAACATGAGACGAATAATTTTTTTAATAAAAATTGGTTAATAAATTTTTATATCGATATAAATCTGGTTAATCTGACTAGGTTTTACTATTATAAATTTAAGTCAATAAATTTTTTCACTTGTCAACTATTCAACTAACATGTAAACATGACAAGATTAATATTGTAACTAGAGATGTCAAATGAGCTATCATATCTCATTTCATGTCTCATTTAATGTCCTTAATGGTTTCATAGATTAAAGTTGTCTTATCCCATTTAATTCTCATCCCATCCCATCTCATCTCATCTATTTAAAGTTGTTCCGAGTTAGTTTCCCAACAACTTCTAACCATAAGTAAAAAATGAGTTAGTTTACCAAAATGTGAAGCTTTGTAGGAAATTTTCAACGTGTAATCCACTTGACAGTATCCTTTGGATGAAAGAGTAGTGAGAATTTAGGAACAATTGCAACGAGTTCAATTGTTCTTCCGATTCAAATAGGCAACTAGGACCTAAACGAGGGATAAAAACGTCAATCTATAGAATATTTTCTCAAGTTTTATTCCAATTCAGCCATAACACAGCGAAAGAATTAAATAACATGCTTAATTCAACACACAATAAAAGAAACCATTAGATAAAAAAGACAAATATGTGGTAAACACACCAATAATAGTGTGCCTCATAGACTCCTATCCATACTAGCAACATGCATACAAGGCAAACATCACACATCAAGAAAACAGACAAACATATTGGAAAAGCTAAAAAAGATTTCTAATCACTTTAAGACCTCATTTGTGGGAACATATTTGGTAAAAGATGATTGTATTCTCATAACACGTTATCATACAAAACATAGCAAATCAATTAAAAAAGTCCAACTCTTAGTACACAATCAGGGTAAGGAGTTACTAATTCCTTAGAGACTCCCAACAAATTGACATGCATGTATATTAAATTAGATAAGCAAAAGCAATAATCAGAAAATTATAGCCTTAGTACAAGGAAAGGAAAGAAAGCATGCAACTACATAAATCAAATAAACTTTCTAATTAGAGTCTAAATCTAGTATATTAGTACATACATGATAGAAACTCAAATTATACTAACTTCATAGCTAATCATACAAACATAGTTATGTAACGAGGTAACTCGTATGGATATCTGCATATATGTAACATTCTCGGGTTGCTTATGTCAACTACTTTGTAGCAAACAATCCACTAAATACAATAAATAGATACAACTCGATAGAAATATAAATGTTAATATCTCTATAAGTTGGGACCTCTACCCTAACTGTCTATTATTGCTCTCACTTATTGTCTTCGCAACGACTTGGTTCGACGCATGAACCTAACTTTCCTCCATAGCCAAAGAAATTGAAGATCAGTGTATGAACTATCAATCGTGGGAACTACACTCAATCACAAACAACCAACAATCAACGTGGGAAATACACTTAACCACGAACAACCAACACCCATTGATTTGAGATCTCAATCAATACTATCCACTAACAAACCCCGCATTGAGTACTCACCACTCAAGATCACGATTTTGCTTATTTAGTCACAAATCACTAATACCGAACAATACTCAAGGTAATAGTGATTCAAAATTTGAAAAACGAGTGTCAATTTGGCAGAACTCTACTATGTTTTTTCTCATTACAAAACAAAAAGAGGGGGTATTTATAGCCAAAATTCAAGTCCATAGGGTAACTTGCCGATCACTCTTGTCGACTCCCCGGCAAGTGGTTTGGCAAGGCACATAGAAATTCTATTTTTCGTTTAAAAAATTATCGAGTAATTTTTCATAAATACCTAGACTCGTAATGGGAAAAAACAAGAGCGATAATGTCGGTTCGTTACACTTAACATAGCATGTACACTACGAAAACGAACCTCATGGTGTGTAAACATGTTCACCTATTAAGTATATCTGAGTATGTGCGGGTGTGTATTCCTAATCGACAATAACCAAACTTACATGGAGGAAGACAAATATACTAAGTAAAATAAACAGATCCCGTGTTTTACACACGGAAAGTCAACAAAGGACCAAAGGGCTTACAAGTAGGAATCTAATTGAGTTAGTATCTGCAAGGTACGTACAAACAGTTTTGAGTCATGAGTTTTGTTCTTTGTTTATATTATAATTACTGTGGTTTGTTATTGGGAAGTATTAGATGTTCTTGCGCAGCTAATGTGTTAGAGAATCTGACAGTAGGCTGTTGACTTTAGGTCAAGATTTTGCTAGTTCATAAATTTGAATGGTTTTACAGTAATCTTGGATTTTTTATTTTTGTAAATACACTAGAACTGTAGAACCTACTTGTGACTTGTGGAAGGAATGAGTACTATGGTGTTATTTAATATTGCTTGAATGCTAGCAACATATGTCGTTATTTTGTGAATTTGTGCAAGGAGCTAAGGAATGCTGGTCTGATGTCCTCTATGGACCAGCTATTCACTTTTCCTGTCAACGTTAAGAAAGTTTGTCACTTCTGTTTTGGGCGCAATATTGCATACTGGTAAGTGCCATTGGAGGTCCCCCCCCCTGCTTGAGGATCTTTCTTATATGCCGAATATTTTGTGAAGGGATAAGAAGTAAAAAAGAAAAGGAAATAAAATGATTCTCTGCAAGAAGAATGAATTCAAAATACTTTTTTTCCCCTATAAAAAATAGCCAATTTGTGAATTTTAAGAGTTATTGTTCTGTCATCCTAGCTGCTGTAAGTGCTAATCGTTGTACATTTATGATGTTCTTTTAATATTTTAGTTAAGTTGATTTCTCTACACATACTTGTATTATCTCTGGGTAGATTTGATTGCTTTCTTCTGCAGGTACTCCATGGACAGAGGAGGAGCATAGGATGTTTTTACTTGGCCTTCAACAGCTTGGAAAAGGTGATTGGCGTGGAATTGCACGTGATTATGTTGTTTCAAGAACACCAACACAAGTGGCCAGCCATGCTCAGAAATATTTCATCAGGCAAACTAACTCATCTAGGAGAAAAAGGCGTTCCAGCCTTTTTGATATGGTAGCTGATGAAGTTAGTACTTCCTTTCTATATGCTGTTAGGCTGTTAGCAATATGAAGTTTTAGTGTGCACATAATCATGCTAATACCGGATATAACATGGAATGATATTATATAGTGCATAACATTCAAATGCTTGCATCAAAGTATGGTTTGTATGTGTTACCTATTAAGACCATGTGTTCATTACTCGGTTGATTGATCTTTTCTCTAGTTCACATGTTGGTTAGGAACAGACATTTTCACTAAATGTTTTGAACGATAATCATGTATGCTAAAAGCACTTTGTTTTCTATTCCCTTCCACTTAATGAAATGTCAGTTCCTCTAACCGGTTAAAATGTAGGTGAAGGGGGATCCCTCGTTTGGTAGACACTCATGTTATTTTAGGATTTTTTTTTTTGTTTGTTTATGCAAGACAACTAGAGTTCTTCCCTTTATGACTTTATTTCCTTGCCAAATGTTATATATGTTCTGTTGTCCACTTTTCTACAGTCAGCAGTACACCGGGATATCTTGTCCTTTGACCATCAACATGAAGAATTGCAAGGCAGCAGCCGGTTGCCTACTCCTCAAAATGACAATCACAACCTGTTGACTGCTCCTGCTCTCGACGAGGAATGTGAATCAATGGATTCCACCAAGTCAAATGATGTAGACTCACTCCCACCCAAGCCTGATATCTCGCAGCTGTCCTATTACCCGATAGTTTACCCGGCATATATCTCTCCTTTCTATCCATTTGCTGTTCCGTTTTGGTCTGGAAGTGGTAATAGTGAAGAGGTAGAGACTAAGAAGGAGACTCATGAAATACTCAAACCGACAGCAGTACATTCAAAGAGCCCTATCAATGTTGATGAGCTAGTAGGCATGTCAAAACTCAGTTTAGGGGAGCCAATTGGTCATTCAGCACCGTCCTCTCTTTCTCTGAAGTTGCTTGAAGGTTCCTCCAGGCAGTCTGCTTTCCATGCAAATCCGGGTTCCGGCAGTTCAAGCATGAATACGAGTAGCAGTCCAATCCATGCTGTTTGATAGGCAGTGATTTCTGAGCTAGAATTGTAGGTCAGTTGTCAATTCAAGATCAGTTCTGTGCAGTCTGTATGGGTCAGTTTCATTTGTTATTATGGTATCAGAACAATAAGCTGTTTAGTTTCTTATAGATGATCCGTTCCTTTCGCGTAGGCTATCATATTGTCAGATTGCTGTTATTAGTCTTATTCAACGTGCCTTGGGAGGGCTTCTAAACTTTGAGATAATACGATTCACCAATCTCACGCCTATTGAACTAAAAAAATAAAATAAAATTGAACTGTTGCACATCCCATAACAAGATCTAGTTCCGGAAATTGAGATCTCTGAACTGCCCGGTGACAATTAAATTGGCAATTGTCTTTGTCATCAAGAATTTTGATTCATTTAGTGGTATGCTAGTAAGATTTACTCATTTATTATCTTAACACAGTAAATACTTTGATTAAAAAAAAATTGACTGCAACTAATAAAATTTTTGAGAAACTAAATTTTAACTTTTAATAGCAATAGGTTAAATTTAGAATGGTTGTCAGTATCAGTTTACAAAAAAATCAAATTTAGAGTTATCTTCTATTCGAACATAACGATGATTAGTTATTTAATTAATATTTTTAAATATTATCAAGAGCAGGTTAATAGATACAAGGTTGAAACTGATACTTTATTGTCGATGTTTTGTAGAATGGCCTAATTTTGAAATGTTTTGAACTCGTATAAATTTTTTTATTACACCATTATTTTAACACGTAACATTTAATTCAATATTATCCATGAAGGCATGTAATTTTTTCTTTGACTTTTATATAAATCAGTTTCACAGTTGATTTCAATTTTAGCCTCTAAAATAGTATATTTATCACGATATAAAAATAAAATTTTTATTTCGATATTTACATCTATAAAAGGTTAAAAATAAAATTATATCTATGAAATTATGTTATGTATTTAAAATTTTCTTGATAACACAACAAAAATAATAGTTATAATCATAAAAATATTAATTTATATATTTTTATTATTAAGAAAAATTTAAAATGTTATTTTATATTATATGTAGTTTAAATTTAACTATAATCATTTAATTCATTTTATATTAAATATTCAATTATATCTTATTTAATATTATTATGTTTTAATTTTATTATTATAAATTAATATGGATGTTATTTTAAAAAAACTTATTTATTTATTTTACACGTTTCGCTTACGGTTTCAATTCCTCAAATGAAAATTTTACCGACTTAAGTTCCCCTGACGTCTGTTAGCTTATGAAGAGGTGTGTAATTTAGTGTTTAATTTTTTAAAATATTTATTAAATTTATCAATATAAAAGTATTAATTTTTAATTAAAAAATAACAAATTTTAATTATTTTAATTAATAATAAAATTATCTTTTATTTATAATGCTATATAATATTTATACGTATAAATTATAATTAAATTAAAATAAATATATGTGTATTTCAAAAATAAATATATATATATATATATATATATTTTAAAAAATATTATGTACTAGAGTTTTTTGTTTCTTAAAAAAAGGAAGGATGGTACGTCATGTGCTATTTTCCGCAGATTCTTTCGATGTTCCCAGATTTCGTGTTCCACTTTCAAAACCGACTCTCTTCACAAATCACGATCAGATCCACCTTCGCCGACATTTGAACGAAGACGGCGACGGTGATGGATGCTTCGAATTCTTCATTTCTCCTTTTCTGCTTCGAATATTATTGCTGAGCTTCGGCACTTCCTTGCTTACTCCATAGCCGGCGACTAGGGGGGGAACGAGACGAAATAATATTTTGGCGCTTACTTCGAGGTATGTGGATTGATACTCCTTATCTCTAAAATTTGATTTAATCAACAATTTTTTTCACTTTATTAACTTTATTCATTCTAAAGTGGCTATTGGCTTTACTTTTTCATGATTCCAAATCGTAGCCATTTCAAATTTTGGATAGTCGTCCAAATTTGGCCTTGCTTAGAGTTGAATTATAGGGGATCGTTTGGGTGCTCTTCTAAAAAAGTAGTTTCAGTCGAAGTTGTTTGAAGTGGAGTTGAAATTTGATAAGCATTAATAAGTAATTACTTATTTTGAGAGAATTTGCTTGAAACAATTTAAAACCACTCTCAAACAAAAACAAAAGAGAAGCTGTTACAAACTGACTGCGGTTATCTTCTTTTGCAGATCATTTAGCATCTCCTTATTGTATAATAATTTCGTTGACACATTAATTTTCACGATTTAGTGCTATACCAGAAGAATTGCAACTCTCTACCTCCTAATTAAGACCAATGAACTTCCTAAATCCACAGAGAACCATCACAGCGAGACCGTGGCCCATTAGAAAAATCTCTTACAAATCTACCTTCCTCCTCACACCTGCCTTTCTCACAATTCTTTTCTGCCTTCTTTTCTTTCTCTCCATTTACTCTCTCAGACCCACTTATTTCCTCTCTGTCTCTTCCAAAAACCCCATTTCCCACAATCCTCAATGCCTTTCCCAGTCGCTCTTCTCAGGAGAAAAATTCTTGTGGTATGCACCCCACAGTGGGTTCAGCAATCAGCTGTCAGAATTCAAGAATGCACTTTTAATGGCTGGTATTTTGAACCGGACCTTAATTATTCCTCCTATCTTGGATCATCATGCCGTTGCCCTTGGCAGTTGCCCTAAATTCCGGGTTTTGGATCCCACTGAGATTCGGAAGTCTGTATGGGATCACATAATTGAGCTCCTTCGAACTGGGAGGTATTCAGCTCCTTTTCTTTGTGTGTCAAATTTATAGATAGTAGTTTATCTAGTTTTGTCAAGTTTAATTGGTTTTCTTCAGCTTTCATGAACATGTACAAGGATTGTGATTTTCATTAATTAAGTTGTTATGCTCTTGTCACCAAGTTCTTGACGAGTTTGAACTAAGAATTGTATTATCTCCAGTAGGAAACTTGAACAACTGCACAAACTAACAGTATGACGGAGTACAAAAGCAAATTTTGTCTGTTTCTCTTACTTTATAATGCCACACATTCATGTTCAATCTGTCTGACTTATGGACAGAGTTCTATGCCTCAAAATTGAAGTTTTGCTAGATTTTGGTATTCTATTCCTCTGTTGCAACTGTTGAGTTTGAAACAGATTGGGAAGTTATGTTATAACTTTTACAATCTTTGTAATGTTGGTACTGACATATGTCTTGTAATTGTTGCAGGTATATCTCCATTGCAGACATTATTGATATTTCATCCTTAGTATCTTCGTCCATTGTCCAAGCCATTGATCTTAGACTGTTTCTGTCCTCATGGTGCAATTTGAACTCGGATATTATTTGTATCAATGAGCTGGATGAACATCCCTCTTTGCTTAATAGCCTAAAGCAGTGTGGCTCTTTACTATCTGGACTTAATGGTAATGTAGTTAAATGCTTGTATGCTGTTGATGAAGATTGCAGAACTACAGTTTGGACGTATCAACATGCTAACGGGGACGTTACATTGGATTCTTTCCAACCTGATGAGCAACTTAAGAAGAAAAGGAAAATTTCATATGTTAGGCGACGGCGAGATGTATATCAGACTCTGGGACCAGGTTCTGAAGCTGATTCTGCTGCAGTGTTGGCATTTGGAAGCCTTTTCAATGCCCCTTATAGAGGTTCAGAGCTTTATGTTGATATACATGAAGCGCCAAGAGATAAGAGGGTACAAAATCTGATTGAGAAGATTGAATTTCTTCCTTTTGCCCCGGAAATTATGAGTGCTGGGAAGAAGTATGCTCATGAGATCATAAAAGTTCCTTTCCTTTGTGCACAGCTTAGATTGTTAGATGGTCAGTTCAAGAACCACTGGAAGACTACTTTTATGGGGCTAAAGCAAAAGGTTGAATCTTTGAAGCAGAGCAGTTACCCTATTCATATATTTGTAATGACTGATCTTCCCGAAGGCAAATGGACTGGAAATTATCTGGAGGATTTAACTAGAGATTCACAACGTTATAAACTATTTTTCTTGAAAGAGAAAGATGAATTGGTTTTACAAACGACCAATAGACTTCTGGATGCAAGTCATGGCTTGAGCTTGAAATTCTCTCCTAAAGGTTATAACAAAAATAATAAGCATTGTCGGCCTTTAAAATTTCCTGATGTACTTTTGTATATAGAGGAAGCCGTTTGCAGCTGTGCTTCACTTGGATTTTTAGGGACTTCGAGCTCAACTATTGCAGATAGCATACAGTTGATGAGAAAGTTTGGGATATGCTCGAGCCAAAGCCTCACTGCATTATGAAGCTGTTGCATTTGCCTCTAGCATATTGGATTCTGATTAGTTCAGTGGCTTTTAAGCGTGGCTGCATATCTCCTACTTTTCCACTGTGTAAAGTTGAACAATTGGAGTACTTTCCTTCTTGACTTGTCTGGCAGACACTAGGTGCGATTGGCGGCAATCTGGTTATTTTATACAAATTTTAATGCACTTGGAGATCTCAAAGGAAGGAGAGAGTACAAAACATCGTAAGTAAATCTGCCTCTGGTTAATCTTTGATGGTAAACATTTTTCTCATAAAAAATAAAAATAAAATAATGTCTTACACAAATTAGTTGGTTTGAACCAGTTTTCAAAAGAGACTTCTATATTGTAACATCTTTGGGTTTTCTTATCCACAGTTTTTTTGGTTCAAAAAATAAATGTAATGATTGCAATATATGGGGTGTTTCATGTAATGAATGGGCCAATGCTACATTAAATTGCTGAAACAATTTCTTGATACAATATTCATGGTGTTTCACAACATGAATATGTTGTGATTTCACTGAATTTTTTTGTTAAGTCTATTTGTATTAAGCTATTGAACAATTTTTATTTGTTTATTTTATTTACAAACGTATAATTTTGGAACCCTGAAGGTAAGATGTCGTGCAAGTTCTTTTGTTTAGGCATCGGGGTTGTTTAGTCTGTTTATTTAAAATATTTGTTTTCAAGTTAATTTGTTTATAAAAAAGGTATCATGAAATGACAAAATTAAATATTTAACTAATTTTTCGTTAAATATAACAAAAAAAACGTGTATGTTTGTATTTTTCGATATACATGTTTAATGAGTAATTTTTAATTAAAAAATTATGAATTTTTTTAACAAATTTTTTTAATTAAATTTAAATAAAAAATTTATCGTCTAATATGTTATTTTTTGTATTAGACAATGAAAATTTTGTTTAAGTTTTATTGAAAATTTTGTTAAAATTTGAAAGAAAGTTTTTTTAAAAAATTTGAGTAATATTTTTAATTAAATATTAATTTTTATGTATATAACTGTTAAAAAATGTAAACATGTACGTAAAATATGTATTTTTTATTATTATAGTTAATGAAAAATTAGATAGAACTTTAATTTTGTCCTATCTAGTACATTTTTCACAAATAAATGAACTTAAATGACATTTTTTCATAAATAAATGGACTAAACACATATTTTTAAGTTAGAGTACTAAACAACATTTTTAGTCTAAATGAATGGACTCTATATGGAATTACACGCAAAGAAATACTCTTTTTTTTCCTTTTCTTTTTGGTTCAAAAAATACTGGCTAAAGGAAATGTTACATGTTTTTTATTTTTCCTAGGCAAAAATGTTACATTTTATTACTGAAACCATTAGCATCAAATTTTTGGGTGGCTATGAATCATTTAAGCAATGTTATTTCATGATGCAAAGTGCCTCACCAAATTAATATATTTCTAAGTTTCACATCCAATTAGAAGAGGGTAGCATGAATGAAGTTTTCTTTATATTATTAATATAATTTCTCTTCTCTATTCAGAAGCTGTTAACGATTCCATTTTGGCTTATCGATCTCTCAAAATGTTAGTTATATACTTAAATTTGCATGCAATTAACATGTCTATTATATACAGGGATTAAATAAAATGGAAACAAACAAACATAATTTGTTATTATTTTTCCCCTACAAAAACAATTTGATATAGAATTTAAAGAATATGTACAAATTATTAGTCCGTCTTTATTTTTTTATTTTATTTTTTCGTCATATATTAGTCATTATCCACAAACAGTTACATAAATGGTTGCAATTTATGAGGCATATGAAAATGAAAATCATTCTTTTATTGATATGATGGTGTAAAAAATTTGAGAACATGATATCTTATATATATACATGTATATAATTGAGAAGGAAAAAAGAAGGAAAAAAAGCAAGAAAAACACAGGTCATGATTTAGGTTAGTTGTTAAGAAAGTCTCATCGTTGATCAACATAAACAACGAAATAAAATAAAATGAGATATTGTTATATCATGAATCTATTAAAGATATTAAGTGATACATAAAATAAAATGAAATATTTCATTTTACATATATTCATATTTTTTAAAGGATATATCATATACAGTGTCCTACCAAACAACTGATTCTTAACCAACGGGACCATAAATGATTTTGAAGCGTACTTCTACTTCAACTCAAATGCTTTTATAAAAATAGTTATGTATACAATATTATATTACGTATGTCCTTTGTTCTTTTTCTACTGGTTCTTGAACATGAGACAGTGTCGTATATAATTATTACAACAACCAACATGGTTACTACAAGGACTGGGTATATTGTTGTGTATGTCCTTGTACCTAACAATAAAACAGTTAGTGAAGTAATTAATAGCTGCGACATCTAATGAAAGAGACTCTTGGTTCAGATAATTAACTTTTTTTTCAAATTCACAACTCATAAAAGCAAATAGAGGTTCTTCCGTTTGTGTTGTAAATTACAAAAGCTTCTGCTTCTCCTCGATGCATTTGAAAATTACTTTTAGGCTTGGATTTATGTAAGTTTGAGTAAGGTATATTTCGTAATATAAATTTTCACAATCAATTTATATACCATTGTAATCAAATTAATTAAATGTCACTAATACAATAATTATAATAATAATTAAATGCAGAAATGAATTTTATGCCTAATTTTAAATCAGTAGTGTAATATTGGGCATAACTCAAGTTATCTTATGAATTTTTCAATATCTATTAAAGAACATGATATCCAGCTGGTGACAACCAACACAACAGCTGGAAGCAGCCACCAAGCTGTTGGTGGGGAATGATAGGTTGTCCAAGAACATGTCTCTCCATAATTGTGTTTATTTTTAATTATTACAATTTTGCTTTTCTTTTGTATAAATAGGTTGTAAACATTCGTTTATTCATCATTAATAAATCCAATTCTTACATGGTATCAGAGCTTAGGAAACAATTCCCAGAAAAAATCAGCTCATAGAAATTTTTTCAATTTTTCCTCAATCTGTTTTTTTTCCAAAACCAATTTCGATTCACAAAATAATTTCAATTTCATCCCAGAATATTATTCAGAAAAATCCGAGCAATCTGCAATTAAAATCAAGCCAAAATACCTCTCCACGCGCTCACACGCGCCATTTTTAATCTCGCCGGCATTCCACGCGCCTCGCCGGAGACGCACGCTCCAACACGCGCCAGCTGCTGAAGAAGACGACTCCAACGACACATCGTCGCTCGCCCGCTGAAACAAACGACACGTCGTTCGCTCGGCGCTGAAATAAACGACGCATCGTTTTCTCGGTCTGGTTCGGTCCGGTTCGGTCTTCATCTGGTTCAGTGCTTCACCGTTCCAGCCACTCCAGACGCCGGTTCACCCACTTTCCGACCGGTTCTGCGGCAGAAATTTCCGGTTCTGTAATCCTTGACTCATTTTCTATAAGATAGAGCATATTTAAGTACATTATTTATTTCATAAATAGTCATTATTGTCTAAAACACACTTAAACCCATCCCGTTCTTTCAAATTTATTCAACTAAAAATGTCTATGACTACCAATACCAACCCTACTTTACCAAAATGGTATGATGATCCTAGTCATTCTTTATATTTACACCACTCAGACCAACCAGGCATGGTCCTTGTAGCTCAATTCTTAAACCAAGAAAACTATCACATTTGGAGTCATGCAATGCTCATGGCTCTAATAACCAAAAACAAAGAAGGATTCATTGACGGCACAATCAAAAGACCATCAACAAACCTTGAAGCAGAAATCAAACAATGGACTCGCTGCAATATTCTTGTCAAAGGATGGATCCTCAACACCATATCACCCAAAATTGCAGAAAGTGTCATGTATAGTGATACTGCATATGAGCTATGGGAAGAATTAAAGGAACACTTTTCGCACACCAACAGCGTGCACCTATTCCACATTGAACAAGAGATCCATGATTGCATGCAAGAAGATGTGAGCATTGGTGAATATTATACCAAATTGAAAAGTTTATAGGATAGTCGTGATGCACTATGTCCTCTTCCACACTGTGGAGGAAATGCTGGAAGGGAATTACAAGAATATCAACAAAAGCAGCGAACCATAAAGTTTCTCATGGGCCTTAATACGGTTTACACATCAGCACACGGACAAATCTTGCTCATGGAACCATTACCTACAGTAAATAAGGTATATTCACTTATTGTTCAAGATGAAAAGCAAAGAGTTGTCTCCACTCAAAGCATAGGAAGGATGCCAGAAGCTGCCGCACTCGTTGCCAGAGATAGTCGTCCACAATATCCTCAGAAAAATTACCCACCAAGGAACCCACATCTCAAGTGCAATAGATGCAACAATATAGGTCATAATTCTGAGAATTGCCGAAGTCACCTCAAATGTGATTTTTGTGGTCTCAATTGACACATTTTTGAAAACTGCCGAAAGCGTCTCAAATGTAATTTCTGTGGTTTAAATGGACATGACATCAACATGTGTCGGAAGAAAGGAGTAATTCAAGATAAGAGAAACACAAGTTATGGCTTCCCTTCCAAAACTCATCATACTGACTTTCAGGAAAGCTGCTCCGACACAAAGACACCATCCCACAATCTTACATCTGCCCAATATCAAGAGCTCCTTACACTTCTCAATCAATCCAAATCAGGTAGCATGGCAAATCAAGTGACTACTTCTTCAGGTAACACATTATGTGCAACTGTTTTCCATTCAGAAACTCGTTGGATTTTTGATACAAGGGCAACTGATCACATGGTATGTTCCCAAAACCTTATGAGCTCCAGCATTCCAGTCACTAATCGGCATGTGCATTTACTTGATCATTCTCTTGCCCGTGTCACACATATTGGCACTGTGCATTTCTCAAATAATTTTATACTCCATAATGTCTTGTGTGTTCCCTCCTTCAAATTAAACTTAGTTTCAGTAGCCAAACTAACTCAAACCTCATTTTTCCATGTCACCTTCACTAATAGTATGTGCTTTGTTCAGGACAAATGCTCAGGGAAGACGATTGGGATGGGAACTGAGAAAGCAGGACTCTACTACCTGACTATTTCTGAAAAGGCTGGATGTTTCTCTGTTTCAAACACTGCTTCCACCAACTCTCATCTATGGCATCAACGACTTGGTCATTTATCTAATAACAGTTTGCGTGTAATTTCTCTTTCCATCAACACACCTTTTTGTTCCATTAGTGATTGATTTATTTGTCCATTAGCTAAGCAAACACGTAATCCATTTCCTTTAAGTTCCATCAATACAAAAGCACCTTTTGAAATGATTCATGTTGATATTTGGGGTGGTTATCACACTCTAGCACTTAATGGAGCACGTTATTTTTTCACTATTGTTGATGACTACTCAAGATGCACATGGGTCTATCTCTTACATACTAAATCTGATACATGTACATTTCTTACCACCTTCATCAATCTTGTTGAAACACAATTTTCATCCAGAGTTAAAATCATTTGTAGTGACAATGGACCAGAATTCTCTATGACCCAGTTGTTTTCTACCAAAGGAATCCTTCATCAAACTAGTTGTGTCTCTACCCCTCAACAAAATGGTGTTGCTGAACGTAAACACCGTCATCTTCTCAATGTTGCTCGTTCATTACTCTTCCAAGCCAATCTTCCTAAACAATTCTGGGGAGATGTCATTCTTACAGCCACATACCTCATAAATCGTACTCCAACACCTGTTCTCAAGGGTAAAACACCATTTGAAGTCCTTTTTCACAAAACTCCTAGGTATGAACACCTTCGTGTTTTTGGTTCCCTTTGCTTTGTCTCTACACATCATGATCGACTTACCAAGTTTGATGCTAGGTCACATAAATGCATATTCATTGGGTATCCATCTGGGATCAAAGGTTATCGTGTCTACAATCTGGAAACAAACAAGACTTTAGTGTCTCGTGATGTTATCTTTCATGAACATGTATTTCCTTATTTCACTTCCGCTGTCAACACTCCAACTCTATTTCCTCCATCAGAAGATATTATTTATGATGACCTACCCAACATTCGTCAATCAACCAATCCAAATATATCACTTGATCATACACCATCTGTCCTTCCAACAATCAACTCAGACACTCTTCATCTTCAAAATTCATCTCCAGAAACATCATCGTCAACTTCTCCACCACACATAATTCCTCCAACACCAGTCACACATAGGCTTCGTCGATCCACCAATGTTCCTAGCTACCTTCAAAAATATCATGTAGAAGCTTCCCTACCTTCTCGGTCCTTCCCTTCGTCTCACTCAGCATCGTCCAAAGACAAAGGTACTTCTCATTCTTTATCTCATGTACTTACCTATGACCAATTATCACCTGCACATCGTGCTTTTGCTACTTCTATTTCCATTCTCAGGGAACCAACCACTTTTGCTGAAGCTTTCAATGATCCAAATTGGCGGCTTGCCATGAAACAAGAACTGGATGCTCTTGAAACTAATGGCACTTGGACGCTTCAACAGCTTCCTCCAAACAAGAAACCAGTTGGTTATAAATGGGTCTACAAAATCATGTATAATCCTGATGGTTCTGTGGAACGATACAAGACTCGGTTAGTGGCCAAAGGATACAGTCAGATTGAAGGTTTTGACTACCAAGAAACTTTTGCACCAGTAGCCAAACTTGTCACTGTTCGGCTTCTCCTTGCCGTTGCTGCTATTCAAAATTGGCATCTTCGACAACTCGATGTCAACAATGCTTTTCTCTATGGTGATCTTCATGAAGATGTTTACATGTCCCTTCCACCTAGATTCGGACGAAAGGGGGAAACACGAGTATGTAAGCTACATAAATCTTTGTATGGACTCAAACAAGCCTCACGACAGTGGTTCATCAAGCTATCAACAACACTTAAGCTAACTGGTTTTAACCAATCCAAGTATGATCACTCACTATTCGTCCGAACCCGTGGTAATTCCTTCTCTACTCTCCTTGTCTATGTAGATGATATAATCATAACAGGAAACAATATACAAGACATTGAAGAAACTAAGAATCATCTCATGAGCCAATTCAAGCTTAAAGATCTCGGTGAATTAAAGTATTTTTTGGGCATAGAAGTTTCACGTTCCAGGAAGGGAATTGTTCTATCACAACGCAAGTACGCACTTGAAATATTGGAGGACATGGGTTATCTTGGTGCCAAATCTGCAAATTCACCTATGGAACAAAATTTATCCCTCAGCAAGGTTGAAGGGGAATTCATCAGTAATCCCACATCCTATCGAAGACTTGTTGGGAGATTAATATACTTGACCATCACAAGGCCCGACTTAGTGTATGCCGTGCACATTCTCAGTCAATATATGGATAAACCACGACAACCACATTTGGAAGTAGCTCAACGAGTGCTACGATATGTCAAGAACACACCAGGGCAAGGTCTCTTTTTCTCAGCAACTAGTTCATTACAACTAAATGCTTTTTGTGATGCAGATTGGGCAAAATGCACAAATACAAGACGATCAACCACAGGATATTGTATGTTTCTTGGAAACTCGCTAATTTCTTGGAAGACTAAGAAACAAAATACAGTCTCATGATCAAGTGCAGAAGCAGAATATCGCTCTATGGCAACAGCATGTTGCGAAATAACCTGGTTACGATATATTCTGGATGATTTGGGTATCAAACACTCCCAACCAACCAAGTTATATTGTGACAATCAAGTAGCTCTTCACATTGCATCAAATCCAGTGTTTCATGAGCGAACTAAACACATAGAGATCGATTGCCATCTAGTAAGAGAAAAGATTCAAGCTGGAATGATCAAAACTTATCATATCTCTACATTAGAGCAACCAGCAGATATATTTACCAAATCCTTGAGTTTTTCACAATTCCCAAGCTTACTTAACAAGTTAGGAATAATTAACATATATTCTAACTTGAGGGGGAATGTTAAAGAACGTGATATCCAGCTGGTGACAACCAACACACCAGCTGGAAGCAGCCACCAAGCTGTTGGTGGGGAAAGATAGGCTGTCCAAAAACATGCCTCTCTATAATTGTGTTTATTTTTAATTATTACAATTTTGCTTTTCTTTTGTATAAATAGGTTGTAAATATTCGTTTATTCGTCATCAATAAATCTAATTCTTACAATATATCATGCAATTATATCGTTCTTGATCAAACTACAATTATAAAGTCCTGCAAATTCATCATAAAAGCTAGCTTTGTACTGGAAAAATATTGAGAAATTTTCGATGTGAAAATTATATAATAAACTTGTGTATGTTAAGTTTCTTGGTTTTTAGGAGTCTGTTGTCTCATAGTGATGTTTCATTTTCGGATGCCCTAAGCCCCTAATACAAGTGTCTGACAGTCGTGTTATAAGTTGTTCTGTTATTCATTAAAGTTAATTAATTTCAGCCACGTAACTGTAACTTGACACATCAAGTGCTTAAACCCACGTGACAATGTCTTTGGTTTTTCACGTTTTATATATTATAAATTATAATTGATGTGAACTAATTTATTAATAAGTACGAAGAATCAAAAGTAATTATATTTAATATAAAATTATTGTAATTTACATATTTATTAGTGTTATAATAAATTTGATTTAGATGGATTTTTCATTAAATTTTAACTACTGAATTGTTAAAAATGAAAAGAAAACAAGCCAAAGAGTAAAATTTAAATAACCTACTAACCAAGTAAAATTGAGGAATCAACGAGTGATTGTTACTTGTTAAAATACAAACAAACCCAAGAATCTAATGCCCTGCATCACAAGGTATTCGAGAAAAGGATCCAAAGAGGGCTTCCACTTGAAACTCGTGGCTAAAATTAGCCGAATATTAGTTTATAACAAAGAAAAATTAATGGTGTCCCACAATTCCTGCAATGTTATTATTATTACCTGAAAAAGAAGAAAGATTATTGAAAGTGCTTTTGCTAATTCACGCATAAGTTGAGAGGCTATGGACCCGTTGCTTGATACATATATATATATGCACGTCTATTTCCTCTTTTACAGATAACGGATAAATATATAAAATTATACTTAACGGTTCCTCTAGTAAAGATAATTAATAATTATATAAAAATATAGTTAATAGTTAATTTTTTAATAATTTATAACATTGTATTGATATACACAAATTTTGTTTAAAAAATACACAAATATATATATTACTAACAATTAATATAATGATAATTAATAAACATATAAAAATATACTTGATTAATTTTTAACAAGTAAAAATAATTAATAAATATATAAAAGTATAATTAATGATTAGTTTTTCAATAATTTCTAATATAGTATTGATTGGACATTAATTGTGTTTAAAGAATACACAAATATATGTATCGTGACAAAATGATTAAAAAATATATTTCACGCAGTGATTATATTATTAAAAACTAATTTTTAAAATTAAAAAAAAAATTGTGTATTTATATTTTAATAAATCAAAATTAAAAATAAATAACAATAATTAATTAAATCATAATGGTCAACTACGAATATATATGAGAAAATATATGAGAATACTTAATACTTTAATTTTATAAACATGTGAATCACTAAAATCTTCTCAATATAATTATCAACCAATTACATGATTAATTGAAACTAAACTAGTATGTATTTCTCTGTAAAGTAAGTTATAGATCACACATTAATTAACTCAATCACACTCTCATATCAATTAAATTACATACTACTCATTAAGTTCATCAATTGTGGATAACGTACATAAAAATCATACATCACTGCCTAGAAACTATGCATGTTATTTAATCAAGAAAAATAATTAAATAATTTTCTTAAATATATTTAATTGTATCTATAAATAAATTATTTGCCAAATAATTCATAGCATAAAAATAAAATTAAATAATTAAATTAAATTATAATTATAATTAGAATAAAATATTATATCATCACATGGTGAAAATTAGATTCGTAAGATTCCTAAATTAATAAATTAGTTAGGTATAATTTTGTTCATAAAGTTCCTATTTTTCATAAAAATTGATAAAAAAAATAAGAAGAAGAAGAAATGCAATAAATCTCTTAAATTGTAATACCAATCTCCTCTTCGATCTCCACTAAACGTGTATCTTCTTTTAATTTTTTTTTGTATTTTTTTCTCTTCTTGGCTTCAAAAACTGATAAAAATTATGTTAAGTTTGACTTATTAGGATCTATAGGGTAATTAGAGGGTTAAATATAACTCAAATAGAATCGGGACCGTCGTATCAACTTCACTTCAAATCACATGACACAACTTAATTTGCGGTTACGGATTGCATCGC